>JAQFVV010012395.1:21953014-22491207 GCA_028023455.1 Epiperipatus broadwayi | reverse complement strand
CTCTCTAAATCTTCTCTAGAACTACACTCAGTTCCCTCATCATCTAGTAATACTAACTCTCTCTCCCCTACATTTCTCCTTTTAATATAATTCCAAAATTTTTTACTTCCATCTCTTCCACTTTTATTAATATCCTCCAACAATTTACTATTCAATTTCATTCTCTCTCTATAAATATCTATTTTAGCCAACTTCTTCTTTTCTAAGTACTTTTCCCATTTAGCATTAATATCTTTTTCACTTTCCTTATTCTTAATAGCACACTTATATTCTCTACATGCTTCTTTCCTTTCTTTTACCTTTTACTAATTTTAATTTTTTATTACTTTTATTCTTTTCAATATTCTCACCTAAAACCCTATTTGCAACTTTTTTACTTCCTTACACCAATCCTTATACTCATCCAACCCACTCTTCCATTATTTCTTCAACTTGTATTTTATACTCTTCCAACTTATTCTTATCATTTACTCTCCATCCACATCTTTCACTATTATTTCTACTTTTATTTCTATTCTCCATCACATTACTAACGATTTCAATTACAATGAAATTATGATCACTAGTGCATACTTTTTCTTCATTATCAAATACCTTAATTTTCCGTATTTTATTTATTCCCTCTTTCTCTACCAATACATAATCTATTGTGTGAAATATATTATTTCTGGACCATGTGTATTGTCCCTCATAAATATTTAATAAATTTCCAATACTCAAATTCACTTTCTGACAAAAATTCTTCAAAAGCTGTCCATTTTTATTATCTACATCATCAATTTCTTCAGAATAGATTGAGTATCCAGTATAATATATTGCATAAGTTTAAAAAAAAAAAACCTTTTTTTAATGTAATATTTAAATCTTTAAAAAGATAATATTTTTTATCATAAAAAACATAACAAAACATGCCAGCAATTTTCATAAAAAATTATATAAGTCTACATCTATTTTACTTCAATAAACCTAAAAAGTTGTAATACATTTTTCATAGCATATCATTATAATTTAATCAAACTAAAATTCAAATATAAAGAAGCAGAAATAAAACTAAAGTAACTATAAAAGAGTAAAGATATGAACAATGCAAATTAAAGGAAATTAAAATTTATGTTAACATCGTTAAGCTGAATTTTCTGATTCCATGGCATTTTTTGTCTTTTGTTCAGATTTCAAGAACATAGCTTTACCTCATCATTATACATCACTATTTTGATAAAATTATAAATATACACTAATTTTATTATTGATATATAGTTTTATCTGTATATAAATTTATTTTATTAATAAAAAAAATATAATATATGTATACATTTATATAAATGTAAAATTCTTTTTAATTAAAAGAATAATTTTTACTGATTAACTCTTTTGTTTTGAATTTAAAATGCAGGTCAGCATTTCTCTTAGCAGTTAAATGTAATTTTGATAAAGACTAATTATAGAATTGATTTTCAATTAAGTAATTATTGGTTCAAAATTAAAAAAATCAGGTATCTCACTATAATTGTTTAAATCACTAAACATCACACAATCACTATTTGTTATCCTTGCACAAGCTGTTGAAACAGAGATTAACTTTCCATATAGTAGTGCCACTCAGTGTAAAACATAGTAATCATTTAATGCTAGAATATTTGTGCATAAAATTTCTATTTAATAAGGAAAGTTTGTCATTGTTTTAACAACTTGTGTAAGAATAACAAATAGTTATCATGTGATGGTTAGTGATTCAATACCATTCATGCCTATAAGATAATGGTGGCTATGATGATTAAAGAACCAAAGATGTATAGATACTGAACTACAACCTAATAAACTTGGATTGAAAATATCAGTTTTCATTTTGGATTCATAGAGTTATAGTTAAATAAAAAGGTAAAAAGTGACTGCTGAAGGGTTGCATTGAATTCTAAGATCAGGGTGCAGTGCTCTCAGATTCAAGCTTTTTCACTGATAAAATCCACAGGCTAGAAACTAGTCTGGAAAGATTGAATGAATAGACACTAGATAAAGATTTTATGCACAAATTTTCTTGCACCTAATGATTACTATGGCTTGCACTAGATGGCTTGTCACTGTTTTTATAATTATGTTTATTAACTTACAGATATTTAATTAATAATTTATCTTTAGTTTTGCAGTTAATGTGTCTATGTATTTACTTATTTGTCATAAAAGAGTAAAGATCTCCACTGAAATTTTTGAAATAATAAGTGTTTAGATTAAAGGTATTCTACCTATGAATACTAAAAACTTCCATTAAGATGATATCAAAACATGGTAAACATTGATGTTGAAGATATGATAACAATACAAAAAGTAAATTCTTATTCAAGATTTGAGCAAAAAGTATACATATGAAGATTGCCTAAAAAGTCATAAAAAGATTTAGCTACATCATATGATTTATGCAGATATACAACATAATGTTGAATACTTTATAGTAGAATGTAGGAGTTTTAGTAAAATTTATAAAGAAAGAATGAAATGATGATATATATAAAATGATGGAGAAATGAGGAAAAAATACGCATTGGTGGCCTAGTAGTTAGCATAGCTGCCTTCCAAGCAGCTGGCTTGGGTTCGTTTCCTGGTCAATGCATTTGACATATGAAAAAAAATTGATAGTTTTTAATGAATGTTATGAACAAATTCAATCATTTTATGTTCTGTCTATTACAGAATATGAAGAAATGAATTGAAAAACAAATCTACAACAGCTCAAATATACAAAATAGTTCCGCTGATATATGAAATAATATGCAAACAATAATTATTATTTGCTTATACCAATTGAGCTAAATTCAGTTTTACATTGTAGTTTGCAGGTAGATTGTAAATGGAAGTTCAACTTCAGGACAATTGCTACCATGTCAATACAAGTAACTTGATCTTGCTTGTAAATGAATGAATCATATTAAAGTAATCATATTAGACTGATAAGTTTATTATAAACGTAGGTGCAAACAACATGAAAATTTATTTGTATGCTAGCTATCCAAATAGAACAAATTGCTAAGTATTCCATAATTAATTAAACACAGAAATGTTACTTTCCTACTAATAATTTGCAATCAAATTTTGTAACATTATAAATAACAGTTAATGTGAATTATAAAACCAAAACTGCCTATGCACTATATTCTTGTTGTAAGTAAATAATTATAAAATGAATTGTTGTTACTGCATTTAAGTTATTTGCTTAAACACAACAAGAGAAGGAGAAATAACAAAAATTATAAATAAAATGGAAAAAGTATAAAGAATCCTTAATAGGGTTCATATATAACTTATAACCAAAATGTTGATCAGATCTGTTTACAGTGATGTATATAAATACTTAATTGGCATTCTATTCTTATTCCCTATTGCCTATTTCAAATTAATTGTACTAAATTTCTTTTAATTTACATAACAAATAATCAATAAACTTTCCAACAAATTCAAAATTGCTTTTCATTTACCCTCATCCACCAATAGATTAATTAATAATACTAAGGACAGAATAATACTAGAATTGACTTTTCATGTCATATACAAAATCATCTGCCCCCATAATAATTGTCATGCCACCTATTATAGTGATACCAAGGCAAATATTGCAACCAGATTATCCCTGCACAAATACTTATATAATAAAACCAAACTCAAGGCACTGGGTAGTTCAGTATTAGCTTAACATGAAAAAACCATGGCCATGTTTTTCAATTATCAGTAGCAAGTATTGTTTGTATGGAGAAAAACAATGCAAACACAAGGTTAAAGAGGCTTGCTACATAGCAAGTGATCCTGGAGCAATTAACAAAAAAGAAGCTTGCTTCTTCACATAAAAAAAATGGATGTTGTAAATGATGCACTCAAATTTACATATATTTGCATATCATATGCATTATAGATATTTTATTATTATATGCCTAGCTATGATTATGGGAGTATGTATCTCTTGAAAGCACTTAGCTTAATATATAGTTAAATTTAAAGCTTCATTGTTTGTGTGCAAAGCACTTATAGATTTATATACACTCTATGGGTTTCAAAAAAAATAAAAACATACCCCATGTGAAAGATTATATTTGGTATATATTTGATTTCACCATTGACTCATTTTTTGTTAGATTTATTACTTCTACAAATATCTGGCAGCAAATGAACATGACATTTTGCATTATTTTGACAGTATAGCAAAGGAAGAAATAAAACATTATTAACAATAAGAAATTATATAACTAATGTTATTATTTATATTTGACAACTTAATATGGTTTTGATTTGAATAGATTTCATCATGTGATCTCAGTTGTAAAGCCTTTTAAAAAGAGTTATGTTTGTCTAATATGCATTTAATTTAGACTTTCTCTTAACACTTATTATATATACATCTCTATGCTACCCAGGATGGCAAACATGTTGTAAACTGTCTTAGATATTATTTATTTTTATATATTGCTGTTTTGAATATTGTAGAATTTATTCCAGAGTTTTTTCTTTTATATATTTATATATTGTAATGATAAGAAATGTGAGCAGGTGATGAGCAAATACAGCAAATATATTTCTATTAAAATTAAACTACACAACCAACAAGTAATTATATAACAAATGTTTATTAACTAACACATAAACAAAATACCAAACTAACACTTAAAAAAATAAATACTTTCATTATCATGTTGTAGCACTAAAGTTACAATAACTTATTAATGATTATTAACAACATCTGCAAATAACCAGCACCTAATGAAAAGCCCAAATCAGTAAAATTTAACCAGAAAATTTTATAAATTAAAAGAATATCAAACTTCATACTTGTTAATTATATGATTTTATTTTATAAGGTTATATTTTAAATTTTGTAATTGAATATTATTCAATCTTGCTTGAATTCTATAATATAATTTATTATATTTAAATGTATCATGTAAAATGATAGTGCATAAAATTTTAAACCTAGATATCTAAATATGAAAATGAAATTAGATCCTTAGACAAATTTTAAGACCCATGACCAAAATATATTGCCATATTATATGGGTTAATTTAATAAAGCAAATTTATTGTCAACAGTAACCATAAAACTGGTTTTTGTTATCTCATTAATTTATATTTAATATGAAGAAGCAAGGCTAAAATATGCATATATAATACCAATACAAATCATGATATTTAGATATAATCAGATGAATGGCAGTAAGATACTCAACATCGTTATTCTTTAACAACAATACATTTGCCTGCCTTCAAGTGCAAGCATAATTATAAATCCATAAATATTACTAAACAAATATGCATTAAGAAGCAACAAACTTTATTGTAACACAGGTTTCTCAGTGCAAGGTATGGAATGTAAAATATATATAAATAAAGAGCACAAATGTCATTACTCAATATAATGCAGGAATGCACATTTGTAAGCATGCCTATCTTAATAACAGTTCAAATAAAGCAGGAATTTCATATCTGCAATTTTATATGTTCAAAACAGAACAATGTAAATTTAATGTAATTTAAATTTGGAATAATGTAACATCTACATGCTTCCTCATAATATTAATTTTATAGAAATATTATATACATGCAAACCTTACATTCTAAATCTTAAATAAACAACAGATAAAATAATGACTTAAGTTGTACTATTACTTCCAAAAATATTAAAATAAGATATTATAAATATTTAACATTTATTTATCTAATACATATAAAATAAACTTCAAATAATCATTTAAATTTTATTTTTTTATATTGTCTAGTGATCGCATATAATTTAATATTACCTTAAGTTTATATATATATATGTATCAAATCTATAAAATTTTATATAAAATTGTTTGTATATATTACTTTAAAGTCTAATAATTTATTTATTTAAATGGTATTCCATTAATTACTAATAACAAATAAATTCATATAAACAGTTTATATTGTTATAAAAACAAATTTAAGTCATATATACACTTAAATTAAAATAAAGAGCATGTTAACAGCTCTAACAAGCTTTATCAATAAATGCTGCAAAAAAGCATTTAAAATCTCTATCTAGAAATTATTCCCAACCCGTTTTCTAGCTTTTGGCTTCCATCATGAGGCACTAGGATCTAGTATCTGAAATATCCTAGTGCTTCACTGAAGAAAGCCAATAGCTAGAAACTGGGAATAATTTCTTGATAGAGATTTTAAATGCTTTTTCTTGCAACATTTATCAATAAAGCTTGTTAGAGCTATTACTATGCTCTTTATTTTAGTTTATAATTATAAGCTTATCAAATTAAGTTTCATGATGTGTGACTTTATTTTATTTATTAATACATATACTTAGTATATTTAAATTATAATAATAACTACAGTATATATGTACTATTTATAAAGCACTTTAAAATATAACTAACAATAAACAATTTAAATCTGATATTTCCTATACCCAAAAATAATTACATTTAAAGTTTATAGATTACACCATTAGAACTTATGCACATAAAGATGTCTTTAACAGAAAATTTAATTTTAATTTGATCAATATTATAATCATTAATAAAAATATTCTTGGGATGTTATTCTTTAGAGCTTTATTATTTCTTAGTTGTTGACTATGAATCATTTTAATCCTGGTTGAATATTTAAACTTCATTTAAACATGTATTTTTATTCACATTGAATATAAATCGTAAGAATTCCTTGTATTTTATTTTAATCCATCCTGGAGACATATATATATATATATATAAAGAGAGAGACAAAAAATTTGATGTTTTAACCTGAGCTTCAAAATAAAATTACCCCTTACAGATTTTAGTTATAGTCATTTTTTACTTCCACATCACATAAATTTTTTTTCTAATTTTAAAATATGCAGACTATGCAATTTCCAAATGTAATTTCCTAGATTATTTAGTTTTGAAAATAATAACAGTATACATATCAAATTAAGAAGTTCTATTGAGTATTTTATAAAATTAGAATATTAATATTATAAATATTACCTTAATCAATATCAAAACGTAACTAATAAATATTCTCTCTCTTTATATATATATATGGGCCATGAAAAAATAGTCCTGGTTTGATATATATATATGTGGACCATGAAAAAATAGTCCTGGTTTGATAATACTCTGTGAATTGTGCATCATTTGTTATAGAACAAAAATGAGGGCATGCTCTTCTTTCAATGCCTCACAGATTTGAAAGCTATTTGTAACTGAATAACCATACTGGCCATGAGAAATGAAAACTTTAATATAATCTGAATAAAAATATATCCCAATTGTTTGTCACCATTTGCAACTGAAACAAAAATATAATCTGAAGTGGAATGCTATTTATAGTACAATAAAATTATAGGTCATACTGTTTCCTGAGTCATAGCCTAATTATTAATCACCATTTGTAACAGAATAAAATATGAACCAAGGAAGAACAATCCTAATTTAATAATGCTTGTAAATTGTAGTGTAATTTGTAACAGAATGAAAATAATAAACTAAACTAAAGAGAATATCAATCAATGGACAACAGTTTAATATTTAATTTAATAATACAATGATAATAATCTTTGTTGTAAACTCATGAATTCAAATAGTTTAGAATGAATAGAAATCAAGAGAAATATATCAAACTACTCTAAAATATGAGCATTTTTGCAATAGATTAAAGATATAGCAGAAAAACCAATTATTATTATCTTATAAATAAATATCTATGCCTATTATGGAATCCACTTATAATATAATAAAAGTAATAACAACAGATAAGGTTCAATATTCCTTATGACTCAAAACACTCTTTAATAAAACAAACTTATATCAAAAGTAAAACATTATTTTATTTATATTTAAATGAAATAATTCATAGATGGATTATATAATATATTTAATATGCTCTACAGATCTAAAATGTCAGTGATATCTAAATAAATAGATAATTCAATTTATTTTCAGTTACAACCAAATAAAATCAAATGTAATTCTAACTAAGCTATACTATTCAACTAATAGTAATATACTCTTATTAAATAAGTCAATTACAATAAGATTAAATGCTTAATAATAATATAAAATCAATTAATCTGACACATTTTCCCACTTTTACCAACTTAAAATATTATAAAATAAAACTATTCTATTAAATAATCATAAGTTTTTAATATCCAATTATAACAATGTATAACATAAATGATAGATTTCTATTTGATGGTTATTCAAACAATTGAAAAATCATATCCAATTACTCTTCAGTTTAATAAAGCTAAGTTGTTAAAACTTTAGACTATAATTGTCAAAGCATAATCAAATATTAATATTAAAATTTAATATGTAAACTAAATTTATGATCCACACTGATGAGCTTTAAATATCATTAAAGGAGATCACTGTAATTTGTAACATAATAAAATACATTACCATTACTAGCTCTATAACTAAATGAGATTATGATCTTTATCCCTACTGAATTTCGGTATTTCTGACCATTTTCTTTGTCTCACATGTCAATGTAAAATATATGATAAAATGATTATTATTTATCAGAAAATAATAAATTTGACTTCCTTTGATAGATATTCTTGTTTACTACTGAAATAAATTTTAAATGTTCACATTTTGTTTCTGTAAATATTAAAAAATAAAACCATAATCAAAACAAAGAGACATTATACATCATTGTTTCTAGAAAGACTATTTTCAGTTTATAAAATCAACAGAATCTTCTTTGTTTCTGAATATTTTTAAAAACTTGAATGAAGAATTATTTATTTCTCTAATGAATTATGTTTTAAAATTTAATTTTTTTAAATATTTATTGCAAAATTGTGATTATTTTCTTTCTTGTAAATATAAGTAGATTTTTTACATCATAGCAAGTCTCCAAATTTTCTTCAGGCCATATTTACATTAGCTGCTAATATAATGCTATATTTTTGAAAATAAAGTATTTCAAGTCAAAATAAGTTATTAATAATTTATATTTGTTGATATCTAATAAATATAGTGTAAATTATTTTAAAAAAATCTAAAACTGTAATAAATTTGCAAATGAACATATTTTTGTGTCATTGGAAATTTCAATGTCATAAAACGCTGAATGTTTTACAGCCTTGGCAACACATAATGGATGATCATGTCAGGACAGGGCTTATGTCTATTGTTAAAGGAAGAATTTTGAATTTTACAGTTTTTTGGCAGAAATTTCAGGCAAAAAATTTATTAATAAAATATACAGTTTTACACACATTTTCACGTATAATACTTATGGAAAAATTCACCAGGGGGAATTGTCCAAAAGACGTTTCTCTGTCATTTGAAGTATAAGTGAGTTATGGCTGAATATTGACTTAATATAATATTCATTTTAATGAATAATGATTTAAAATAAAATATTCTAACATTTAATAGTAATTACCTTTATCTTCAATAGTTATCATAATTGTACCTTTATCAATCATCAATTTAATTCATCTATAATTTCTATCTTAATATAATTATTATTTTTTACTAGCAAAATAATTATCATACACTTTAATTACTTATTAAATATTTAAGAGTATCAAATCAGTTAATTTATTACTGTACAAAAATCTATACTGGGTCAGATAATAAATATTAAATTCAATACAAAAAAATGATATGTAATTACACTCTTACTCATTCTATGTTTTGATTTCCAAATTATTTTGTAACACCTTCTAATGAATTATATGGTATAATCAATTAGTGAATAGTGTCTCATCCAAATACAATTAACCAATAAATTTGCATCATAAAATTGAATGACAACCAAGTCACTTTATTTGTTTTAAATTAATTTAAAATTATTTACAAATGAATATAAATTAAAATAATATATATATATATATATATATATATATATATATCATATATATATTATTGTATATATATATATATATATATATATATATATATATATATATATATATGGTAAATAAACATTTAAAATATATGGATATGATTTGATTATGCTTCATGCAATAGGTTTTCATTTGACATTAACTTTATATTTCAATAGGTGATTGTACATCAATCTCTACCTATTGGATACTAAATACAAAACACATATGTTTATGTAACACAAATATGTTGTAGAACATTTATAATTTCTAAAATATAAGAGAGTTCAAGACATATTTTCTTTTTATATTTCATACAAAAATATAGTTGATCAAAATAATATATATAAAATTGAATCCACTTATTTGTTAATATAAATTTAAGAGAACAAAACAAAATAAATACTTATTATATTATAATCCCTTTGAATTCCTAATAAAAGTGATATATCTGAAGTTAATTTATAATCAAAAAATAAGAAAAAGAATGAATATTATAAATTAAAATAATAATTACAATGCTGCAAAATCTAAATTTAAACATACAAAAACATAATTCTCTTAACATTTAGGTATATAAATAGATCATTACTTAACTGAAATTTATACGACTATTTATATCAATAAATATTATACATTTTAAATGAAAAAATAGCAATAATAATGATAAATATAAGCAAATGACTTGGGTAATAAATAGGCTTTAAATATGGTATTTCCAAAATAGTATCATAGTTGTAATGTCTATTTCTTAAACTGCAATCTGACAATGTTTTATTATTGCAGAAAAGGTATAAATATTATGAAAAGTTGTAAGAATAAAAGCACATTTTATTAATTCTGATATTTTTTAAATATCCAATCTTTATTTAACAGGTATTTAATCTATGATGTTATCAGTGTACAAACACTAGTTTATATCCATGATGTTACAATGTAAATATCTGTTCATTTAACAAGTATTTAATTCATAACATTACAAGTGAACAGATGCTAATTTCATCTATAACAATGCTATAGAAATTGAACCAATTTCCATCCTGTGTGGAAATATTTCATTGATCTAATAAAATTATATCAGCACATCAACATAATCTTTGTGTGCATTTTTATCTTGTTAGCATTTAGATTTCATCATCAAAAAGTCAGTAATATTTCTTTGCTTTTTTAAAAAAAGGATATTACCTACGTTTTGATGATGAAATATTCTATGGTTTTTAAATGCTATGAATTAATTATCATTCTTTTAATAAATTGTCACCTCTCATAAATTTGATAATCCTATCAAGCCAATGGACAAATGTTATAGTTCTCACCCCAGAATTCTATCCATTTTATAATCATATACTTTTAAAAACAAGAAAAATAAATTATATGAAAGAACTTAGATTCACTTCTACTGAAGCCAGGATAAAAAAGATCCTGTTTAACTTGCTTAGTTCTATTTATAAACTTTTTTATTGGTGTAAGAGAAAACATAGCAACACTCTGCACTAACTCTTTGCTTAACTTCAGTCAGCATCTTATAAATAAAAATCTTATTATTTAAAACAATGACAAGTAAAAATAAATATTTTATAATTTATTACACATATAATATACAACACTTACATCTCAAAATACCTATAGTATTCTTTCATTGTAACATAAAATAAACAATTCAGACTACATTCTCATTACATTACACTGGAAATATATTTTTTACACATATCAGTCAATTATAATATTATACAAATAAAATAGCGAACATGCTTGAGAGATTAAATATTTAAATGAATTGTTTGTAACCTACTATTGTGAATGCAATAACAAAAATATACAAAATAAAGAAAATAAATTTTTTTATTAAGGCTATAAACTTTATTACCCACACATTTATTTTTAAAATGAATAAAATCAATTCACAATTTTTACAAACTACAGTTAAATATAAACATTTCTTTCTTCAATAATGTATGCTGTCATAGTCCAATTCAGTCCAGGTTAATATATTCATCATTAAAATCAAACAAGAAGAGAAATAAATATTTACAATAAACATTCCATCACATATGGAAATTTATTTCAAATTTCAGTAGGTACAATATATACATGAATATTATAACATATATATATATATATATAATTATTTTAAAATAAAGATTTTTATGGACCACAGATATAATAATTATAATTCACACATATGCACATATTCATTCTTGCACAATGTAATGTAACACATGCTAATTTACTTAAGAGCTAATTATTTCCTAATTATGTTTTATTTTATTATGTTGAAATAACTCATCTTTCACTTTCCTTATCTAGTTTCTCTTCAAAATAAATATATTTGCTGTGTCCCACTCTACTATTAATTGATGGATGATTATAAGGTAAAATGATTATTCAATATATGTATATGTGATTACAAATTTAAATAATCATGATCCTTTGCCTGTCAGTCTAACAATGACAGGGATAAAAATGATTTAAGAGTATTCTATTAAGTTGTCAAAATTGGAAATTATACATATAACAACATCACATGACCACCATTTCTCATAAATGTTTACACGGTCTGTTAACACAACAACTTTGTCCATACATTAATTACTCAGGCTTGCACTAGGTAGCAATATTGTATGAAGCAAGTTGCTAATGTGTTGAAATATACACATATATGATAATATATGAAAAAATACAAGTAAAATACTCAACAATTTTTTGCTTGCATTTTAGAAAAAAATAGTTTAAAATAAAATAGAAATAAAAATAAATAATATGAATTTTATGAATGTACATTTTGTATAAACTAATAATAGGTAACATCTATTTTAAGTGACTTCAGTCAAACAGTAGTTACATCACATCACAGTCTAAGTAAAAAAATGCTCATGTAATTGATTATCTTATGTAATTGTTCAGGCTGGTGTTAGTATGTAAAATATTAGATATACTTAAGAAGGATCCAACAAAAAACACTAAACTACTATGTATATTTTTATGTAAAAATATTTTCCATATAAAATAATATTTGGTTAAAAAGTGTTTGACACATCATACCAAGATGTTTTTAATATAAGACATTTTTATGGAATATGTATTCTTTATTTTTTATTTATTCATTTATATAGATTAAATACAGACTAAATATATTTGTACATGGTCATGCTTCTACTAAGCCCTAGTTGCACTTTCATATAGAATAAAATTTTCATAAATAGTTTATATATTTATATTTTATTTGCTTTTATATATAATATAAAGTATGCTAATGATAATAACACCAATAAATTACATTTCAATAGTATACTAAATATATATAATAAAATAAAATTTGCATCATTTTATATATCTATTTTGCAATATACTAAGCCACTGCTTTCTCTTTCTTAAAATATTTTTTAATTTTATTTTTTCATTTTCTTGTGTAAAAAAGAAGAATAACCTTGAATCAATCTGCAACAAGCCTTGTTTCCATTCAAGAGAATCCATGACCTGAAAAATTATTTAAAAAAATGGATAATTTCTTTCTGTGTATTAGCCTGACTTGGAAATAAAATAGGAGAAAGAAAATGGAGAAATGCTTTCTGTGTGAAATCTGAAAATATTGTATGACAGAATGGATAAATTAACACTTTACATTATCTTGGAATGGAGAAGCCCTCAAGAAGAAACCTTACATAAAACTGGAAATTACAAATGTGAAAGAAAAACTTAATTAGATAAAGAAAACAATGGTAAAAGAAAGTTTTAATGTGCACATTATATTATCATTTAGAAATAAAAAATGTATAGAAAAAATAATTAATAACAAAATTTTTTATTAAGGTAACATTTTCTTGTGAAACATGTTTTTTTATTATTCATTTGATTTTTTCTTTCAAAATTATAACGAGTTTTTATGTAATTTAATATTTATTAAATTTAACATTTCTCATGAAAAATGATTTATTCGTTTATTTTCTCACAAAAAGTTTGCAAAGAGTTAAGTTAATTTAAAACTCTTTATTTCTGATTGAAAAGTTGTTTTTCAATTTTACTTATTGAAAATGAAATAACTCAATAATATAAAAAGTTAATTAGATTAATAAAAGTAAATCATATGGTGAATCCCTTTTTTTATTTGAAATTATAATTTTAATAAAATGTATTTAATGTGAATTATCATATTATCATGTTATTTTTTTAATTTTCTGAATTGATAAGTTAATTTATAAAATAATTTTTTGTTAATTTAGGTGTTAAGGCCTTTAGTCCTCCAGATATCTGATCTATGAATTGGCAGTGTATGTGACTTGATTTTATTTCAGCTTAGTGTTTTAGGGATTTTAAAATTATAACAGTAAAATAATTTAAAATAAAGTAGGCTGTTATGTTTTAATTGTTCACAATCACAGTCTTTATGGTACTTACTTCCTGAGATAGTTTAAAGCAATAATGGTTAATTACATGAATGTAGGGGTTTATGTTGGTGTTTGGATATCCAGATGATAACTCTGCATTGTGCAAAGGTATCATCTTTAAAATCTATTCACTGCATTTTGTTGTTCTATCAGAAATGTAGTTTATTGTTGGTCGGTATACAAATGGTATTATATGGCCAAAGCATTAAGTATCTTAGCATTATTTTTTTATTAGTGATAGATTAGCTCTTATATATATATATATATATTTATCCAAAATATTGAATTACATTTTTCCCTAAGTTTGGCAGTGACTAGATAAGTAGCCTGTTATATAGAATGGATCTTTCTTTAAATCCAGTCACAAGATGACTGTTATTGTTCAGTTGATTATTCTTATCTAATACCGGTTAATTTGTAGCTAATAATTTATTATTAATATAATTACTTATAACTATATATTATTTAGTCCATGCTAATTTTCTGACTCATAGTTCTTATTTATTTCTTATATACTTGCTCTTATCTCTTTTGTGTTATTTGTTTTTGACTATTCAATGGAGAATTATAATGAATTTTAATCTCATGTTAGCCCCAGTTCCATACAATGACAAAATCCTATATGTATTTAAAAAGTAATATAAATATTATTTGAATTTTATTAAATTAAAAATAAATATCAAAGATTAATAAAATATTTTCTAGCTTAATAAAGTAATTAATAATCATTTGCATACTTATTAAAAAGTCATTGTTATGCAATGTGCTAATTAAATGGTGTCGTAATTACAAAGCATAGTTGTGTCATGTTTATTTGTGCATTTTGAAATTTAAGAATAAGCCATTAATTATAAATACACACACACATTTAAAATTACATTCACTAAAACATTATAAAACAAAATTTAAAAAAAAAATCAACTATGATAAACAAAATACTCCAAATAAATAATTAAAAATATTACAGTTTAAATAAATGTAGTTAAAAATATACAACAGTTTATTATTTGTAATGTTCAAAAATCAACTCATTGCACTGTTTAAATATTATAATTGAATAACCCTCTAGTGACAGCATTAATAATAATTTAAAGTTAAAACTCATATTATGAATGAGATCATACAAACAACTTATATAAGACTTAAGCCTTTTTTGATTTAAAGTTAATGATGTTTAGGGTTTGAAACAGCTGATGATCATCATTTCCCTAAAACTAATCCTGTTAGCCTTATATTGTCATAGCTTATAATTTAACTATTATATCATCATCATCATCATTACAACTATTATCAATCCACTGCAGGATGAAAGATTTCTCCAATTTCAATCCATTTTCTCCAATCTCTAGGCTCTCTTTTCCACAGTACCCCTGCATAATTGTTAATTTCATCCATCCATCTTACATGTGTCTTTCTGAGTCTTTTACAACCTCTTGAAATCTAGTTTAAAATTTCAGTTGACCACATATTATCATCTTTCCTAAAAAATATCCAGCCCAACTCCACTTGTCTTTTAACTCTTTCAATAATGTCAGTAACACCTGATTGTTCTCTCATCCATGTATTGTGCTTTTGATCTTTTCTTGTTACTCTTAATGTGCATCTTTCTATAATTCTTTGAGAGTCTGAAGTCTCTGTACTGTTCTTCTATTAAGTCTTCAAGTCTCAGATCTATAAGTAAGAACTAATAAAACACATACACATATTTCCTTTTAATAGTCAGATTATTTTTATCAAAAGCACTCCAATCAAGTTTAATTCTGTGATTATTTTTACCCATTATGCTTCTGTCTGCAGTAATAATCTGACCAAAGTATTTGTAATGGTTAATTTCATCTAACTCTCCATAATCAATTTTTATTTTTATCTTTCAAGAAAATTCATTGAATAATATTTTAGTCTTTTTAATATTTATTTTTAATCCTACTTTCTTACTTTCATCTGATAACTCTTACAACATTTCCCGGAGCTCTGAAGCATTATTTGTAAAAACAACTACATCACCTGCAAAAGTTGAATGACTTAAATAATCTCCATTTACTTTTACTACTCTAACTTCCCATTTTAATCTACAAAATACTTATTGCAGCACTTCTGTAAAAAGGTTTGGAGATATGGAATCACCCTGACTTACACCATTCTAAATGTTAAACATCCTAGTATCATTATGTAATCTAATTGTTGCTGTTGCATTTTTATAAATATTCTTCAGAACATGATAATATCCTGAGCCTATATATTGATGATCCAATGTTTTAATCACCAAAGAAATCCTCACAGAATCAAATGCCTTTTCATAATCTACAAATCCAAAGCATAATGGCTACTCATATTTATTGGTCCTTTCTATAACTTCTCTTATACTTGGATGTGATCTATGGTACTAAAATCACTTTTAAACCCAGTTTGTTCATTTGGTTGAAATGCACTGTTCTCTGTGGATGAGTTGTAATTATATTGGTAAAAAATTTGTTTATACTGATAAAAGACTGATGGGTCTGTAATTTATATTTTTTTTATCACCTTTTTTAAATATTAAAATTAATACTGCATTCTTCCAATTATCTGGTACATCTTTATCATTTAGACATGTGACATATAACTTTGCCAAAAAATGTTATATTTCTTCACTTGCTTCTTTTAATATATCAATTATAATTCCATCATTACCTGGAACATTTCCCTTCTTCATAAATTTAATTTCATGTCTCACTTCTTCATTTAAAATTCTGTGCAATTCAGAAGATATAATACATGTAGGAGGTACTTGTTCTTTATTACTATATAATTCTTAATAAAATTCTTCTATCCATTTCATGATGTCATCTCCCTTTTTAGTAATAGTTCCATCTTTTTTTCTTATTGCAGATATAAGCTTCTTACCAATACCAAAATGTTGTTTTACACTCTTGAGACTTTTATTTTCTTCTACAGCTTTTCTTACTAGTTCACAATTATACTTTCTTATATTATTTTTTTGCACCATTTTACAAAATTTGAGATATTCAATCCTTCTTAATGCATCATTTTTATATATCTTCATATTCTTTCTTCATAAATTCTCCAGTCTCAGTAAAAAAATTATCAGTCAATTACTGCTTTTTTCCACCAGTTATCTTTGTGGCAATTTTTAAAAATGTATCAGTTATTTTCCTATTAATTTCATTCAAATCTGAATCATATTCAAAATCTAATAATAATTGAAAACGATTTGCAAGTTATAATTTAAATTCATTAGAATGTTTCTGAAGATTAGGAATATCAACTGTAAATATTGTTTTTCTTAATAATTTTTTGTTTCTCTAGTTTTGCATTAACACGTAACTTACACCTTACTAATCGATGATCACTTCCTGTGTTGAATTTATTTAGGACATTATAAACTTGAAATATGTATTTTCTGTTAGTCAAATTATAATCCAATTTTACTATATCTTAATTGCTTATCAATTCTAGCATTAAAGTCTCCCATGACAATTTTAAAATGTTGTTTGGTTTGATCAAAAGCCTTTTGTATATCCATATAAAAATTTTCTACTACTTCATTACTGAGAACTTGTTGGGATATGAACCTGAATTATCTGCATTTGGTTTCTGCTATTAAGTTGAATAACTAATCTTGCCATTCTGTCTGATACACGATCAATATTCACAATGTTCTTCATATGCTTTTTATTTGTAATGAATCCTACTCCACTTGTATTTCCAATATTTGTGCTTTTGTAGTAGATTACATGGTCTCTTCCCTTTTTCTTCTAATTTCAGAAAGACCAATAATGTCCCATTTAATATGAGACATTTCTTTTTCCAATTCTTACCATCTTCCTTTACTTGAAAGTGATCTACAGTTATAAGGGCCTAAAAAGTCATCATTAAATGGCAGCCTGGGTCAACAGTCAGGGGATTCCTAGCAGCTTAGGTCTTTGGCCACCAACCACTGCCTTGGCTGATGACTTTACAGCCTCCTGGGAATAAAGACCATGATTTATTTGTATCTGACATGATTGAATATATTAGAAAACAATTTTAGTTCACACACAGATTCATTCTGCCTTATCACTCAACTGATGAGAAATAACATGGTTTTTCATGAGCTTAATCTCAGAGGTAAAAAGCCAATAAAATCACCATGCTGGCTAATGTGTGTTGGTGAGCAGCCCATCCATATTCTTATATGATATGAATAATGACATAATAATAACAGGTGCAACAACAAGAACATATGAAGTGGAGTTAGGAATTTTCCCTGCTAGGTTTCTTTAAAGGGTTTTATTTCAGTTGACAGATAACTCCTTTCTATAGCCAATTCTTATATATAACATCTTAAATCTTATATTTTTACAATAAGGAATGTTTAATGGCTCTCATTCATATTAATAGTATAAGAAATAGCTTAGTGATCTGTGTGATTATTTATAAGATTTTTTATTAATGTAAAAATCAAATTTTATATTTAAACTTTGTTTTAGTATTTTTTTACTTTAATATTTATGAGGACAAAGGATCAAAATATAGTTATAAGGTTTTATGTATATTACAACTTTCAATTGCGGTTGAGAATTGGTTTTTCATTTATTGGAGTTAATGTAAGCATATTAATGCATTTAATTTGTCATTTGGAAAAAAAAAAAATCACAGTTTTTTTTAAAATTATCATTATTTATATTGGATTTCAATGTGCAGTAATAGATCATATCTTTCCATACCTACAATATGGGTTTGAATCTAAGGTAAATGGAAGATTAGGACTTTTACAAACGATTGCCACCCAGCAATTACTTAACTTGATAATAAATATCTTTTTGAAATATTTACAGTGAAGTGGTTTTTTAAAATTCATTTTATCTTTTTTTAAATTAAGAAGTTTATAATTTTAATGTTTTCTTTATTTTTAGAAAATAGCAGTATTCTGAAGCCTTTTTTTTAATTGTTCTATTATTTTTAAGTATATGTTCATAGTTTTTTTTATCACGTCTTCTATATTTTTATCACATTCAGTATATTTCTTAGTATATAGCAAACAATTTTATGACTAATATGCTTGTATTATGAGGTTTAGTAGAGTGATGAAGTCAAAAGCAAACATTTCCTAGATTGAAGCTCTACTCGGACCATTTAGTGCTTGAACATCACCCAACATTTTGAGAACGAAATAATTCAGTTAGTTTATTAATATCGACTTTTTGTTAATGATAAAGGGGTTTTAAAATATATTTTGCAAAAAGTAAAGATTGAGATTTTAAAAATATCTTAAGCGATTTAATAGTTCATAAAAGTATTTAAACAATAAAGGTTTATTGGACTTCTCATTTTTTTTCTAAACAAGAAAAGATTTTTTATGTTAAATTTTGAAACTACTATGTAATAACTTATTTACGCCAATTATTGAAGAAGAAGAAAAAAAAAATACTATATTATTTGCACCAACTAAAATCATCAACGTCTTGTGAATGGCTTCTGTTTAATTACATGTAGTTTAAGTATATATATTATACTTGTATTTCAATATTACATATTTAGTCTGTATTGTGCTCATATTTCTTCTGGGCATTTAAAAAGACATACAAGATCCTACATATGAGGGGTCAGATTGACTTAAGGTCAACGTGGGTATGATTACTATATTGGCATCAACAAGGGCTCTGAACAGTCCATCATCAAATTTTCAGTGATATGGATGGCTGAAGAGTTGGAGAGTAGAGAGGATGGAAGCCTCCATTAAAGGGTGTAAATCTGCTACCTTAATATAAATGAACACTGATTGCATATATGTGTGTGAGATGATGATCTGGATCAAATGATGAGTGCAGGTTCACCATGAAATATGTATATTGAAAATTAAACAAAGCAAAGAAAAACTCCATATAGTAGTGCCACCCGTGCCAAAAAAAGCAATCAATGGATGCCAGAAGGCTTGTGCACAAAATCCCTATCTAATGACTACTCATCCAATATCCCCATACTAGTTTCTGGCTTGTAGCCTTTGTCAGTGAGGAGCTTTGGATCTGAGAGCACTGCATCTAGATCTTAGGATCCAATGCAACTCTCTAGCAACCATCTTTTATCTCAAATCACAAAAAATATTTTCAATCTAAGCTCAATAGCTTATATAGTCATATGGGTCTGAACTCAGTTCAGCACCCATACACCTTGGTGTCTTTGGCTCTCCAACAACCACAGCCACCACTACCCCACTAGGCAGGACCGGCGTTAAACCAGCAAGCATCACATGATCACATCTCCAATACTAGCACATAATTGTTTATAAACAAAGCAAAGCAAAACTCCATATAGTAGTGCCATCCATGCCAAACAGAGCAATCAATGGATGCCAGAAGGGTGGTTGCTACAGGGTTGCATTGGATCCTAAGATCTAGATGCAGTGCTCTCAGATCCAAAGCTCCTCACTGACGAAGGCCACAAGCCAGAAACTAGTCTGGAGATATTGGATGAGTAGGCATTAGATAGGGATTTTGTGCACAAGCCTTCTGGCATCCATTGATTGCTCTGTTTGGCACGGGTGGCACTACTATATGGAGTTTTGCTTTGCTTTGTTTATAAACAATTATGTGCTAGTATTGGAGATGTGATCATGTGATGCTTGCTGGTATATTGAAAATTATTTACCTTTTTCACATATATGTTGTCATGACTATCAATTATATTTGATAGAGTGAATGATTGAAGGGAGCTTGAAAGTCTGGGTTCAAATCCTCTTTAACTACAGCCATTTACAAGTAAGTGAAGCCATTTTAATTCCAATAGAAAAAGTAAGTAGAAAGGTTTATCCTCTCCTTTCTCATCATTAGCTTGATTACAGAAGCTAAGATAAACTTAAAATTTACATTTTATAAAATTATTTTTAAAACAAATCACCTACTGGTAAAAAATCTAAAATGAATTGTAAATTAAATGTAATTGTCAGATTCTATGACAACTTATATATATATTTATATATATATATATATATATATATATATATATATATATATATATATATATATATATATATATATATATATATATATATATATATATATATATATATTTCCAATTTCATTTACAAGTGCCAAATTTTCTGCACCCACAACTTTGCCACAACCATTTCAGATAAATACATTAATGATTATTACTAATCATTCAAATTAAATATTACTTTTATCTTAGACATAAACTCTAAACCTCAATTAAAGGATAATGATAAACTCTTGCTTAATAAATAACTACCAACAATCATTGGATTCAAAGATGAGTTTGCTATTATCTGAAAGAAGACACTTCAATTCCTCTTTGAGCCTTAATAAATGTTCAAGGCAAATTTATATAGTTTCCTTTCTATATTCTTGGCATTGCAGTTGCTTTTGTTAGGTGGTTATTCATATAGCAAAGAAACATGACTAGACTTCTCTTCAACAAACATCAATTAGCATGATGAATTTAGTGACTTTTTGTTTCCAATTTAAGATTAAGAAATACCATGATTTTTTCCCTTTGTTGTCTTGAAATATAAGTTGAGTTTTCTTCAAGGCAGATTGAATGTGTGGATGAATGATAATTTTTTTAAAATAGATATTTAAAATTATAATAAATAATAAACAAAACATTTTTGATGATATTTCAATCGTGACTCTTATTCCTGTAGATTATAAAGTCAGGAGCCATGACAATGAAGATAGATAATAATAAAAATCCCCTGATTGTGGATCCAGGCTCCATTTGATGGAAAACTTCTAGTTAGATATCTAAAAATGCAGATGACTTTCAAATGAGGGAGATTGCATGAATTGAAATAACTGTCTAATTTTAAATGAGACATTATTAGCCTTTGTGAAATTAGAAAAAAATTAAAGTCAATGATTTAAGAAGTCGAAAAGTTATTTTATTACAAGACACATATATTGGAAGCACAAATAGAGTGGGATTCATTACAAATAAAAAGGAAAGAACAACATTGTCAAGATGACAGTATATTAGACAGAGTGATAAGATTAGTTGTTCAAATTAAGGAAATATATCAAATACACATAATTCAGATTTATGTTTCAACCAGTTCTCATATGATGAAATAAGTAGAAAAGTTTTATATGAATGTGCAAAATTACTTTTGATCAGACCAAATAACACTTTTAATTTGTTATGAAAGACTTTAATATTAAAATTCATAAAAAATAGAAAGATGAAATTGCTGAATGTAAATTTAGTTATAGTAATAAAAATGAGAGAGGAATGGACTTGCAGAGTTTGCAGAAAAAGAAAAACTGTTAATTTGTGAATGATAAATAGAAATCTATACAAAATCAAATGAATTTGCAGCAAAATTGAATTATATTTTGACTATCATAAAACTATATATTTCAAAAACGTAATATTCTTAAGAGACTTAAAATAAAAAAATTAGCATAATTATTAGTTTAAAGATAAGTGCTAATGCAAAACTAGAGAAAAAAATTATTATGACAATACTAACAGTTGAAAATCCTAACCTTCAAATATATTCCAGTCTATTAAAATTAGAAATTGTGGATAATTTTAAAACAGTAATAAATTTTGATGATGATGCAAATTTGTGAAATCAATAAAAAGATAATTGCTAAAAAGGTCTCTGATATTAATAAACAGCAACTTAATAGTAAATTTTCTATTGAGACAAAACAATATATGAAGAAAGAGGGAAATGAAAAAAATTTAAAATGATCCATTAAGAAGGATTAAATATCTAAAGTTTTAAAAAATGATACAAAACAAGTTAATAATGATATAAAAAATTATAATTGTAAATTGTCAAGGAAAGTTATAGAAGAATTAAAAACTTCAGAAATGTAAAAGTTGTTTCTGCAATATGAAGACAAGATGGAACTATTACCCAAAAGAAAGATGAAATCATGAAATGTGCAGAAGAATCCTATAAATAATTATGTAGCAGAAAATAAAGTATTCCTTATAGTTATTGAATATTTTGAAAAGCCCACCATTTTAAATAAAAAAAGTGACATGTAATTAAATCAATAATAAAGCAATAAGCTCCAATAATGATGGCACTACTATTGATATCTTATAAGAAGCCAGTGAAAAAATAGAAAAATTTCTGGAAAAATTATATAGGGTCTAAATGATTGGTATTTATAAAAGGTTGTAAAAAAATATTAGAAATGACAGATATAACAGTTTTCTATCAGTTTTATGCAAAATCTTTATAAGGATAATTACACTTACCATATAGCAAAATGTTGAATTTGACCCAACCTAAAAAATAAGCTTGATTTAACAGTGGTGTTATCATAGTTGACCACATCAAGTATTGAGTAAGGATTCAGAATATAAGGTGCCATTGTTAGATTATGAAAAGCCATATGATTCTGTAAACATTCTACAGTAATTGTGAATATCTATCAAAATGCAATAGTAATCATTAGATTATATGGTGATACTCAGAAGATGATCATTGAGAAGGATGCATGACAAGGTACTTCCATGATTTCAAAATATTTTGCACCATTGTTACAAAAATATTTTGTGAATTTAAATGTAAAGATAAATAAGATAAAAGTAAATGAAGATTGTTTAAATCATCCATATTTTGCAGATGATGTGCTCTTTTTATAAATAAGGCTCTGGAGCTTCAGAAGATGTTGAAAAATTATCTGATGAAATGAAAATAATAGAAATAAAAATAACTGCTAAAAAGATTAAAAGAATGTTCAATGGATTTTCTCAGAAAAAAGAACAAGATTAATAATAATAAATTTAAAAAAAGTTAACACCTATCAGAATTTTAAAAAAGTTAACACCTGTCAGATTATTAATATAGATGAAAACATAATAGATAAAAATAATCATAGAATTAAACTTTATAAAATATTTTTTTATAAACATGATATTAAAAAGAAATAGATTTGATTGTTAATAGATTTCATACTAGTTCATACTTATGGATCTGAGACTTGGACACTTAACAGAAGAGCAATATAGAGACTTCAGACTTAACAAACTATAGAAAGATATATGTTAGAACTAACAATATATTAATGACATCATTGAAAGTTTTAAAAGACTGAAATTGAACTGGATTGGACATATTTTTAGAGAGTTAATAAAAAATGGACAATTGAAGTTTTAAATTGGATCCCAAGGAGGTTTAAAAGAATTATAAAGAGATTACATGTGATATGGGTGGATGAAATAAGGAAGTTTATATGTGTTATGGAAAAGAAAAGCTAGGATCAAAGAAACTGGACTAAAGTCAGAGAGGTTTTCATCATATATTGGATTGATAATGGTTGAAAATGATAGTGATAAATAATTAATGAATTTCTCTTAAGGATTTGGTATTTAAGTTGTGGATGCAAAACACTTAATGCTTATAAATGAATTTTTAATAGTTTGATATTGATTAATACAGAGCAAATGTTAATGACTTATGTAAGAGAAGAAGATGTTGGCCAGTTGATGATTACTGATTCAGCATAAAATGGACTTCTTGGGGATCATTCGTCTTTTTCAGATAACATTATTATAAGAATGTGTGATGGAAAGAAGGTTTTGAGTATATTCTACAACCTGTATATATTTGGTTCTAAGAACAAAGATTTTTTTAAAAACATAAATATATTAAAATAATTTATTTTAAAACAAATTGTTTATAGAAAGTTTTATTTTTTGATTAGCTATTGAGAACTAAAATTAGACATATACAACTATAAAAGAATTTTAATATATTGGTGATTATTTATCTTTTCTACGTGTGTGTGTCATGTGTATCAGTTGTATGAGATAGTGTGGACAGTTTAGGGTGCTTGAAAGTCTGTGTTCAAATCCCCTATATTTATATACATAATTTATAATTTTATTTCATATTAAGTTTTAAAAATGTCATTTCGATGCATTCTAGATGATTTAGTTTGAATATATGAAGAGTACTATAGATAGCTCTAAAATAAACAGAATAATTTCATCATCACATCGAAAGAGTTATGTTCAGCCAATACCTTGATCTTCAAATGTCACATGACTTTTTGAGCCAATGAGGATGCAGTTTGTATTGCTATCACGCTATACTATTCAAAGCATATTTATTAAAAGACATTTAATATGAACAATTTTATTTTAAACAACATTTAATCATTACATAAATCATCTAATACCGAAACAAAAAAAAAAAAAATGATTTCCCATTTAAAATCTTCCATTTTTTAAAACATATTTCAGATCTTGCTAATATCTGTTTGCGGTTCAGAGGTTAAAAAAACTTTTAGGCGTAAATGAATTATTGATTTCAAGTGTGAATTTCTTTTTTCATAACATTAACATTTTTTGTGTCTTTGTTTAAATGTGTTATGGCATTAAAATAATAAAATAATCCTCTTAACAGAGAAAGAGCTACAAAAAAGCAAACAATTGTTACAAGAAAACAATCTGTCAATAATTCTGAATTAATAAATGAATTATCAATTATCCTTTTTTATTTCACAATTTGTGCTATTAAAATAATTTATTGGAAACAAAACAACTGCACAGCATAATTTTTTAATGTTATATTTATTAAGTATTTGTTAAGTTAGAATAGTTGAAAAAAAAAAAATCAATATATACGTTTTTAGAAATCTGTGTAGGATGAATTACATGAAGTTATAAATAATGCCTTAAATCAGGGTTGGCAAACTATCGCCTGCGAATCGCGTGCTGCTCCTTTATCTAAGCTTACCGCTCTTTTCAATATGATAACCACAAACACATTTTTTATTTATTAAAACATATTTTCCACAAAATTAGATCAACTTTGTGCCACATTCGAATATCAAAAAATCTCAATAGTTTTTTTTATTATATATTATTAAGAAAATTTCAATTTGTAAGATGTGATATGTTGGACTATTTTCATCATTTATGAGTGAATGTTGAATGTATAGAAAACTAACAAGTTGTTTGTATTTGGAAAGTTTAAAATTTTCTATACATTCAACATTCACTTATAAATGATGGAAATAGTCCAACATATCACATCTTATAATATGCCATCATTACAAATGTTCCGACAAATTTCAATTTGTGTTATATGTACACTGATTCTGTAATGTTCTATTACTAAATTCAAATACAACAAAATCCATATTTAAATAAAATAATTCATAAGAAAAAAGGTTGAAGATTGGCTTAATAGTTAGCCTAATGATTAGAGTGACTCCCCTGGATGATTTAAGACTTTTTCTGCATTTTCTGTCAATTGAGGTTAGTCAAAATATCAAGGAAAAAATTTCAGTATGGAATTGTGAATGAAGTAGATGTCTCTTCCCTGCCACTTCAGTACTTAAATGCAACTTGATTCTCACAGCAACTGATCATATAGTACATAAAAAATCAAATATACTAACTCTTGTAGAAAAAAAATTTACTAAACATGACCAAAAATTATAATAGGTAAAAAAATAAAGTATTTTGTGAATAAATATTAATCAGAGAAATGATTAATACCTAATATCTGTATTCCAACTGTAGCACTTCTATATAAGAATTTTTTAAAAAAAATCAGCATTCATCTGTTTTTTATAAAATTAGTATATTGAACCATAATAGAAATAAACTTTTATAATAGAGACAACATTTTTTTTATATTAAATGTTTTTATTGATTGTGCACTAAAAAAAATAATTGTTCAACAGCAATTAAGATTTTTACATTAAACTTGAAATAAAAATATGGGGGGGGGGGATTTACAGAAATTAATTAAGTCAACCCTTACCCCTTCCGACCATACTTTTATTTCAAATTAAATCTAAAAATAAAAATTGTGGTTGAATGAACAATAATTTTTTCTTCTTAGTGCACAGTCAATAAAAACATTTAATATAAAAAAATTATCTCTATTATTTTTAAGTTCTTTATTATTAGCACAGTAAATGAAAATGTAAAATTATGTTATACTTTAGATTTGCTAGATACTTATAGTTGATATATATTATGACCACACTATTTTAAAAATATATAACAGTTTTATAAAAAAAAAAGTAAAATTTTATCTAACAGTATATTATGTGAATTTTGGGCTTAAAGCAAGTTAAAATGCACACACCTACCAGACTAAGTGGTCCTGGACTGCATTCACTGACAGTGTTTAGAGTCCAGTGGACCTTCAACTTATTTTTGAGACTGAATTATTTTATCCCTCAAGAATTTTATTTAGTTGATGTTGACCCCACTGATACTCCATCTCCAACAATGAATTGCTGGTTGGCTGAATTATTATTTAAAATTTAAAAAATGAACCTAATTGCTAATCCATCTAAATCACAAAAAGTTCAATACTGGGAGGCTTATTATCTCATTAATGAAACAATAGTGCCTATTAATTCAAGTCTTAACTTGACAACATTTAATCTGCTGAAAAAAATTTAGATGGTGGCATCTGGAGCCAAAATACTTTGATTTCCTGATTAAAATAAATGTAAATGCACTAGCCACTTGTAGTTTTTTAACAAGAAACTGTGGATTTATTTCAATTGATAGTCTATGTGGTTTATGTCACAGAGATGAAGACAGAATTGAACACATTTTTGGTGAATGCAGTTATTTGCAAGTTTGTAGATATTTTATTAGCTTTATTTATAAACATAAAGGTTCTTTGATACATTTATTGATACAAGCAATTAAAGTGGGAGTTTTGGCTGATATTAGAAGTGCCATTTTTTTAATATATAGTTTATGGCTAACTTGATATGATATTCTTTTTAATTCTAATTGTACAGATCCTCTGAAGATTATAATTGGAAAGATCAGATCGATAAAAGAAAAAGACAATAGAATATCATAAAAAAATTATTTATTAGTACATGGGATCTTATTAACATTTGAAGACCAGGTTGGATATTATAAATTAACTTTTTTTTTTTAGAAAAGACACATATATATAAAATTATATTTTTATTCTATTTTTATATTTTTTTATTTACTTGTTAACACATGGCAGATTTGCATATTGAACTTTAATTTGCTTACTGTTTTTATCATACAATATTACATTCAAATATCAGCCTTTCAAGCTAATTGTGCATACGCTTTTGTAAGTGTTAATAATAATAAATGAATACTTTCCTCTCCAATATAAGATATAGTATTTATGCAGGAATAAAATGAATCTACTTATTCCTACAACTCAAATGCTTATATATGAGAAAATCTGAAGTACTGGCAAGGAAAGTGTGAGTATGGACCACTCACTTTATATTACTATATACGATGTCTGAATGAATGATTTTCTCATATATAAGCATTTGAGTTGTAGGAATAAGTGGATTCATTTTATTCCTGCATAAATACTATATCTTGTATTGGAGAGGAAAGTATTCATTTATTATTATTAACACTCGCAAAAGCATATGCACAATTAGCTTGAAAGGCTGATATTTGAATGTAATACAAATGTAAACATGCGCTATATAAAAATAAATGCTTATTTACATACAATATTATGTATTTATTTATTTTCTGGTTTAATAAAGTTTGTTTTGATAAAAAAAATATAATGTTTAATGGAATAAAAACCTTATCTAAATTATTTTAAAACTATATTAGTTCAACTTATTAATGAAGTTGATTTATAATATATTATTTATAGTTTAATAGTAGTGAGTAATTATTAAATTCAGTAACCTAATGCTAAATAATAATTTTAGTTATAAAATGTAATATTATGTAAGTTTTCAAAATATATTTTAAATAATTCTTATTTAATTATTTTAAAATATTAAAAAGTGATGTCATAAGTCTGTAATGTGTGTGTTCATCTATGTGCACACATGTTCTTGCTAAATTAATTGATTTTAGTTCCTTGTTGTTTGTAGTAAAATTATGTTGCTAAAATCGATGTATCAATGTTAGCATTGCAAATTATTTTATATTGATTTTTAAAAAATTGTATCAAATTAATGTTATAATTATTTAAATAATATTTTATATTTCAAACTTAGGTTAATAAAAATGTTTGAGTGTTAAAAATGTATTTTAATATTATATTTAAGTAAAGAGTTAAATAAATTGTTTAATATAAAAAATATTAAATAAATTATTTTAAGAGAAAAAAACCTGGACAGAGGTTAATTTGTATGTAAATTTTTCTTGTCTGAAATTGAAGTAGCCAATCAAATTATAAGTGATAAAAGCTATATATAAGGGTGGTCAATAGTCAGTATTCAGTATACAACTTCAATCATTACTCTTTAATCTGTAATTAGCTATAAAACTTTTCTTTCCAATAAATTCAAAAGTTAAAGTTATATATATTTTTTTAATATTTTTTTTGGTTATTAAAGTGTTAAAAGTATATTCTAAAATTATTAATAAATTTTAAGAAGTGATTTTAAATCATTTTATCATGGAGTGAGACTTGAAAAATATCCCCTATTAGTGAAATATATGAAACTGACTGAAACTATGATAATTAAGAAAGATAATAAGTCATCCAACAGAGGTACTGATTGTCAAGAGATTGTGCTGGAGAAGATATCATACAGACTGAAGAGTAATGTTAAGGAGTTGTAAGACATTTATTTTTAATAATGTTTGTATGTTTATGATGAGAAAACAATCTTCTTTAATTTTAATAACTAGACATGAAAATCATAATTTGTTACATGATATTTATATCTATTATGCTCATGGAAAGTCATTAAAACCTGTTTTAAAATTTACCTCCCTTTTTTTTAAAAAAGGAAGAATCCAAGCTAACAAATGTGTGAAACTGAAGTTTATATTTACTTGTCTGCTATCTATTATTTGTGAATGTTTTCTTGATATAATATATCTAATAACCTTAAAGAGTAATGAATTATTAAAGAATATTTTCAAGTGCTGTGAAAGTTGAATATGAAATACATATGAACTAGTATAAGAAGATGTTTATTTTATTCTAAATAAAAAGTTGATTATAAATATTGTTTAAAATTTGTATTAAACAGAAAAGAAATTATTGTTTAAATGCATAGAATTGTGAAAATCTTGCAAGTAATTAATAATTGAATGCTTATACATGGAAGAATGATTTTAAAATAAAAGAACTATTTATTGATAGAGTTAACATTATACATGATAATTTTATATATGAAAAATTGAACAAATTCTTGAAATTGAAATATTATGCTATAATTTCTTGAACCTTGATTAACAAAAAACCCTTGCAAGTACAGAAATTACTTTATGAAATAATTAATTTTAATCTTAAATAGACTAGGAGTATTTTTAATAGAGAAATGACTTTAGTAACAAATTATTTTTTATTAATCTTCATGAAATTTGGGTCATCTTTGATAATCAGAACAAACTTTATTTAAAAGTACTGTTATCATGCAGAGATGGACAAAATTTCAAATGAATTTTGTTTGCTGTAATATTTTGTGTTTATGCTGAATGGAGTTAAGAGCAGTGATGAGGAAAAAATCTCTGTTAGTGAACTTAGTAGTTATAGAAATTGTGCTCTCTCTCTCTTAAGTTTAACTGCAAGCAAGATTCAAAAACATTTTTAGTAGTTTTTTATTGTACTAGTTAAGACATAGTTATATAAGTCAATATTTATTTTAGATATGATATAATTTAATATTTACATGGTATATACAAAAATAGTAAATAAAATAAGAGAAAACCTATTAAATTTGGTAGATAACAAATACATAGGTTATAATAAAGATAATAAAGAAATAATTAAATGAGTATATGCCATAAAATGCAAACAATGTCTCAATTGCAGGATTGATAACAAATATGTGGGAGAAACAAAAAAAATTATAAAAACAAGATTAAAACAACATGTCAGTTAATAAATCACTGATATAAATACATATGAAAAAAACCAGACACAAATTTACACAAAGTTCAATAAAAATGAGGTTACATACAGAAAATATTAAAGAAAGAAAAATAAAAGTAGCAATAATAATAAAAAAAATAAAACCAAAATTTAATAGAGATACTTGGCCTAGGATGAGATTGGTATAGATATAGTTATTAAATAAGATATAAAGAGGTAAGTATATAAAGAGAAAATGATTTGTAAATGAATTAGGAGTTGTAAAAAATGGTTATGTTAAATAGGAGTATAAACATAAGTATAGTTATAAATATTACATATTAAAAAATGCTTAGCATAATATTTACATACAAAGCAGTATAATATAAATTTGTAAGAGAATTATATAGTAATAATACAAGTTAAAGTGTATAATATATAAATAAAGAGTTGTATAATATATAAATAAAGAGTTGTAGGGAATATATATATATAGTTTAAATAATAGGTAATAGAGGGAGTTAGGGTATAAGATAATTTTTTGGAAAAAAACGTTTTTTAAAGAGATTAAAGTAAATTGGGTAAGTTATTTTTAACAGAAGAATGAGTACGGAAATAATAGATGTTATATGATTTAAAAATTAAAAAAATATTAATAAATGAATTACTGTTGAAATGACAATTACATGAATAAAAATTAAGTATTTTATTGAAGTGAAGTTAATAATCATAAAGTTTAAGTTTATAAGGAATAGAAGTAATTAGATTATTAAAAATAATAAAAAAGATTAATATATTTGGATTAATAATTGTTCTTGAATATATATGTATACAATTAGGAATATACATATATAATTTATATTTATTTTCCGATTATATTGTATATTTTCAACAACCAAGAGAACAAGCTAGATTTAAAAGTGGTATTAGTACAGTAAATCATACCCAGGTATTGAGAGAAGTTATAGTAAGGACAAATGAATATGAGTTGCCATTATGTTTTGGATTTGTAGATTATGAAAAGGCATTTGATTCTATAAACATTTCTTCAATGTTTAAAGCATTGGATCTCAAGTTATAGATCCAGGATATTATCATGTTTTAAATAATATTTATAAAAATGCAACAGCAACAATTAGATTACATAATGATACTAGGAAAGTCAACATTGAGAAGGGTGAAGGACAGGGTGATTCCATATCTGCAAAACTTTTTACAGCAGTGCTGCAAAAAGTATTTTGTGGTTTAAAATGGAAAGCTAAAGAAGCAAAAGTAACTGGAGATTATTTAAGTCATTTAAATTTTGCAGATGATGTAGTTGCTTTTGCAAATAATGCTTTAGAATTGCAGGAAATGTTGCAGGAATTATCAGATGAAAGTAGGAAAGTAGGATGAAAGATAAATGTTAAAAAGACCAAAGTAATGTTTAATAGATTTTCTCAAAATATGAAAATAAAGATTGATTATGATGAGTTAGAAAAAGTTAACAGTTACAAATACCTTGGTCAAATTACTAATACAGATGGAAACATAATGGATGAAATTAATCATAGAATTAAACTTGGTTGGAATGCTTTTGGTAGAAATAACTTGATACTAAAAAGAAATATGCCTATGTGTTTGAAAAGGAAGGTTTTTAATAAATGGGTTTTACCAGTTCTTACTTATGGATCTGAGACTTGGACACTTAATAGAGGAAAAATACATAGACTTCAGACCACTCAAAGAAGTATGGAGAGATGCATGTTGGGAGTTACAAGAAGAGATAAAAACACAATATATGGATAAGCGAACAAACAGGTGTTACTGACCTCATTGAAAAAATTAAAAGACTGGAGTTGAGTTGGACATATTGCTAGAAAAGATAATAGATGGACAATTGAAATCTTAAACTGGATTCCAAAAGATTGTAAAAGGCCCAGAAAGAGACATGTATGATGGATGGATGAAATAAGAAAGTGTGCAGAGGTGATGTTGAGAAGAGAAGCTAAAAATCAGAGAAGATGGATTGTATACTTGGAGAGACCTTCATCCTGCAGTGGATTGATAATGGTTGATGATGATGATGATGATATTAACTGGAGTATTTTATTTGTGTTTGATTATTTGTTTCAGTTTTATTAGGTTTTTTATATATTTTATGTTGTTTTTAGTTTTTTATTGTTTACATTTTTATGGCATTATTTATATATTTATATATTTTATTTTGTTCATTATATCATAACTCTGAAAAAGACTGCAGGACAGTTGAAACATAGGTGTATGTATATATGTACAAATAAAAAGTTTTGCTAAAAAGTGTTTGAAGTGGTTTGGATAAATTATATTAATATAGGATATTACAGCAAAATAAAGAAAGGTGTGATTTTAGTACGACCCATTTTTTTCTCCTTATAATATATATATATATATTTACAAATAATCTATGAACAAATTTTAACATTTAAATTTGTTCATTTAAAGTATATATCATATTTATGTGTAAATAATAATAAATGTGTATATAAGTGACTAAAAATATGAAATATTCTTTTACATGAAAAGGTTTTGATGTATTGAGTTTTTATTTTTATTTAAAAAAATTGTTTAAAAAAACCAGCTAAACAAACTATATCATAAACAACTTAGTATCACTTAAATAAAATTTACCATTGAAACAAGTAAAGTTGATAGTGAGCATTATTTAAAATTATTACCCAAAATTAAATCACCTATTTAAAAAATTAATGTGTCCTGTTACTTTCATAGACATTTTAAATAAACATACAAAATTTCAAAGCGTTATATTGAACATAAGTCTGTTAAATTTCAATTTTAAAATGTTAAAAAAATGTTAATAGATTGAAATAAAAGAGATCTTTATATCATCCTCTTGTGAGCTTTATTTAAATCAAATGAAAGCTCTAAGAAGAAATTTTAACTTGATACATGAAATTATTGAATATTTTTTAATATGTTTTTGTCATCTGGTCCATATCTAACTGCAAATATGAGAGTTTCAGATTGATTAGCCTAGTATTATTTAGTTATATAGCAGATTTCACAATTCTAGTGAATTTAAATATATTAAATGCTAATTGTAAAAGTCCATTCTAACTTGAAAAGGATCAAAATTTAACAAACAGATTTTTCAACATCAATAGAAGCATTTAAAAACATTTCCCCCATGTTTTCATCTAAAAACTAAGTTACCTATATAAAAAATTAATGTTTCCTATTAGTTTCATAGACATTTTAAACAAATGCAAAAAAAAAATAATTAACAAGTTATATAGAACTTAAGTCTATTAAACATGAATTTTAAAATTTTTAAAAATTATCAAATTGAAATAAAAGAGATCTTTATATTATCCTCTCATGAGCCTTATTTAAAACAAATTAAAGTTTTAAAAAGAATTTTTAACTGAAATTATTGAATATTTTTAATATTTCCCTGACCTCTGTTTTATATCTAAGAAATGAGATGACATACTGAAAAAATAAGTATCTCATATGGATTAGTCTGTTATTGCTTAGTTATATACCAGAATTTCAAGCAATTCTATTGAGTTTAAATATTGAAAAAGATTAAAATTTAACAAATAAGCAAATGAATAAACAAACCAATTTTTTAACTTCAATAAAAGCATATAAAAAAATCTTGAGTTTTCCCTGAAAATTTTAAATAACACCTAAATAGCTTCATCAATTAAGTATTTACCTTTGTTTATCAACATTTGAATTGCCATACAACTTTAACATACTTTTCTACTTTTACATTAAATAGTGCAGATTATTAATTTATATAGCCTAACTAATGAACTATTCAGATGGGAATTTTAATTCTGGGTAGAGATTATCTGTTATTTTTAGACCATGCTGTTATTTAAATCAGTTATTGGCTATTCTAATATTTATTTAAATCAGCTTTATTGAATTTACATATGATGGGTCCTGATTTCCAGAGTCCACAATGGACAAGCAATAGAATGAATTTTCGTTTTTCAGATAAAATCATGATAAAACAAACATTAAATTCTTCCATCTTGTAGAGAATGATATTGTTTCATCACAAGATAGATACTGTTTCTGATATGTGCAAATTTTTTTTTGTTTACAGTCAATTAGTCTCAAAACCCAGTGGTCATCTTTGTGAAATAATTATTGCAATAGGATCATGTAATTATGCAACAATATATTTCCCTCTTGTAATTTTCCCTGCATTGATGATAAATATTTTTTGTTGCTTGTAAATGTATATGAATATATAAAGCATCCTTCCATTATTCAAGAACAGTAAGGAAATATTTACAAGACTGGGAGTTCTTACTAAGTTTTCCTGAAAATAAACTGGGCCTTAAATTAATTTTTGCTTCAAAATATGGCTTAGGGCTTATATTCAGGGGTATCATATTTTTCATGTATAATAATATACATTTATTCAAGTATAAAAAATCTATATTTATTCAAATACAAAATCTACATTTATTCAATATTAATAATTTCAACAACATGTAAATAACTTTTACTACTACTTGAATATGTAATGATTAAAATTATAATCTTATCACAGAATATTCTCATTCAATACAAGAATATTAAAAGTTATTTGTATTCAGTTAAATTAGTAATATTTATTTTAAAAATAATATATAAAATGTTAAACTAGCTTGATTAGTTTGTGAGTTACAATCGCCGTTATTAATCATTTTCAGCCTTTTCAGATATCAATGTTGATTTATTTACAATATATATGGTTGGAGCTCAGATGAAAGAGTAATTCTTGCATCAGACTGAGTGAATGGGCATTGATAAAAGAAAAGTAAAATTCTATTTGCAAGTTTACAAATTAATTACTTATGAATTTGCCTGCAAAATAATTCTGAATTACATTTACTCAAGTCCAAAAATCTACATTTCTATCTATTTATACATTCATCACTTTATAATTCAATACATCCATCATGTGTTTCAGCAAGCAGACCATTTCACTAAGTCTTTTATTTGGAGTAGGGCTTATATTATCACCATCCAGAAAAATCATGCTAGGGCTCACTTTCTGGTTAAGACTTATTTTTAGGGAAACATGGTAGTTATGATTTTACATGATGAAGAACAATCAATGATGAATTAATTTGAAACCCAATTTGAGGTAGAAATTTCATCCAGTGAATGATTAAAATAAAATAAAAACCACCTGTTCTTAAAATTATGGAAAACATCATCATCTATAATGGAATATCTCACAAAATCTGATTAGTTCACTGTCTTTTAGATTGGTCACTTGAGAAATAGAAATAATTGTAAATGACAATAATGTAATTGGTAATGCAATAGTAGGCAGTACTGATAATAAAAATATATATTTTTTCTTTTAAATACAGATGCATGGAAGGTGCAAATCTTGCTTAATTTGAATGCTCTAAGATTTTATGAAGTTTTCAAGGTTTATGATTGATGTCACTGCTTTTAGAAAATATTATTGTAGAGAGAAAGTAAATTTAATTATATATATAGTTAATTTTTTTTGAAAGAACATTATATAGAAGAAAAAATGATAGTACTTGGCATTGAATTCATGATCAGGCATAACATGTTAAAGTCATTGTTAAAATTCATATATTAAGAGTTAAAATCAATAGTATTAAAAACTATTATGTTAATTGTACCTATTCATATTATCAGTATTTGTGTTTGTTTACAATTCAGCAAATGGATGTTTTTTTTTCATCTTGGACATTATTATTTGTATTACTATTTTTGGTTATTTTAATGTTAGCCGAGAATCACATATTTTGGTAGAAACAGAAAACTATGGACAAAAATTGTGGGAAATATTACTGTTAGTCCTAAGAACATAGATACACGATTATCTTTTTTGCAACTTATGGTTGATAATCATGGACATTTTGTTTAGTTACAAATATGTGTAAAGAAATTTTGACAAATAGCATCTAATGGATTATTTGCAATGTAAAAGAACTCGATCTTCAACAGTCATTTATTGGTATATAATATCAAATAAATATTTGATTAGTATAATAGAATGATATGCCTTTGAAAGTCATGTTATGTTCAAGAACCAGAAGTGATAAAGATTAGGAGCATATCATGAATCTTCAGGTCTCAAGAGGATTACTCTATCACTGCACTTATCTATGTTAGGAATTAATGTAAAGATGAGAGTATAGTATTGATAAGAATTGTATAAAGCAAAATTCAATGAATTTTTTTAAAAAAAATTTAGCAAAAGTATACATACGTTCAAAAAGCAGTAAATAAAAAAACAGAAGTCCCAAAAATAATAAAATAACTGACAATATATCCAATAAATGAAGATAATCCATAAAACATGTGATAATATATTAAAAAAAAGTATATTACTTAAAAACTGTGATCTGAATACTGTGGATAGAATTGTATTAGTGCCACTATATATAAAAGAAACATAAATTAAATAGAGAATCATTGCGCTAACATACACTTTAGGAAAAAGGAATTAAATGTTATAGATAAAAGATTAAAAACATGAAGTATAAAACATCACATAAACACCATTTCCTATGCTTACACAATTATAACACAGGAAAAGCTTTTCATGCAGTAATGCTACCCAGTGCAAGTCAGAGCAATCAATGGGTGCAAGAAGGTTTATGCATAAAATCCCTATCTAGTGCCTACTCATACAATATCCACAGACTAGTTTCTAGCTTGTGGCTTTCATCAGAGACAAGCTTGGATCTGAGACTACTGTACCTAGATTTTAGAATCTAATCCAACCTTCCAGCAGCCACCTTTTATCTTTTTAGTTAACTATAAAGCTTTGAATCCAAAATAAAATCACAATAATGTTTTAAATCCAAGATCACTTTTTTGTATAGTATCTAAATCTGAAACCAATTCATCATATATACATTTTGGTGTCTTCAATTCTTTCATAACCATATTCACTATTAATCTATTTGGCAGGATTGGTATTAAATAATTAAATATCACATGATCACCATTTCCTATGCTTACACAAACTGTTATGGCACAGGTAAAACTCACGATACAATAGTACCACCCATTGCAAGTCAGACTAATCAATGGATGCAAGAAAGTTTCTGCATAAAATCATTATCTAGTGCCTACTCACTACTCATCCAATATCCCAGACTATTTTATAGCTTCTGTATTTCATTAGTGAAGAGCTTTGGATCTGAGAGCACTGCACCTAGATGCTAGGATCTAATACAACCATCCAGTATCCACCATTTACATTTTTTAGTTTATTATAAAGCTATGCATCTAAAATAAAAACACATTAATGTTTTCAATCCAAGCTCATTTGCTCATATAGTCATATAGATCTGACTCAGTTGATCATCTATACTGTGGTCTTTGCTATAACAGCTTGCATAAGCATAAAGAATGGTGCCCAGGTGATATTTAGAGGTTTAGTACCAGTTTTCTCAAATAGAATGATGGTAACTATGGTTATTAAAGAACCAAAGACACCAAAATGTATAGATGATGAACTGGATTCAGATCTATATGTCCATTCAATTGAAAAAGCTTGGATTGAAAACATCGTTGTGTTTTTATTTTGAACTCCTAACTTTATAGTTAACTAAAAAGGTAAAAGATGTTTCCTGGAGGGTTTGCATTAGATCCTAAGATCTAAGTGCAGTTCTCTCAGATCCAAAGTTCCTCATTTATGAAAGCCATGAGTTAGAAACTAGTCTGAGAATATTGAGTGAGTAGGCACTAGATAGGGATTTTATGCATAAATTTTCTTGCCTCCATTGATTTCTCTGACTTGCACTGGGTGGCACTATTGTATGGAAAGTTTTGTCTCTGAAATATAAAACACTTGACAGATAAAAAATATAGATTTATGAAGGATATAATTATCGTAAAACAATATTACCACATTCTCTCTCATTGCAAAGAAAATAAGAAGAGAAGAAATAAGTTTATATCTCTATTTATTTTCAAAAAGCTTTTGACACCATATACAAAAGCTGAGATGTGAGGTAGATAAAAAAAACTAATTAATCTTTTATGAATATTTATGACAATGCAAGAAAAACTCTAAGAGATATATGAAGAAATTGGAAGAGGTTTGAAATAGAAAAAGACAAATAAGACAAAATCCAATTCTACCAAACATATTCACAGAACCACAAATAACAATAACAACAAATATTAAAACAAACAACAAGGCATAAAATGAGAATGACAAAATAATAATTGAAAAAACAAAAATAATATTGGCCATTATTAATAACACTGAATGAGAAAACTGAGATTATGTAAGGAAAAAAAAGTATAATTTATGTATAAACATAAACAAAATAAAAGCTATGGTAGTAATAGAGAATAGAAAAACAAAAATTGAAAAAAGTAGGCAAATTAAAAAGGGGGTGGGGTGGAATAATCTAAAACAATTTTTATCTAAAAAAGGGGGGGATGGCATATAATAGAAGGTATACCAATTCAGCCCCACATAGTGAATGAAATATAGAGATTAAAACTTCAAACTTAGACAATACATACATCACAAATAAAAGAGGCAAATTTCATAAAAGCAGAAAAGAAGGAATAACATTAAAAATGATATGATTGTATGTTACACACAAAATAACTAAGATAAAATGTAAAAAGCAGCACACTCCTGATACTGTAAAAACCTGTGTTTTTTAATTATGATAGATACATTATGAAAAATGTAATCAGTAAATAATTAAATATATAAATTACTTTCTGTTTTGCATGGTGAATAATCTGATCAATGATAAAGTAGCTTTCTGAAAATCTGTCTGATATATTTTAGATGGATCTACTATTAGCTATGGATCACATGCAGAGTAGTTATTATATAATGCTCAATAAAAGTTTCTAAGCAGAATTTAGATTGATATTGTTATATATTATAAATAATAAATGAGTGATTATCCCGAGTGAATAGTGCGGTGGTAGAATGATGAAACTCTGGAGTTCAAGGTTCAAAGTTCAATTCTGTCATTTCAATGCTAAAACTTTTTATGATCACCCATATGTTTCTATTTGTTCCAAGTAATGTGTATTGTAATAATGAAATACATATCTATCCCTTTATTATTAAATTTATATACATCTAAATGTGCTACTAAAAAACTTTATTTGTTCAATAATATAAAATATTCCTGAATTTAGTCTAAACAGGATATAGTAAGAAAAAAATGAGATGATATTGTTGTAATTGGCACTTTACAGCCATAGTTCACTAACAAATCCATAGGGAGGGGGATACTACATTCAAGAACTAAATCTTGTCAGCAAACCATACAATTAAATAAATTGAATATAAAAAAACTATATGTAAATTAATTTAATTATGATTAATAATATAAATAATAACATGAACAGAAATACATTGATTACTTCTGCTAATCTTTAGCAACAGAAATAAAAACGTATTCAGACAGACAGCAGAAAATCTCTTGAGACTATGGTTGCAGAAAACAAAATACTTCATTCACTAATGTTATATGCTACTGCTAATCATAATTACATTAATAACATACATGATATAACTAGAGGTCCCTATGAAAAATTTTAATTGCTTTAGACTTACAAGTAACTTAATTTCTTTACCCAGTTTTTAAAAAAAATATTTATATAAAAAAAAATTTATAAATTTAAAATTATAAAATTTTAAATATATGGCATTTATAATAAAAATTGGAATAAAAAATTTAAATTATAAATTTTAAATATATGAAATTTATAATAAAAACTGGAATAAATTTTTTTTCCTTGGTTTCCAGAACTCTTGTTAAGTATTTTGAATTGTTGTAGGCTTACAATAGATTGTTTCTTTTAATCAGATTTAAAAATTTTAAATATTTAATATTTAATTGAAAATTATAATAGCTTAAAATGTATATATAAAGGACATTTTTGTGTTCTTAAATTGAATACTCATCTGCAATAGATAAATAACACTAGCTTATTTCAATAGCAGTTTAGCAGTCTCTTTTTTAATTTTTTTATTAATTAAATAAAGGTTTGAATTAACAAATAATACAATCCACTTTAGGTTACCTTCATGACATATATATTGCAGAATATGCTTTCTATACCTTATCAATTAGAAACCAGTAACATGTTATAAAAATCAAAGGGTGCTATTTCTTAATTTCTTTAATTTAAAACATTTTTATATTTAATTCAGAATGCATGTCTAGATTTGATATTTCAGGAACATATCCATGATGTTCCTATTGATGAAATAATATGAAAATATAATATATATTACTAAAAATTCAGTATTTAAGTAAAATAATATCTGGAATAAAAATGGCATATGCAATCAAACTTGTGGTATTTCTAAAAATATGCCCTTAAATAAATATTTAAAACTTGAGAACACTAAATTATAAAGTGAATGAGATAATATGAGATCTATTAGCTATAAATGTTGGCTTTTTTGGGTTCAATACTTCAAGGTATTTACTTTTCAATTAATTAGTTTAAGTAGAAGATTAAAAGACATCTATTAAGCAAAAGAAACTGCGAACTCAATGTCCCTGACTATAAAAATGCCAGTAAGCTAAAAACCAGTTTTAGCAATCTGGCTACATATTTTCATTCATTGCCAACATATGGATTTTTGAAGTTGGAAGACAAGAGTCATTAATCATAATTGCCATAAATGTCAAATATTATTTAATATCAGTCAAATTATTATGTACATTTAATAAAGTTCTCTTTTCCATAAAATATAAATTTTGTATTTTAAGTGATTTTCAAAATTTTTGTTGTCTTTCTGTTACATGATTTTTTAAACTTTGTTTTCATCTTTATTCCATTTCAAATTAAGAATGTTTCTGCTTAATTAAACTTTTTTATGAAAAAATTATGTTCGCATACTTATATTCTCAGTTATTCTTTGTCAGATGAAACACACAAATAGTTATTGTTAATAAAATATTAATAGCAAATAATCTACATACACAGTACATTCCAATGAAAAGATGACTGGTTCTCTATCCATGCTGCCTAATGTACCATTTCAAATCAACACATGTTATATAGTAATATAATTTAGCTATTCACCATAAAAATTTTAAGAAGTTAGCATGTCTTGATCATGAATTATGAGATAAAATATGTAAGTATGCTTTATACCTTCATAAACATCTTGGAGATTTTTGCCATCTCAACATTTTGTTAATGATTTGGGAACTTTATTGCACATTACAATTTGACTGTCATACATAGTTTGAATCATACCAAATATTTCACTAACAAACAACTTCTGGATTTAAAACAAAATTTAACATTAGAATATTGATCCTTCGTAATTTAAGGTACAAAATACAATGTCATATTTCATGCTGTAACTCATGTTCTAAGCACACTAGCAGCTTAAAATTTTTGAGGAATAAGTTTTTGAAATGTCATAAGTTACCCAAGACTCTTTCTAGTGAATCCAAATCACATGCAACATTAGAATATTGCAATGGTTTTTAAAATTTGCTTACACATAGTACTCTTAAGTCTACTTTAAGTGGTTTGTTAAGCAAATTAAATCAAGATGCTTACTCATATGTTGTGAAAATTATTCATCTTACATGACCAAATTTTATTATTTATATTCAATTGAGTAGAATTATAATGTGTATTTATAATTAAATTTTTACTTCTTAATAGATGTAAATACAATTTAACTACACAATAACAGTTAATTATAGAAAAAAAAAAATGAATGCACTATTTTGAATTTTTAATTTTTCGACAGTTTTTCCAGAATTTTTTTTTTTCAGATTTCAATTACGGTTTGTGAAATCCCTGAATAGTTTATGTGAAACTTTATAATTTAACTCAACACACTTGAAGACCACTGTCTCTATTTCGTTAACCTCTCTCTGTTTATTAAATTATTCAAAAATATTTTGTCTTCCTAATTATTGTTTACTTGAAATTTATAAACTGCTTGTAGTTAATTTTCCTACTTATCAGTTTACACACGTACGCACGCACATATTATAAATTAATATGTTAAAAACGGATCCCAAATTATATTTCATTTTTTAAAGTGTAGATTCAACTTTTTTCCTTTAAAAAAAATCTACAGTAAAAGAATTTATATAAAACAACATTTCTGTTTTAGATTTAATAAATTTTAAGTGAATGACATTTACTTTTTAAAAAAGTATAAAGATAACTATGAAACAAAAAAATTTATGAACTCCATGAACCATCAGATTTTAAAAAAGTTGTCTGCCAACAGCAGGATGTTAGCGCAACTGTCGCTTCTATTAATCTGATCATTAATAACGTGAAAAATGGCTCAAAAAATTTGACATTCTCTACATTAAATTGCTCACTGGACTGTGAGCCAATTAAAAGACAAACTTAGTTTCTTTTTTTTTTTTTTACAGTTTTCACCATTTTTCTTGACAAAAGATACAGTTAGCAATTAGTTAAAATTTATAAAGAAATTACTTACATGTAATGAAACTTTAAAACCTCAGATTGAAAATAAATTCTGTACCATACTATGAATTATAATGATGTTAAGTCATTTATAATGGATATCTAAATAAGATGCTAGAATAAAGTGTTTTAATTAAGAGTGTGGCAAGCAATGGTAAACTATCATAGATTCTGGTCAGCTGTTCCCGACTGACCATAAGGCCTTAAACCTGATTTATTCCATTTAGTTTTGGAAATAATATTTAGCATTTACACACATAAGACGGAAGATGCGTTGTAATAATATAATTGTTTATAAAATTATCTATAAATTATAAGAAACTGGAAGCTATTACCAAGATACGGGGCAAACAACAACAATGATAAAAAATGTGTGCTTTTGTATCCTTTTGCATAGTTATCGTTATCTGTAAAGACTTGGTTTGGATGAAAAAGTTAAATAATTTTAGCTTAATGGCAAACACATTAGAGAAACTTAAAAGACTGCAATCAAAGACAGTTTATCATCAAAGCTGAATTTATAAATGATAAATCAGTCTATACTTTCTACACACATAAATAATAATTTTTTATGTATTATTCTTCACTTGCTAAAAGTTGCACAATATTGAGAAGGTGTTATTTGGTGCATTAGTAAACTAATACAACCTAAAATGTTTACATCACTTCAACTTTAATGCACCTCTTCTATAAAATCCTTCTGCTTTTCTCTGTTATGCAATGATAATCACTTCTGAATTAATACATATATTACATAGTAACATAGTTTAGTTATTCACCACAATTTTTTTAAGAAGTTAGCATGTCTGAATCATGAATTCTGATATAAAATGTGACTATGTACTGTTAGGGTTGAGAATTATGACATAATATGTGGCAATGCATTTATATTTTGAGATATTTCTCAAAGGTCTTTATGCCACCATAAAATATTGCAAACCACTTAAAAACTTTCTCTCAACTTATGACTTATTAAAACAGGCAAAACTCACTATACATATTGCCACTCACTGCAAGCTAGAGTAATCAATGGATGCAAGAAGGCTTGTGCATAAATCCCCATCTAGTGCCTACTCATCCAATATCCCCAGACAAGTTTCTGGCTTATGGATCTTTCTCAGTGAGGAGCCTTGGATCTGAGAGCATTGCACCTAGATCTTAGGATCTAATGTAACCCTCCAGCAGCCACCTTTTATCTCTACTTAACTACAAAACTATGAGTCTTATATTGAAAACACCTTGATATTTTCAATCCAAGCTCATTAGCTTATATAGTCATAGTTTAGTATTTATACATTTTTGTGCCTTTGGTTGTTTAATAACCATAGCCACCACTATCCTATTAGGCAGGATTGGTTTTAAGCCAATAAACATCGCATGAGCACCATTTTGCCTATTTTAATAACAGTTATAAGCAAGCATAAGATGTGATTATGTGATGTTTATTAACTTATGACTTCAATGCCATATGCAGCTTGAATCATTTTAAATGTTTCAGTAAGAATTTTGTCCAATTAAAAACATTTAATGTTGGCATATTGTTCTATCATGAGTTAAGCTATAAATACACTATTACATTTCACATTATAACTCATAATCCAGACAGGAAGTTTTGTAAGATGTTTATAGTGAATAGCTAAACTATGTTGCTATGCATCACATGCAATCATACAGAGATGGCATTGAAGATAGCTTGGAGAGAAAACCAATAACCAGTCAACTTCTCATTGGACCATATTGTTGTATTTTTACTTCTTAATTATCTTTATTTCCTAGCATATTGAGCAAAACTAATTTGTACATTAATACTGTTGATCTTTTCCCTAAACACTTTTTATTGCAACATTACTATCATTAAAATATCATTTTCTTTATCTTCATATTATCCATTACTCCATTATTATTAACATCATCTTGTATACTAATACCTATCTATGTACTAATGACATTATTCTTTTCACTTCTATCTATAAGTTTATCTTTGTTCTTAAATAAATTTTTCATTTCTAATAAAATTATTACAAACGTCTACAAACTTCATTTCACTTTTTCATAAAGGTTTTATTTTTATATTAGCTTCACATACTTTATGCAAATTTATTTACTACTCAACCTTTACAGAAATTGCAACACACATATCTGTCCATTCACCTTTTTTTTTCTAACTTTATAATTTATTTTCCAGAAGTTTTTTACTTTTTTTCAGTGTCTTATAATATCATTATTCCTACCAAAATAATAGTGTTATTATTTCTGTCTAGTTCACTTAAAACTTAACCACATGATATTTTCAGTATAGTTTTTAGATATTAAATTTACATACATTTAAATTAATACATTCTTTTACCTCTATTTCCACATATTCCTTTCTAACTTGTCTTTATTTAGCATATAGAACCTGTCATTGCCACAATAGATAATATTTATCTACCAATATTATCAACATCTTATGTCATATTGCTGAATTATTCATCCCTAAGCTGTAAGTTCTAGCATCAATTACTACTTCTCTTAAATTTGTCTCTGATTTTCTTATTTTAATGTACTTTAAACAGTTTGTTTAAAAAAATACTTTCAGGTTTATTTTATAGTTTTTATATTCTCATTTATATAGCTTATCATTATATTTATTTCTTGTTAACAATTTTTGCTTGTTTTTTTTTTTTTTTATGTGGGAAGCGAATCCGAGCTAGCTGCTTGGAAGGCAGTTATGCTAACCACAAGGTGGCCACAAATGTTTGACTTAATTTTTGCTTGTTGATTCAGAATTAATTTCCTTTATTGCAATATTTTATAAATTCAAATGATAATGAAGTCCAAATTATACCCATGTTAAAAGATTCATAATGTATGAACTATCCCTAACTAGTCCTATTCTGTGTGCAAGTGATAACCAGGAGAAATGTAAATGCTTTCTTATTTATTACTGAAGAACTTGTTAGCAAAATGCCAGTTCATTTTGTTTAATAAATAAACACATAATTAAGAACATATTTTTATTTGACCAAATATACAGCATGTAATTAAAAAAATATATAAAACTTAACTTTAGAAAATGTCAGCCTACATCATTTATTATGCATTAATAAAATAAAATAATGATATGTAATGTTAACTAATAGTAATAATAATCAAATGATCTACTGATCAAAAAATTTCAAGAAATGTGGCTACTAGAACCACTTTACAGCTGGAGTCAGGTTTCAGAGTTTGTGCTCCAAATTCTTTCAATTTATCACTGCATTGAATTATGCAAAACAATTTTAACAAATTACCCAAACTTGTAATGAAGATATAATACAATAGCTAAATTTACTTACCCATTACAGAAATATGGATGCTTCTTCGTGATGCTTGTCCTTGAAGGTTTTTGGCTACACATGTATATATTCCTTCATCTACTTTTCGTTGAATGTTTTGAATTTTTAATGTTCCATTTTTATGAACCGACTGACGATGATTAATTGGCAATTGAATACCCCCTGTTAAAAAATAATTTTTATTAGTATTATATATACACACATATATTCATAATAATATGTCTAGTTTGAGTCTTAAGCAAAAGTATAAATGTTTCTGATAATAATCAATAAAAATACTAATAAAGAAAATGTAAACAGGATATTGGAGAACTGTAAATATATGACTCTTTTTTCACAAGGGATAAAGCCCATGGCAAACTAAGATCAGGTTAATCTCCTCATTTGTATGTTTGCACTCATCTGTCATTAAGAAGTCTTTATCTTTTTGTATAATAGTCAATATGATCACACTTATTTCACCAACCTAGATTATTTTAAAATTATGACCTGCATTGTAATGTTGATAGATAGATTTTATGCTATTCATATAACCTGGCTTTGAATGTCAACTGGTATTTGTCCAGGTAGCCAATATATAGCTAATACAGCTAACCATCTAATATTGATCAGTAAATGGGTATTTAATTAATTTAGATAGATAGTAAATCAATGACAAAATTTACTTCCATTGCTTTCAATTAGTAAACCTGGGGTAAGAGGAAAGATATATTCTCTCCTTCACTATTCTTCTGTGATAAGCTATTGAAAAGACTTTTACACTTCAATGGCATTTACTATATATATATAACTACTAGAAACCAACCAATACTTAAACAATCCCAATATAAATAATAATCAACAATCTCAAACTGTTGTCAAGGCAACCCATTTTAAACAATAAAGGTGGAATCCCACCTTTATTTATGATCCAAAATATTTATATAGATACTCTAAAGATTGCAACTTGACCATAGAAATTAAAATTATTTATACAAAAAAGTTTAAATAAACTTCCTTAAATAGGTGTACTAGACCATAAATAAAGGTGGGATTCCATATTTATTGTTTAAAGGAGGTTTGTCTTGACAACAGTTTGAGATTGTTGATTATTATCTATATTGGGGTTGTCTAAGTATTGATTAATTTCTAATGGTTATTTATAAACTCATTCAGCCTTAAACATTATTACACTTATATATATATAAATATCTTTCATTTAATTATCTAGATTGCTGGCTGCATGAAAGCTGCTTGAAAATTTTATAAACTTGCTTTACAAATCTTAGTCTTTCTGAAACAATTTTTAAAAACAGTATTTGGATTATTTGCATTGCAGCAAAATATATGATAACACATTACAATTTTTTTCACATTTATTTATAATTTATATTAGATGCTCAGATTAGTTGACTTTGGGATAGCTAATTTGAAATACTTTTTTGGCTTGCTTGGCAACTTTTTACTTTTCTCAAAAGTATATGAGTAATACTTCAAATGGAAACTAATAAACTAACCACTATACATATTTTTCTCACCTTGCTCAAATTCAGATTGCAATGTATACACATAACATACCACTATAACTAACTAAAATTGGTCAATAAATGAATATTTAGTTGTTATTTTTAATTAGCCAATGAAACAAAAATGGAACTTTGGCAGCACACTTTTTTCTTTCATCACAGCTATGACACTGACTGTAAACTATGGCAAAAGAAAAAATTATGCTATTGAAATAATATTGACTAAGGTGGTATCATGTCATAGTCATATGATGCTTTATTAATCTGAAAGATGGATACTGTTAAAACCTTCACTATTCAGTATTAGCAAAGTCCAGTGAATATTGTTATCATATTCATTAGTCTTTTTTTTTTGGAATGTTGTTAAAAAAGGCATTGATCCATAGTGGGTTATTTCAAGGTTGTTTTATCTTTTATATACACCTGGGTCTCATTTTATGCGGATTTTTAATGCGATTTTGAAGTTATGCAATTCACATTTCTTCTTAATATCAATTTTTATGTGGTTTTCTTTTATGTGACAAAGAAGTTCATATTTCACTTAAAATCAGGATTTCCCCATTTTATATACACCCATTATATTTTACATACTTTAAATGCCTGTTAGAAAAAGGTTTGGCAATAAATTTAGATACTGTAGCAGATTTAGAAAAAGATAATGAAAGAAAATTGGAACCTGTTTATTTCACAGCAAAAATGATTCAAGAAAGTCTTCAACTTTCTAATCAATTGGACAATCATTTTCTTATAAAGAAATGAATTATGAATAAGCTCTTAAATTCCAATGAAAGTTAAATACATGGTTATGTCTGGATATTGTGAATTTTATAAACAATTAGTAAAATCATCATCTTAAAGCTTAATCACTGATTAGATTGTCTACAGAAAACCATTAACTTTTATAGGTTTGAGTGAATAAAAGTTTTAAACTTTTGATTGGTTAAATTCCAGAATCAGTAATAAAAATATATTATTTTTTAATATTAGATTCGTTTGTAAAAAGCAAATTAATAATTTGTCAGATTATGGAAGTGAACAAAAGTTTTTTCAAAAATAAATTTATAATTATAATTATAAAAATATTATATAGCAGAGAATCTAAAAAAAATGTTCATAACCTATTAGAAAATGCTGTGTATGTCATTGATTTTTTTCTCAATTTACGTTCTTGTAAAACTAAAGAATTTTTACTAAAACATTAACTATTTTTCTAAAATAATTATATTTTCAGCAGATTTTATCAAAATAATTTATAATATATAAAAAAAAATGGAAAAAATACTCTAAAATATTTATTTTTATTTTGAATGTTAAGCGCTCCCTTTGATTCAAAATGAGCAGCATCTTATGATACGTTTTAAGCTTTAAAAAGACCATAAATTTGCTACAATAATGATGGTTTTAGAGTGACTTGAAGCCATGAATAAAAATTTTCAGTTGATGCACTTATTGAACACAGCACAAGATTGAAGTTGGCACTAATTGTATTTCCTCTTGTGACAAATCTGATTTCTTATCAGTTCTCAAACATATCTGCATATTATCAAATAGCAATAATGATTAAAATATGTTTGAAAAAACATAAATAAATTACACATAAAAACATATTGTTTTGAATAAAATTAAATAGTTAATAAAAGAAGTAAAAAAAAGTTTGTCTTGTATCAATTTTTTATAGTCATACTTTATTTCCTTATTTTTTATGTGAATTTTAAAGTAATTTTACCTTGTTGCTTTGCTTTTATGTGATTTTCAAAAATCATGGAACATATCCCACATTTTTCAATGTAAGTTAAATCTATTTTTGTGCAATTTCTTTTATGTGTGTTTTTTGTGGAACCTATCTACTGTATAAAACAAGACCCAGGTGTATATTGAAAAAGTAGTAAGAAAGAGAAATTTTCAACTTCAATGCTGATGTGATGTGATGTATTGTAACTTCTCCTGAAATGAAGTCAAGAATATTTGAGCAATTATGCCCAGATAAACTTGTTAGCTACTTAATTTTCCATTCCCCACTCTAAGTTTTCCCATATTCTGCTCCATCCCATTTCCACAAAACTTGCACATAAACCTCACAAAACAATGACTGAATTTAAATCTAATCACATAGCAATGAAATGAAATTTGAAATGTTCATAAATTATTGTTTTAATCCCAATTATATATATTATGTCTGCTCTACAATTATTTACAATGATGAATATGTTCAAATTTAATGCAATGCCATCTAGTGTCAGAACTATCTAATACATTGAAAGAAAATGAAACCATTTTCATTCATTTTGTTCAATTGTGTTTGGTAACTCTAATATTGGAAGGCATTGCATCAAATCTAAATGGCATACTGAAGTTAGAAATATATATCTTTGTTTGTAATTCAGATATATATACACACACTATCTAAAGTTAAAAACTAAACTAGTTAATTAAGTAAATAAGTTCAAATTAATAAAACTAGCCAAAAAAAGTTTACTACAACAAAGGCAGACTTCTCAAATGTAAAGTTACACACACAACAAATTTGTACTAACCTACTATTCTATAATTTTAATTAACATTCCAACCTTTAATATCAAGAAAATTTTAAATAACAAATCAGCTTCATAATCATACATTTTTAATAATAGAAAGCAATCGGATTTATTGAGAATCATCACCTAGACCTTAGTAATGAACTGCTCAATCAGATCACAATAAGATGGAACCAAGTCCATTAGTTAAAGGTAAGTTGAGATATCCACTCTAAAAATTAACTTGGTTTAAAAAAGAAAGGACATTTTATAAAGATTATCTTAGTAATAATTATTCTAGAAGAATAATTATGGATAATTTATTTTAATAGAAATTATAATAATTTTACAAATGTTAAGATAAAAATTTTGATTCTATTTTTTGCCTTTTAAATTGTCTTTTTGTAAGATTTAAGAAAGAATTACAACATGTATATAAATAAAAAAAATAGTATGGAAAAACATTGATTGGAATGCCATTCCTAGAGTAATTTATAACATTCTACATTCTTTTAAGAAATTATATAGATCAAAGTTTTTTGAGTTTAAATGAAAGAATAAAAGGACATAAAAATTAAAAATAAATAAATGTCTTAGTTCTGTGCGAGGTCATAAAATTATGTTCAAATAGATTAAGTTTGTCTTTTATAAAAAAGAATGACATAAATAAAAAAAATTGAAGAATCTTATTGAAAATTTGTGATTCTGAAGTTGCTAATTTATTTAAAAATCTGTTTGATTTTAAAGGTAATTGAAATGTTAGTTAAAATTTGGGATAATTACTTTCTACTAATTTGTTTTGTATTTGTGACATTTTGCATTTAAGAAATCTCCCTTGGAAGTGAAATCACTGATTGTAAGGATTTTTAATTTAGCTAATTTCATTGATTCTGAATTTGATGTAATTTGTTTTTATATATATCAAATGATTTAGTATCCTACTTTTATTAAAATATATATATTTATAATTAATATTTTTATTTTCATATACCTTAAGCACTGGCTATCATTTTTGAACTAATCTAGATTTTGACCTATCCATGATTATTCAATTACTTTTGCCTATATTTTTTTTCTAAGATTTTGGAGAGAGGGGTATTGGTGCATATCTTATCTCAATTCCACTATATTACAATTACCTAAATGATTCCTTCTTCTCTGCATGCATTATGAAAATGACATTTCTCTTCAGATGAGTTATAGATATCAAAAACTGAATCTCCATGCCCATATTGATCACTCAAAAACCTTCAGTATACTATTTTTTTGCAAGGAAGAGATTGGTTTCTGCCCTTTATTAAATTGTGGATTTACTATAAATAATTGTTTTAACATTATAATCATAAATTCAAAGATATTTTTGTTTATTTAAATTCAATTGATAATGATTAAAATATAAGTTATGAAAAGAACTTTCATATTAAATCATATATTATTATTATTATTTATTTAGCTTTTATTATAATATTAAAATAATCATGTGCGTGTGTATGTACTGCGGCTATACAAACTCATCAAGTAATGGATTTTATTCGAAATTGCAAAAAGCTCAATAAATTAAAAGCTTTATGGTAAATGGTTAAGAAGTAAATAATTAAATAAAGTAATGAAGAACCTGAAATCAAACCAGAAACTAATTCACTGATTATGATTATACATGGTTATACAATTAATAAATATTTGAATCCAATATATTCAAAATGACTAAACGTTCATAAAAATTAAAAAAAAATAAAATAATAAATACACTATTACTTTATGTGGAAGTGGGTAGTATTTCATGCACACCATTATCACATTTCCAATCCTATGAGATCTCATGTTGGTATACTTTTAATTTCTTAATTTAGGGATATGTTAATATTTGAAATTTTTTTGTTTTGTATAGAATAGAAAATAATAAATCCTTATTTGGTTAAATTAAATTTAATTTTATAAAATTCAAAATCTTATAAATAAAATATAAAAATATCAGGTTGTAATTTTTTAAAAAGAAAATCTGAAAAGATATTCCACGAGGTTAGTACTTAAACAACAACATTCAGAAAGAAAAATGCACTCTCGTTAAAAATATATATTCAATTAATCATACATAGGGGTTTTCAATAATCAGTTTATAAACTAAAAAAATTGAATAGCTTTATTGCTCAGGAGTTCATATGAATTTCAAACTAGTAGTGCCAGAACTGGAACCAATATCTGAGAACATTAGGAACCTTACACCCCAGAGTTTGGTACTATATTACAACACTTAACGAACTGAGGCAGTCTGCTTATCAGCACTAAAATATCTTTTTATAAGCGAAAAACGATTTGAGGGCTTAAAAAATCATGTTTTGCCTGTTGTCAGGAAGGATATATATAATAAATTATAACTGATGTTTATTCTCTTTCTTTCAGTATTCATTATTCAAGTATAATAAAGTATAGCATAGAGCTGAAGTTAGAGAAAACAAATCATATATAAGTATGACAAATCATGACATCTTAATAAAAATTATCTACCCCAAGGAATCATATAGCTTAAAAAAAGTTTTTAAGTGAGGATTTTATTTTAATTACAATGGAAAACCTTTTTATGATTACTCTCAGCATTATTTGTTGAGCACATGCACAAGTGTCTGCCCACACTTCCAAAATCTAATTTCTCAATAATGAAATGATGCCATGTCATGCATCACAATGGTTAACCTGGAGATAGTAATCATATAGAAGCCAGCCTTTATGGCCCAATATTTCCTTTTCATGCCTAAATAAAGCAATATACCATTAAAGCAATTTATTGAAGCTATTCAAAGATTTGACTAACAAAGTGGTATGTAAGTGTATGCTTCAACGCACATACGTATATAGATATAAATTACTAATGACAATAAATAATAAGTTTAAATAAATTTAAAAAAATTTTAAAGACTGATTCTTTTAAAATTGAAAATAAAAGTTATTTATAACTATTTAAGGTTAAAAAAAAAGATTACTTTCTAAAAGTAAAAACAGTTTAATTAATGAGAGTAGAATACAGTATGATAATGAGATATAGGACAATTAAAGGAATTCAAGTTTAGATTTGCTTCGTGAGATAAACTATAAGCTAAAAAATAATTCATTAATTAAAGTTAGAGAGATAATGATTTAAATTCTTGTATCCAGTATTGAGCAGTGAAAGGAAGAATCACCTGAATGGATAGACAAGAATAGGGGTCACTCAACTTTAGGGAATGAAACAATGAATGAACTCATGGCAAATTGCATCAAGAAAAAGACACTTGATTCTTGGAGCTTAACCTGCACACACAGACTTATAAGTGGATGCAGAGTGTCATCCATATGCAGAGGGACTTCAAGTGTGGAGAGCTGGTCTCTGAACATGTGAACAGCCAACTAGAACTCTTACAGGTCATATTGATCTATAATATGTTATGTGTGCCTACAGATCTATGTATATATATATATTGTAATGAATGTTTAAGACACCATTACAAAAATTATAGTTTTATAGGGGTGAAGAAAATAAAATAAATTTTATATAAGGTTTCGTTTGTAAAACTTGATTAAAAGTTTTTTTTAATGCTTGTACAAATATATATGTACGTGCGTGGGAATTATATTTTAATACCACAGTTATATTTGGGTTTTTTAATTTTAATTTTGAAAAAAAAATAAAGAAAACTAAGATTATTTTTTTTGTTAAATTTATGTAAAAGTAAAGTGTACAAATAGATTGCTTTTCAGATTTGGGGATTTAGATTGATAAGGCTAATTAAAAAGAAAGAAAACAAAAAGAAAAGAATTTTTCATTAGTTAATTCCTAGATCTGTAAAGGGCAATTTATTTCGTTAATTAGATAACTATTGTTATCTAGATCGAGAATTTTTAAATTTTAATTAAAAAGAAAAAGTTTGGTAATTGGTTTAAGAGATATGACTCAGATATAACAGGCTGAATCAGGCCATTGGATTATCTTGGACTAGCTTTCAATACTTGCATCAGCTAGAATACTTGCACTAGCGCAAAGAGACTGACACCAACTCTGACAGGAGAATTGCACGATTCCTGCCAAAATACTTGGAAAGAATGATTCCTGCATATTCTGAAAGCTGATCCAGTAATTATTCTACCCAGAATGAACATTAAACCTACAGCGAGAATATTTTCTTTACCATGATGTGCTAAGCTTCTCACCAGGACAGATTCGGACGTCCTGTGTCTCCATTAACTGCCTACAATGCCATAAGAACCGGCTCCAAAGAAACCACTAACCAACTCGCCCAGGCCTACCGTCAGTGAATCCCAAGCAACGGACTATACTTAAGAAGTCTAGTGCACTAGCATTTAAATAAATTATAAAGGTACCTTACAGTTTTGCAATTTAAATAATATTGTCTTATATGTGTTTCCTTTTTTGAAAAAAAAATATAAATGTTTTTCAAGTTGTATCTTATGTAATTCGATTTCTATGTGCTTGATTTTTTTTTTAACGAGTGCTAGTTTCAAACCTATTACTGTCCGTCCTATTTAAGTCTTAGTAAGTAAGATAGTAGTTTATTTTAATCTCACATTCCTTTTATTATAGAAAGCAGTCTGGATATTACAGACTATTTTATTTGACTTCTGGCTCGTGACCCATTTTATCATTAGTTCTACTTATGTCGTGAAACTTTATTTATAATAGACTACTAAGAAATATAATAGTTCTTAGTTTTATTTCTTCAAGCTCCCAATTCGTTTATTAGGGGCACGTACGATCGTTTTAACCCTCTCCATAGGTAGATCGTGAGCTCCTAGCCTTCTCACTCAGAGGGAGGTCAATCGATTGAAAATAGTACTTTCAACACCCTTTTTATTATTATTAATGTTTTGGAAGCTACCTTCGCATTTCTTCTGTTTCGACATAAATCTCTTTTCCTAACTATGGGTTATAAGCAAAGCTAACCTCCCTTGTCTGATGTGAGATCACTGTATACTTACTAATACTTCTGCTACTCCAGAATTTTGCACTCTTTCACGCACAGGAAATCGCTCTCAAAGCCATATAAATATTTTAGTTCAATTTTGTGAAAGTACATGTAGTACATATTTTAAATGTGCTTTAAAGGTTATTATTTAGATTTATGTTTATTTAATCATACTTTTAATAAAATTATTTATTTATTCATTTACTTAGTTGATTTTGTTTTCTGTTGCTACCTCTCCAACTCACTGAACAAAACATATATCTCATTTGCTTGATTGAGCTAGTCCGGTGCATTCGATTTGCATATCCTGTAACCCCTTAAAAATAAATGTCTAGTTCCAAATTTCGGACTATTGGCGCCCTGGCGGTCAGTTTATGCGAGTCTAAAGCTTTTGTCCGGTATAATATATATATATAGTGAGAGAGAGAGAGAGATGTATATATAATTTGTAATGTAATTCAATACTGCTAAGACTATTTATTATTAAATTGCAATCAATCTCAACCTAATAGAGTTGTGTCTTTGCTGTGGATTTATTATCATTAAATAAGTCTGGAACAGTTAAGTTCACAGATAAGGGTGTCCACAGTGTAAAGTCCAAACATAGAAATTGGTGCAGTCACACAATCTTGATATGAACCTCAACAATCTGCACTGATAATAGTAGCAGATCACAGTTGGAATAGGGAAAGTCAAACATATCCCAGTCAGTACACATTACAGAGGCAGTTCAAAGTTTGAAACTGGAAAGGATTTTATAGAAGTTTGAAATCCCTTGCATTTGCATGCAGAGCAAAATGCACACTTAGTTGATTCAAATTAGAAATCAAAAGTAAAAGGTTAGATTGATGGATGAGGATCTGTTAAAAATGTAATCATTTATAGGTGAATTTGATATCACCAAGGCAAGAAATTGGCCCTTATATGTCCAATACATTGAAAAATATCTCTTCATAAATAAAATTGAAAAAGCTAAATACAAAATTGCATCAGTTTTATGTTTTGCTGGTTAAAGGGGTGATTGAAATTGTGAATAGGCTTGCTGAATTTCTCACCATGGAAGAAAACTTATATAAGCAATTTAAAGAGCAGTTATCTAATTATTTAAAAACACCTCCCCTCTAGACTTGTTTCCAGGTTACATTTCCATGATTGCTACCAGGATAGAGAGGAAAGTATTAAAGATTTTGATTGGTAACTACAGAATCTAGAAAAAAATTGCATATAGACGAGGTCTCTAAAAACAGTTTCTTAGAAGCGTAACAATGACAACTTACACCAACAATTACTATAGATCACTAATTTAAATTATAGTGAGGCCATTAAGCATAATACAGCTTATAAATTCATCCTTGAGCAATCAGAAAAATATGCAGTGTTCAATTGGAGTGTGGAAAAGGAAACAGAAGTTTGTAAAACAATGAATCCAATTGAAAATAAAGGCCCAAACAGTAAAGAGAAATTTGATAACAACAAAAATTCATTAATATGCTTTTTCTGCAAGAAAAATGTCCACAAAGCCATTAATTGTAATTACAGATGTGAACATGGTAAACAATGCAACAAAAGAGGACACATGGAAAAAATCATGCAAAAAACATTCAGCATAGATGGAAGTGATACTAACAGTAGTAGCCATATAATAAAGGTTGAGAAAAGCTGTTGACTAATATTAAAAAGAGCAACAACAGAGAATGATAAAAAAATAATGACAAAAATTAAAATATGTGATCAGCCTATTGCCATGGAGGGCAACAGTGGCAACAGTGTACCATTGATATCAGTCTGCAATTGGTATACTCTTACTTCCAAGTGGAGGAAAAGACTCATTATACAAAAAACTGACTTAAAAGTACTAGATATGAATGGTAATACTATTAGAATAAAGGGGGAAGTAAGGACAAAATAATGTACTACCACTATATATAGTACATGCACCTATCAACCCCATATTAGAATTAAACTGGTTCAGTGGAATGGGAGTAAAAATAATAACTACTAAAAAAATTAATAGCCTCAGAAAAAAAATTTCTGAGGGGATTAAGGGAAACTTGGATAAAACAGATATACTCAGAGAGAAAAAACCTTTCCAGCAGCCAGTAATTAACAAAAGCAAGTCAGAGAAGGTCCATGGTGGTGAGAAACATAAAGAAACTAAGTACAGAGATGTACTGAAATCAAGGGTAAAACATAAAATCATAGCTCATGCTGTAAAAGATTTTGAACTATTAATAAGCTGTTACACATATATAACTTAAGTGAGCAATAAGTTCACTAATCATTAAATCTATGGTAGTTTTTTGATGTATATAAATTTTAATATATTTAAGCCAAGAGTAAAACAAATTGTCTTTGTAAAAAAAAATATTTCAATTTATTTTATTCTTATATATTGATTTTACTTGAAAAAAGTTGAATTTTTTTTCTCATATAAATTAAATACCATGCCTATTTGTTTACAGAGTTATGGGTGAATGTTATGCTTGTTTGAATTATAGAAAAATATATAAAAACATATTTATCTATTAGTAATGATGATATACAAAAAAATTGTTAGAGGTAGTAAGATGTGGCAGGTTAAATTGATTAATTAAGGTTAAACATTGAGGTCCCTTATAAATGGTTTTTTGATCTCTTTAGTTGGAAAGAATGTGCTATTATCTTACTGATATATCAGTTCAAGTTTATATAATATTATATCCACATACGCATATAGCCATGAATGATTTTTAATCTATCAAGCAAATTTAATTAATTGGTTTACTTATTTAACATTAAATTTAGTATATATTTCCATTGCATATTTATAGTTTGTTTATTATTCTAAAAATACACAGAGGCAAAATTCTCCATATGGTAGTGCCAATCAATGCAAGCTAGAGAAATCAATGGATCCCTATCTTGTGCCTACTCATCCAATATCCCCAGACTAGTTTTTAGATTGTGGATTTCATCAGTAAGGTGCCTCAGATCTGAGTGCTCTGCATCTAGATCATAGATCCCTCCAACAGCTGCCTTTTACCTTATTAGCTAACTGTAAAGCTTTGAGTTCAAAATGAAAACACAATAATGTTTTCAATTCAAGCTTATTAGCTTGTATAGTCATATAGATCTGAACTCAGTTCAGCATCTATATTTTTTGTGTCTTTGGTTCTTTAATAACCACAGTTACCATAATCCTATTGGGTATGATTGGTATTAAACCACTAAACATCACATGATCACCATTTTTTATGCTTACACAAACTGTTTACACAGAGGCAAAACTCTCAATATGGTAGTGCCACATATGGAGAAATTTGCCTTTGCATAAACAGCTCATGGAATCATAAAGAATGATGATTATGTGATGTTCAATGGTTTAATATCCTATAAATACTTATGTTCTAGGCTGGAAATACGCTGGAATGTTAATAAGAATGCAATTATGATATTTTTCATAAGAGTATTGGTATTCTTTCATAATAGAAATGGTGGTCAAATAACTTATTTAGTATATTCTGATTACACATGAACTACTGGATGCTATTACTTTTTAAACAAACCTTCATATGGCCATAGATTGATGATGATCAGAAAGTATAACCGATGCTTTGTTTAGAGTTCATTACTGTGATTTTTACAAAATGAGAATATATGGTTTGATCATGATCATCATTCTATTATTAATTGAGAAACAAGTTTAGGATATCTATACTCTATAAATCATCAATGATTTTTACAGTTATTAACTTTTTTCAGGGGGACATAATTTGCTGTCATATGTGGCATTTATACATAGAATATACATCTTCATGCATTCATATATCTATCCATTTTTCATTCTGGATAATTAATATCTATCAATATGATATCTTGAATATATATATATAGCCTTTGTACTTCTTTCTATTACAATATACACTTAAAAAGTAGCCATACTGAAAAATAGAGTTTCTGACAATACCTGTAACCAAAATCTTATCAATTTTATATAAGTAAGACAAAAATATTTAATTTATATTTACCCAACTTTACCACAACTTAACTTTTAAATCTAAATATATATTACATGATAATGATTAAATTGCACTTTAATGTAAATTGGTGAAGTTATTAAACTAATAAACAATAATAATATTTGGCTTAGTGCTTTTGGGGTATGTTAACTCCCATATTCATAGCCTTTGTGTTAGTGATATAGTGTAGTTGTTTTATATGAAAATCTATGCAAATCATTTAACTCGACCATTTCCTTGAGATCACAAAACATTATCTTGTTTATTGATGGCATTGGGGTCATTCACAATGAAATATGCCTCTTTTATTTTCCTTTTAGTATCATTGCTTTCAGAGCACACAATATTGGCAATGTTGGTTCGAACCTGTGGTTAGATACCTTTGGTGATTCAAGAACACTGAGCTGCCTTCATTTTATTCTGTGCTCTTTTGTATACATCTGTATGTTGAGCCACTCTAACATTGATAATAGCCTGAGTTTCACCATAGTATGTGACACCACAACCTGCTTATGAGCAAGTTATTTTGTATACTATTTGGGGAGTTTGTTGTAGGTCAATTTTATCCTTGGCATTGTTGATCAGTCTATTTATGTTAGGTGTGGTTCAAAAACATACTTTAAGGTTTTTGGAAAGGTTTTTAAGAAGATGGTTAGCTACTTAGGAATACATGGTAGTGTTACGTGTGTTTTTTTTTTTTTTAATCTGGTTGGTTACATGAATAAATTAATAAGAAGTGGTGATCATGTGATGTTTATTGGAATAAATTAATACCGACATACCTCAAAATTTAGACATTTTTATTTCTAACACAACATTTCTTTAATGGATGTAAGTTATAACCATGTTTCAGATTTATATTTAATATGTTTCTAAATTATTCAAATTTGTTAACTTTCTGCAGCTTTCATTCTAACAACATGCATTGCCCTGTTTTTTAATTTACCAGTCTCCAAATAAAAATCATTTTGCAATATATTTTGAAATGGTTTATTTTAATTCATTGCTATATTATTAATATGTTATAGTACTTGTTTTATGATTTTATTGCAAAAATGATTCAGTTGTTGTCAATATTATTATACATAATGCTACAGATTTTTGTTAGTGCAATTCTCATTTTAGCTCCACATATCACAACCATCACCAGTACAGAAACTCGGGCCACTATCCCTGCGCATGGATTTCATAAAATGTTTATTCATCAGATGGGCTGGATGTACCAAACTTCTCCATATCCACATTATTCATATTGATAGCTTAATATATTTCTATCACATGACACCCTCACAAGGTATATATTAGCTTCTGTTCACTTTTAATATCTTGGGGAAGGATGAATAATCATTGCACTACAGAGATAGTTTTCAAATTTTGGGATTTTCATAAGTGCAACTCTCATCTCAATTTTACCATATCTCAACCTTTCACCAGAGCAGAAACTAAGATGTTATATAGTTGAGAAGATGGATGCTTGTTAGAAAGCAATACACTTAAAGGTATTACTGAAATGTTCATAATTATTATCATTAATATAAAACATAATTACCCACCTATCTTACTTTGTTTTCAACTATTCTTCTCATAAATTTATTTTATTAATCAACAAATAAAGATAGGCTTAATAAATAAAGGATACACTTATGCAATAACAAAAATATTGCAAAGTAAAATTATTTTAAATTTTGTTTTCTACAAAGTTTTTTTTATATTCACTTTTTTCTCTATTTAGATTTTATACATTTCTCCATGTTTTATATAGTTATTCATTTACTTATTTTACTAATCAATATAATGTTTTTAGCACATTCTTTTACTCTCAGTATTCTCTTGCCTTCATGTGTAAGATTTAGTAATGAATAAATGTTATATGATGGTACATAATTATTCCCAGACTACTTTCAGCCATAGGTTTCATCAGTGATGATATTTATAAATATTTCAATAGTGTATTTGGACCTTTTGGGTCTAATGCAACTTTCCTCTAGCAATCATTTTTTATTTTTTCTTCTGTTGTTAAGCTATCGATAAGAATTAAATAAGTACAAACGTTTAGCATCTAATGATTACTACAGCTTTATACAAAATGTCAAAAGAAGAGTGAGAATAGAATAATTTTTAATGAATAACAAAATACGTAATCTCAGGTAATGTTTTATTACTTAGGCAACATAAATTTGTAATCTAAATAAAAGCTACCCTTAGTATTTATGTATATTGGCTTCCATTAATATTCTGGTCTCTACATTGATAAAAAGAAAATAAACCTACACAAATTTCTTTCTGTACAAAGAGTGGTCATTATGATAGTCTCTGCATTTAAAAAATATGTTACATAGCAATTCTATACCTTGAGTTAATAGTAATTTGGCTCTGTGTAATGGTTTTTTTATAAATTTTCTGTGAAGCAGCTTTGATATTTGGTAGAGAAATTTGTGAAAGAATTTATAGTCTTCCTAAAGAAGTAGACTTGCACCTATAATATTTCTCATGATAATATATAAGAGTATATAAGAAAATCAAGGCAAGAATATTTTCTTCTAACAAAAATGGAGTGTGAAGTGGTGAGATAGACTACTATTGAGAAAATCGTTTTTAAAATACTCGTATCCCAATTCCAACAAGAAAAATGCTCTTTTTAGGAATTACTTTAGATCTAATCTTTAACAGATGAGAAAGGTACAGTAATTTACAGCTAAATAGTACTTCCAGTTTTGAATTCAAACACTTTAATAATAAGATTACATTATACTATTTGATTTGCTCTTTTAACAGGTTATACTAATGCTATCATTCAGTTTAAGTCCAATAGTTAAAGTTATATGTTTGTGTGTTTTTGGTTCTTATAGTAGGTTTTAAAAGTACGTTTTCTATATTAAAATTTTATTCTTCACTTTTATTTTAATTATTATTTGTAATAAATTAGCAAAATGTTTTTTTACATTTGCAACTGAAAACGTTTATTATTTAAGTTTTACCTACAGCTGAGTACACTGTCCGTGTGAGACACCAGAATCATAGTTCTCATTGATTGGCTAGTTGTGCTGCCATATTTATTGAGGAATAATTGCGATAATTATTTAAATCAGGTTTTAAATAATACACTGATTCAAAATTCAATACTATTTTCTTTCTTATTAATGATGTGATTGTGATTAGCAATAAACCACATCTTAATTTTTCTTTTCCTGCTATCTCATTTCATGCAGACTAGATTAACATTCTTTAGATCAGAGGCATGCCCACATTGTTGTTCATGTTCCAAGAAGAAAGATTTTTATTCGGGATTATTTTTTGCCCACTTATATAGATACTTATGTTGAATCACTCTCGTGGTGATGTTTGTTCTCGATTCCCATAATATATTGCTGGGCAGGCGGTATTGCTGATTGTATATGAACTGCAGAGTGTCCGCTAGTAGCAGTTTATCTTTGGCATTGTTTATTATTGCTGACCATAACCGCATCATTAGTGAGAAATAAAATAGTATTCAACTTTCAATAAATGGAATATTTAAAATATAATTTAAATAATTATCATAATTATTCCTCAATAAATATAGCAGCACAGCCAATTAATGAAACTCTGATTTTGAAAAGTAAATAATAAAACCTTTTCAGCCGCAGACATAAAAAACGTTTTGCTAATTTATTATTCATGAACATATATAACATGAAAGGACCCCTAAGAGTCTAAAAGCTATATGTAGTGCCTTCATTTTCTTCATGATATGCATTTATTTAGATTTTAGCAAAGTCAATCTCTTCAGTTAGCTTAGAAATATTTTAAGTAAATATATATATGAACTGCAGGTTTATCAGGATAGGGAGCGATAAATTATAATTTATATTTTATAGTATTCTATAAATATATTACATGCTTTTATTGTATAAATGATAAATATATGTGTGCAAAATTTTTCATTTTATATGTTCTCAGACAAGTAATAATACACAGACCATATATATAAGACAGTTATAAATCTTGTTTTCTTTATTATATATTATATACTTCAGTGTATACAACAAATGAATACATTCGTCGTATTTTAAATAAAGAGTGTTATAATGTCTGTGTGTGCGTTGTGCATTGCTGTTTATTTTTGAAGTTATAGGAAATGTTAGAAAATGAACAATAAATTCTGACAATAACATCGAAACCAAACATTTATCATCTATTCATAAAAGTTAGCATGGTAATATTATAATGCTTAATTACATTTTGACAAAGTAAATCAACTACTGCTTTACAGATACTATCTTAAGCAATTCTAATAAATCTCCCAGAGTAGAAAACTGCTTATTTAAAGATGAAAACATTTTAGAAGCTTCACTAGCAAATGTATTCCTCTTTACACATTAATTCAGAAAAATATTGGTCACATGGCATTTGTCCTAAACATTTTGAATAGACTGCGTCCGATACAAGTTAGAATGATAAATTTGAAATAAATACAGTTTTATTTTCAAATAACTAACATTATGCTTATAATAATTTTTCTTTCTTGTATATATATGTTAGAGAAAAAATATCTGATATATTCAGTAAAAATATTATCTACTGTTAATATTAATAACAAAATATCATATGACTTTCTGTTACATTTAATATATGCTTTTAAAATCTAATCTCTACATTCTACTCCAGAGATATCTATTGTACATTCGAGAAATCCAGGATCATTTGATAGTTATCTATTGTGGTATTTCCCTATCAGAAACACCAATGTCTCAGAAAATACAATACATATTCCATGAAAAACTATAAAAAATAGTCTACTGAACAATGATGAAAATATGTATAAGAGATTGTGATCTGGGCTAACTAATGAATACTGGTTCAGCATAAAATGTGCAACTTATGGGATCATTCATTTGTTTTACATATCTTTGGTTCACAAAGTATTAAAAGCAGATAGCAACAAGTCCCTACCTTGAGGAGAGTGGTATAGTGAAAATTACACTACAGAAATGTTATTCTTTGAACTTGTATAATTTTAAATGTTGTGTCAAGTTTTAACATGCATGGAGGATGATCTGTGCTTGCCCAATGCTGACCATGACATCAATAGTTGTTACCAACATATCCAAGTTAGTGGATGACAGCTTTTGTAACTGAACATATGTTATTAATGACAATACTTGTTTATTAAATACATCATCATATTATTTTGCTTAAGTATAAAAGTTTATTATTATTATAAGCTTTATTACCACTTGTGACTATTTTATTATAATAGATTTGAATTGATTCACATAAATTTTGTAACTGAACATTTTTTACTACTATCATTACATTTTTTAATTATAATTTATTATCTTATTATAATTATACTATTTATTTTAGCATTACAGCTTTCAGCTATTTTAGATTTGATTTTATATATTATAAATCTATATATATATTTCATAATTCTTAATTTTTGTTACTAAACTATCAAATTTACTTTTTTTACATTTGCTTTTAGATGTTGCATTACTTTTTTAACACATTTTTTATTGCTTCTAATACAGTTCTTACTAATATTAGGATTTAAATATTCAAAAATTATGCATAGATGCTTGGATAAAGAGAAGAACTTTAAAACAAAAGGCCTAGTGTTTCTTTCAACACATCTATGACTGTGAAAAAAATGAGGTTTCTTTAAAATTTAATATTAAAAAGCAAGTAACATCTAAGAGCATATCAAAAAGGAAATATGATGAAAATTATTTAAATTGAGGATTTACTGCTTCATATTGATTGGTTAGCTAGATTCACCACAAGTTAAGTAACTGGACAAAAGATTGCTAGTCAATTAAAAATATTTTCAAGTTTACTCAACATAGATTTGAAATCAGGTCATGGACTTAATAGATTGAGGAATTACCACTGCATCATAAATGCTATAAAACTATAAAAGAAAGACAAAGAACAATGTTTATTCTGGAACTTAGATGACTTAATTTAATTCATGATTCCATATGCTTACTGATTCTATAAATAATTACATTACTGGTGGAAAGTGAATAAAATAAACCACCAAGTAGTACTAAATTAAGTTAATGATATACAGAGAGGTATATATTTTTAGCCTTACAAACTTGATTATAAACATTTCATTTTCACAAGAAATTCAATAAATTCAGACAATAATTTTTTTTTTCTAATTAAGATTGCAAATATTACAATTTATTTTTGCAGTATTCATATCAGCTCAAAGACAATGACTATTGTAATCCAAAAAATAATTTGATGGCACCTTAGATATTAATAGAATAAAAACAAATTTGTATATATATTAACACTATAAAGACAGGCTCAAAACCACTGTAAAGATATGCAGAAGTGCAGTATTGATTGTTTTCATTGGAAAGATATGGCTGAATATGAAATATGATAGAGAACTATATTTCAACAAAGTATATTTCTAAAATAAAAGTTTGCAGCCAAAAAAGTTAAAATACAGTAGTTCAAACTATTAAATGATTACTCACTTTACACAATTTATGATAAAAAGAGAGCAGTGCTATCTACTGCAACTTTGGGTAACCAGTGATTGTTAAATGCATTACTGCATTTTAAATCCTTCCTCCCATTTTCAAATTGGTTTATAGATTATGTAACTAGCAGCCATCTTTAATTGCCTTTCATGTTCAAATAACAATATGAAATTCATATCAGTCGTTTTTAATAATTTTTAAATTTTCTCTTTTTAAGATTAGTCTCAGTTATCAAAGTGATTGGCTAGGCCTGAATGCAACATGATAAATAATTCTGTAAAAATAATATATAAATTATATGTAATATTACTTATAAAATCAAAGTGATTTAGTTTTATAAATTATAATTCACCAATATTAAAACATACAAATAAATATTTGATATAGATATGTCAAACATATCCAGTATCATCGTCTAAAAAACAAAAACTAAAATATAATATTTTATTTACATTGCCTGTTATTTTACAACACTATTTTATTTTACATGGTACTAAAACTGCTGATACAACATCATTTCAAATGATTTATATATATATAATTTTAGTGGTAAAACTAAACTATACACTTATTATTATTTATAGTGATATGACACCCATTTCATTAATGACAAACATTGTATTATATAATTCATTTTGCCCTGCATTGCAAAAATAAAATATTCCTCATCATTTTCGCAATCATTTCGCTATACTATCTTTCCGTGGTTTGTATTCATTTAATATTATATCTTCTATTACTTGCAATTATAGTTTTAGCCAAATATAGAATATTATTAGTAAAACAATATACATTGTTTGTAATATTTTATTTTATGAATATTAAAACAACTATGACTTAACTATTTTTAAATAGGAATTACTGTTTTTCTATAAAATTTGACTAATCAAGTAATTACAGTTTTCAACTTTTTTAGAATAGCATTTAATATATAATCATTATTTTTTAATCAAGAAATATTTTAAATGATATGTTAGACTTTTTTTCTTGTTTTATAAAATTTACAAATCAAAATGAAAAAGTTATAAAAGTAGGTTATGTGCTTTAAATCAATAATAATAAAATAACATTAAAAGTGCTTTAAAATATTTATAATCAATTTATTTTTTATTTCAAAAGATGTTATTTATATACTATTATATATTATCATTATCATCATCATTTTCAACCATTACTGACCCACTGCAGGATTCAAAGTCTCCAAATTCAATCCATATTCTCCAAACTCTAGCCTCTCTTGTTCACATCACTAAGCACACTTTTTATTTCATCCATCCATCTCACATGTGGTCTAATTCTAAGTCTTTTACAATCTTTTGGAATTCAGTTTAAGATTTCAACTTTTCATTTATTATCATCTCTTCTAGCAATATGTTCACTGAATTTCACTCCAGTCTCTTAATTCTTTTAATGGTGTCAGTAACATCTGTTTGTTCTCCCACCCATATATTTTGCTTTGCATCTCCATACTTGATCAATAATTTTTATATTATATTATATATTAATATATAATTTAAAAATGATAAAATATATATAATTTAAAAAAAATAAAGATATTATAAATTATTCCTGGTGCTGAGATGCAAACAGTCAAAAAAACATGCATAAGTAATGTGTTGCATTTGTGCTATTCTATTCTGAAAGGTTATTTTGTTTTTCATTCTATGATCAGTGCATTAATATTTGTCTGGACATCCATATCATTTATTGACTATTATTAAATTGCTATCTAAATCCATTATGGACAGGATATCTGAAAAAAACTTGAGACTTCGTGGAACCTGAGGGTTTTTTTTATATTTTGGGTGTGATATTCAGATTTAAAACTCAATGTCATTAAAATCTGCTTGTTACATTCTGAAGTCTCCAAGCTTCAATTCAAGTATAATATCAGTCATACGCATTTACTACAATGCAATAATTGTAAAGTCATCATGGACATTTATTTTTATTAGTTATTAATTTTTTCAAAATATTAATGAAGGAACTGCAGTTTACCTATCATTCAATGAAATCTTTCTTAATATTGTACCAGTGTTAGAGTCTTAAATGTTTTATTTATACTCACAGCCAAAATTCATCTAAATGCTATAAAAAAAATTAACAACAATATCAATTAAACTTTTTTGCAGCAAGCTTAGGATGCCATTTCACTGAAGATAATAAAGTGTATTGAAGGCATAGTTGTGCCAGACTATAGCAGAGACATCTATATTGATTTTGATAAATGAATTTATATATATTTTTTCAAAGGCAAATGGAATCAAAATGTTAAGTAATTACTTTTTTTTTTAAAAAAACAAACTAATTTCTTCAACTTGCATCAAGCAGACACTAGTGACCTCCATTTTCATTTCTGGATGCAACAATATAAGCAATATGTAGATACACTGAATAGTAAAATGTAATGAAATAAATATGTATGATGACCAGTTTTCATTATTTATTGAACTGAGAATGTTATGCATTATATGAATTCATTTTATTGTAAAGTTAAATTACATAGTTCAGAACCTAAAGATGTATGATGATATATTTCCCATATGTGATAGATGCTGCATCATACATGCTATATTCATGCATTTTGTTTATATAATTATTGTCATGCTACTTATCTAAAAGCTGACATTAACCTAGAATATTTATTCTTTAATTAAATAATAGGAAGACACTCAGATAAGTTAATTAAAGGTTGACTATCTGAAAGAAACTTCTTATTCTCCTTGTAACTTGGAAAATCTGATAAGTAGGAAAGATTAACATATTATTCATGCTGCAAAGTAATGTATTAAAATTCTTAGAATTTAAATAAGAATACTTTTAAGTAACTATTTACATTATTATATGGCTGTCTGAAATTAAACTTAAATGGAAATACTAATAAGAGAAAAATATTCAACTACTGCAATTCAATTATAACCTAAGCTTATAAACAAAGAAAGATGAATATTCTTAGCAACCAATAGAATATCTTTAGAAAAAAAAATACTGTAAAAGTACTAAGTAGAAGATGCAAAATATTGTTATTGTCTCTGAACGGTTGCTAAACATTTTTGCACTTGAATGGTTCATTGTTTGGGAGATCATATTGTGTTGGAGTATGACAGAGATAGAGTTCATTTATGATTCAAAAACATTTAGCTTTGTATCCTTAACTCTATACCTGTATTAATATTTGTAGGTTTTTAGTAACTATTTTTATGTTACTAGTTTGTCTTCATTTTCTTTTATGCAGCCATTCTATTTATTCATACCAACAATAGCATTCCATGATCTCTTTTATACTTATTCATATACTTCTAAAAGTGAGTTATCTTCCTTCTATTCTAGAGCTATCTACTGTTATCTTCAGTAAATGATGAAAATCAAATAGTATAATGTTACAAAATTTTCAGCTCAAGGCTGACCAGTTTCTTTGATTAATATATGAGAGGTCAAAAATTAAAAAAGGATTTATGTTATTACATAGACATGAAATCTCAATATATATAGAAACTCGCCTGGGTTTAAAACTAGAATTTCTTTAAATTGTACATTGTTAGTTACTGCTAGATATAAATGCATTAGTTCCAGCTTTGAATTCCAGTCTTTATTGATGAAGGTGAAGGCCAGAAATTAGTAAAAATGAATATAAGAATTTTATAGCACTATTCCATATAATATCTTTTGATTACTCAACCTTACAGTAGATGGACATAGGGTAACAATTACTGTTCTTTTTATCTCTGACAATCTTCTAATAAGTATAGAGAGATCTGTCAGCTATGTTTTGTATTTTGATATGACTAAAAGAAGATTACTTATTCCAATGATCATTGGGAAGTCTATATAAAATTTTACATTTTAATAAAATAGTAGGTTAGCAAATCAGATCATTGCTACTACAATGAATGCTATTTTTCTTCACAGTGAACTGAATTCATCTTTTATTTATAAATAAATTGGCAACTTAACTCCTTCTGTTGTAAATTATGCAGTAAATAATTGCTCCCAAATACATTAAAGTAAATCTTACATATCTAATGATAAAATAAATTTTATGAATAAATTCAAATTATGTAAACAAATTTGCATATTTATAAATGGTAGCATTGGGAAGGTTTTCAAAAATTTGCACTCTCGGCATTTTTTTGTTTGCAATTTTTTCTCTTTTCTTTTTTTTGGTATTAAAAATATTTTTTTTTTTTGTGGTGGTGGCCCCCATATTGTTCTACCACAAACCTTATATAATAGTGGACATTAAAACTGGAGAAAACAACTACTCAACATTTTAAAAACACACCTCTTCAAATTCAACTTTATAGTTGAAGATTTAGTTGAAAATAAAAATGATATCTATAATTATTTCTTTAGTTTTTTGTGTCATGATTTGGAAAGTTCCCTCTATCAGCAAAATATGCTTGACTATTGCAAATTTTAAAGCACATTGAGTACAGGCTAAAGCCTGTTTAAACTATTTACATATGCTCTCTGTACGCTCAATAAATTAATTACTATTCAATAGTTACAATAGTAATATTCAACTATTTTTTTAACATTTCTTAACTAGAAATTCATTCAGAAATCTTTTAACATTTTAGTTTGCCAATCCATTGCTATGATGATAGGCTAAATGAAATAGTTAAGTAGGTAATATGAGAAAAGGAGAACATGATAGGCCGTTGTATTTAAACTCCACTGGAAATATTTGAAAAAGTTCTTACATAACAATTATATGAATTGATTGTAATTTTTACATATTGATATCATTAATATGTTTTTATAATATTTATATTGCAAATCCTGTATCATCTTAACTATTAAGAAAATATCATAATAGTGTACAGAGCTTCCAAATAAAAGCAAGATTCTGAACGGTTCATGGTTTGTATTTGAATATATTTACATATATTCGTGGGTGTTAAATTCCATTTGAAACACATTGAGCTCAATGATCATGAGTTTGTCAAAATCTGGTACGACTCTCGGAATATTTAGGAAGATCAAATTCCGACTGATTTTAATTTTGGATCTGAAAAAAACAATTCATGCGATAATTTTTTTTATGTTTGAATATATGCTTGATTGAATATTCGGAAAGAAATAATAATATGCTTATTCTCTCTGTTCAGATTGCACATTCGACTGCTAAATGATTCTGTGAGGCATTTCTTAAAAGAGGAAAAAAGCATATGGTAGTCACCATTTTCTTTTGTTTAAAGTATTTATAAAATCCAAAAACACTTTCATTTACTGTTTACGATTTTAAAGACTGCCTCTAAAAGAATTAATTTTAATTACTTTTAATTAATATTGTAATTTTAAAAAATTTAGTAATGAATTGTTTGAGAGATTGTATGACATTCTAGAACTGAAAAATATCATATTGAGAATTTGTTTTAGCAACCATTTGCTCTCAATTTCACTATTCGACTGCTGATCTAAACCACACAGAATAAAATTACCGATAAATTATATTTAAATATTTGTAAATTAATAATATAATCTGACAGAGAGAGAGAGAGAAAGAAAGAAAGAAAAAAAAGAGAATAAAATAGATGATAAAGAAAAAAGAAGTCCATTTAGTGTTAATTGATCAGGAATACAATAAAATATGTCTAAACAGTATAAAATAAGAATATAAAACTGACAGAGAAAGACAAAAAAAAAAGAGGAAAAAATTTAATGTTCATTGAACTGAGATTAGATAAAATAATACAAAGTAAGAATAGAGAGAGAAATAAAAAAAACAGGAGAACAAGAAAAAATGAAGAAAAAGAAAAAAGAGAATTTATTTATTATTAAATAAACGATTTACTTTATAGTTTTTAATTGTATTATTATAATAATTATAGGAGCAGATTTAAAAAACAAATTTAAAAAAAATTAAAAAAAAATTCTTTTTATTTTTTACTTTGATTAATTTCACACTGGATGCCTAACTATGTATAGGTATTTAATACTGACCAATTACTCATTAGCATCTAGGATAAAGATAGATGGCTCCATTGATCGACTAAAAGAAATCTGAAAGAATCATGATCATTACTTTTTTGGTATATTTTATTTTGCATAATAGCCATGATCAATTTTTTTGTGGCTAAAAAAATATTTGATACAATTATTAGATTCCAAGATGTCTCCACCCTAGAAATTATCACAAAAGTTTTCAGAAAATTTTCAAAATTTCAATACTCATTCATTCATTAAACAATTATAACTTGATAATTAGCAAGAAAAGTTAAATACTTTCTCTTTTTTTGGTCCAATTTATTGTTCAAGATAGCCTTATTGTGAGACTTTATGAAATATCACTTGCTTTCATCATAACTTATTTTGAAAGTCCATTATAAAATCAAGACTATAAGAAATAACATAATATGTACCTAAAAATATTACTGTTTTTTTATGTCTTGGATTCTTTCTCTGCATAGTTAAAAAAATTATCTTGGAAAGTTACAATCATTGTTTGTATGGCTAACTATACTCACTTGTGTATATCAACTGTGAAAGACAACATATGTTACCATTGTATAACAAATAAAAATAATTTCAGCTTCATGCAATAATTTAATAATATATGAATATCCTTGAGCAATCATCTCAGTAATAAGAATAGTTTGTGGCAAGTAAAATGATTTCATTTGAATTGTATCTGGGGACAGATTACTTTGCTTACCTGAGCAGAATTTTCTCTATTACCCTAAAGCTTGAGAAACAGTTGACTTCATGAAAAATTAACAATATGTTATTAGTAAACTAATCTCAAGCAAGATTTCAAAAATGTAGTTGGATTATGTATTACACATGCAGGATTTGGTTTGATAATATATTCTCGTAACAGCTATACTTTATTTTATATATTATATAAATGAAGTTATAACTTAAAATGTCTTTCCAAAAGTTCATCATATATATATTGAAGAATGCTGAAGAAGTGGATGTTATTCTTCAAGCTGTTCAGTTGCTAATTGGTGAGGTTTATAAATTGTTACTGACTTACAGCACTCTCTAGTTAAATATAGTTAAATATCTAACTGCGTGAAATATTCTAGACCCAATTCTAATTTGAACATAAGACGCAACATACCTGAAAGTTCATTTTCCAAGTTATATTGTCAAAGTAATATACAGTTATTAATTTATTACCAATGCTGATGATGATTATGATATTCTATCATGATCTTTTTCTGTGATATTCTATTGCATAATTCATTCTTTCTTCATTTCTTCTATTTATAAAAAAAATAATTTACTTTTTTTTGCATTATTAAAATATTTTTTTTCCTTATACTTTTGACTAAACTTCATAGATATAATTTTGCTAATTAAAAAACAATAAAATTAAAAAAAAAAAACTCTTTTTGATAGATGAAACAGTATTAAAAAAATAACAAATGCATTGTTAGGTTTATTAGTTATAAGATAGACGAAACCCTTAAAAATAACTACTATACAAATGAAACTACAAGAAGAAACAGTAATAGTAAGGTACGTTGTTAATTTAAAAGTGTAAAAAAAGTACCTAATAACATAAATATGCCATTAAATAGAGAAATTAAAACTAAAAACGGTATACCACAGTATTTTCCGAAAATTTTATATTGTGAGTATATATACGTTCACATGAAACACATTTTAATTTTTACTAAAGCTTTATTTCATAGCTTACTGTTATTAAGGAGATTCAGATTTGAAACCTATGAATCGCATTTGTTAAGTTATATAATTTGAGTCAAATAAAATCTCTGTACCAAATCTGGTCGCTCTTCCACTTAAATATTGCCTAGCTGATAATCAATTTTATTGGCAGTATTTCCCCTGGTTATTGGAATTACAATTGGATCAAAGTTCAAAATGTTTAGAACATCAAAGAGTAAAAGAAATAATTATTGAAGGACATAGAATCCAACTAGAGAAAAATTTATTTTCATCAACTAAAATCTCCACCCAGTCCTAAAATCAATACGAAATCAAATAGAAAAAGATATATATAAATTTCTCAAATCAATTTTTTTAATATTATCGTTTAGATTATCAATATGTATATGTTAGTAAATTAATTTTTTTTTCTTTGCTTTTAAGACGAATTTCAAAATGATTCGTGATAATAAAAAGTTAATTAAATGTTTGTTATGATGGCCTCGGAAAACTACATAAAGATGATCTATAAAATCAATAATTTGTCACAGTCTCAATTAATTAAATTTACATTTTTAAATTCATCTTTCAAGTTTGTGGTGATCAATAGATTAAAAACAGTCTTTCTTTGTGGAGACAGAAAACTGCTAAATTTATTTGAAAGAAATGGTCAGTGTGTGTGTGTGTGTAAATTACTTGCAATCTATTCAAGAAGTATTGAATACAAGTTTTTTATTATTAATGTAATCCCTTTATCAACGACTTGACGATTTAACAGTAGGGAATGCTCGTTTACTTTTTTTACATAAACATTTTTCAAATTGCTTTTGTTTTTTTTTTCCAGGTAGATAGCCATATCTGTCCATTATTATTTAGTAAAGAGATGCATAACTAACTATTCATGATTAGGTAAAAATTATTTAAGCAGTCCGAGTATTAATGGAATTGCTGTAAAGAAAGAGTATCATAAGGAAGTAATAGTCTTCAGTGAGGAAAAAGGTTGCTAGACCCCTATAAACATTGAAGTTTTGCTTTATTTTAATTTTTTTAAGAAAAAATATGTTTCTTCCTATAAATATAATAAGCACTTATTCCAGAATTTTAGCATCACTTCACTCACTATATTAAACTTTTTTTTATAATGTTCATTCACATTTTTAATTCATTTATCATTTTCTCAAAACTCTAATAACACCCTCTTAAATCTTTATTTTTTAAAAAAATAATTAACTAATCATCCAATTATTTTTTCTCATTTATTTATTTACAGTTTAACATATCTTTTCATATGATCACCATTTCTTATATTGCTCATAACTGTTATTAGATCTACGTCCTCACTGATGAAAGCCACTAGACAGAAAGTAGTCTGGGGATATTGGATGAGTATGCACTAGATAAAGATTTTATGCACAAGCCTTCTGGCATCCATTGATTACTCTGGCTTACACTGAGTGGCACTACTGTATGGAGAGTTTTGCCTGTTTTAACCTATCTTCATTTTATAATCCATACATATCTTTCCACAATAAATTGTTAACAAATATCAATAAGTGACATATACTAAAAATTAAAAAAAAAGCTAATTGCTTTATTACTTGGGAGTTTGTAAGAAGTTAAAATACCAGAATTGATTCTGGGATCTCCAAATCACAAATCGGATACTCCACTAAACTGCACTAAAGTACAGAGGATGTTTTACTAACTGCGACACAAATTGCGCAGGGTATACACTAGAGATGATCAAAGGTTATACATTGGTTGTAGTAACTTTTTGCTTCTGGTGAAAAACTTAGCATAGCACTCTATATTGAAAACTTTCTTCTAGCTTTTGTTATATAAATTATTTTTAAGACAGTAAATTACTAGATGGCAAAATTTTTGATGCTAAAGAGTAATTTATTCCAGCATTTTCCCAAAAGTTTTGATCAATAGAATAATTTCTTCTTAAAACACGCATGCACACTTAATAATATTATTATATTTTAATATAGTAGCAATTCTCTTCATAAAATAATGTCATCCAGTGCAAACTATAGTAACCAATAGATGCTAGAAGGTTTGTACATCAATATGCCTATCTAGTATTTACTCATCTAATATCCTCAGACTAATTTTAGCTTGTGATTTTCATCAGTGAGAAGCGTTTGAATTTAAGAGAACTGCACCCAGATGCCTGGATTTAATGTAACCCCCCAATAGCCACATTTTACCTTTTTAGTTAACTAAAAAGTTACGATTATTTGATACTTTAATATAAAAATATTCAAGACATTTTAAGTATTTTAACTAATAATTTTCTATCTACATAAAGTTAATATTTATATTCAGTGGTAGATTTATCAATAGGCTAGGAGGTGTCGGCCTCAGGTCACATGAGATAGATAGCCCTATACAGCAGCAAAAATTTAAATTGTATAATTATTTAATATCAGATGGTCAATACACAATTTTTATTTCAATATTTTCCAAGCTTTATTATTTTGAAAAAGAGAGTGGTTTACTTTTTTTTTGTTGAAAGAATTATTCTTCCCATCCCCCGCCGCTTACTACCAGGAGTTATTATTTTAGTTTAAATCTCATACTATCAAGTAATTGCACATGTCACTACACAACAGAAAAATATTATTGTAAAAAAAAAAACAACGTATTATTTGCATCTATTTTTTCCATGTGTCAAAGCATCGGCCGGGAAGCGAACCCGCGACAACTGCTTGTAAGACAGCTGTGCTGACCATTCGACCACCAACGCTTGATCTATTTAGTACGAGTATTTGATGTTGGTGACAAAATTATTTGATTGAATTTGATTTTATCAAATGCTTTTATTATATTGATATAAACAATTTTTTTTTATTAAATGCATATATTTTTTTGTATTACTTTGTTTTTTTGTTTTTGTTTTATGTTTGTGTTATAATTTTAATATATATATATACTGCGTATAATGGATGTATAATTATTATGTATCTTTTTATTTCACTTTTAAAACATTCTTTTAATGAGTAAAAAGTATTTATTAATTTAAAATATATTGCTTTTTATTTAAAAATAAATTGTATCGTCATAACAATCTAAAACGAATTTAATACATGTATAATATGTATTATTTTATATTTACATTAAAAATGACATTATTCAAAATATAAAATACTAAACTAAAAGTTAATAATTCTTTATAATTTTTCATCAAGATACATGAATACTTATGCAGAAAAATATTAATCTATGCATATAAAGTACTTCAGTTCCAAAAATTCTCTAGCACATATATATAACTGAAAATTATACAGGTTGAATAACCCAAATGCTGTTATTCAAAAACTATTATTCAAACAAAATTTCAGAGGTTAATCTTTTGCAAAAAATATATATTAATTTGTCAAGCGTCGGTGGCCGAGTAGTTAGCACAGCTGCGGGGTTCGCTTCCCAGCCGACGCTTTGACACATTAAAAAAACAAAAAACATTAATTTGTATATCCACTCATAAACAAAATAAAAAAATATCTATAAATTAATACAACTGATTGCACTGAAACCTCTGATTAGCAGAGTTTGCAAAGTCTTTGCAAAGTCTTACAGTGAGATGGTAAAAAAAATCTAGAGGATTGAACTTTGCCACAACACTATCTAATATCCCTTTATTAGATATAATGGCAGTCACTGAAGAAAGCATTCAAAAATTGCCTTCACAAGAAGCAACAGAATAAAAAGAATAAGGAGAATAAAAATAACATTTGACAATCAACAAAAATTGAAGTCAAACATATATTATGGTGAGAGGGAAGCAATTAAATATTTCAAAGTAGATAAATCTATAATTATTTTTCCTTCTAACAAAGGCAATGCAACAGTTGTAATGGATACAACTGATTAGAAAAGTGGCAAAAAAATCTGATACCGAGTACAGAAACAAAGTTCCAAGCATTACTCAGAAAGCATCACAGGTACTTCAGTGATTCAGAGAAATATAAAATAATATCATGTTTAGAAAAATTCCTCACCTTTATGGTCTATCTAAAATCTATAAGGATCATGTTCCTTTAAGATCTATTGTTTGTTATAAAAATTCACCTTATCAAAACTTGTCAAGATTTCTTCTCAAAGTTCTAAGTCCTTTGCATACAAGATCCAGTTCTTTGTCAGGGATTCTAGATACTTTGTAGAATTAAACAAGAACATGAAAATTGAAAGAACTGACTTACTGGTAAGCATTGATGTAGAAAGTTTATTCACAAATGTGCCATGAAAAGAAACATTGTCTATTGTAAGGAAAAAATTAAATGGAAGTAACATAATTTTCTTCTTCTTTCTTTTCCTAGGTATTGATTTCTACTTTAACATATCATACCATTTACAACTTTCTTAAACACTTTATCAATACTCTTTATTTCTATCAAAACTAACACTTTCAACTATCCTGCAGTCATCATCAGAGCTCTTTACAATCAAAATGAGCTCTGATGATGACTGCAGGACATTCAAAATTGTTAGTTTTGATATAAATAAAGAATATTGATAAAGTGTTTAAGAAAGTTGTAAATGGTATGAAAAGATTAAACAGTAATAATAGCTTACAAACCAGAAACTTTCTATTACAAACTTTCTATTGATAGTATAATGGAATTATTAACATTCTGCATAACAACAACTACCTTCAATATAACACAGAATTCTTCCAACAAAATCAAGAAATGGCTATGGGCTCACCATTATCATCCCTGATTAGCAATATTTTCATGGAAGAACTTGAACCCACAGCCATAAAAGCTACTCCATATCAACCTAAAGTTTGGCTTTACTATGTGGATGATACATTTGTTGTATGGTCACATGGAGAAGAACTACTACAAACTTTCTAGCAATACATCAACAACATATCACCTTCAAATAAATTCACAATATAAGCTGAACAAGAACAAAAATGGGCATTCTTAGATGTTCTTGTGACAAGACTTCATCATGGCAAAATACTTAGCCTATAAATCCAATCATACCAGAAACACAAAAATAAAGTTATACTATCACTATGGATCAGAGAAAAAGAATTTTGTTTAGAAACCAGTGATTTGAAAAAAGAAAAAAATCTACACAGAACAAACTCTTATGAAAAAGAATTATCCATTAGCTGTTTTTAAGAAAATCTTAAATAGACAACAAAAATAGCCGTCAAAAGAAAAAATAATTATTGGTACTGTAATGTAGCTATGCATATTAAAAATAGCAGACAAATTAAGGAAAATCTGCAATCAGTATAACATCAGAACAGCTTTTCAGAGCCATACAACACTAAGAGGAATTCTAACATCTACAAAGCCTCAACTTGAAATGGTGAAAAGAAAAAGCTACATTTATGAAATACCATGTGAATGTGGAAGGACATATATTGGTGAAACCAGTTGTCCCATTGAAAAGCACTTGCAAGAACACAAACTGATGATTAGAAGAGAGAAAACATGCATCTAAGGTATATACCAATGAACATATATTCAATTGGGAAAATACAAAAATATTGGATAGAGAAGAAACAATGCAAAGGAGAAAATTTAAAGAACCTGCACACATGATAATGGCAAACAATCCCATAAGTCAACCTAGTGTGACTATACTTAATGTTTGAAAACTATTAATCAACTATGCTCTTAGGAAAAAGTCGAGAAATCAGGAGGATTCTTATAAATAAGTATATGAAATTTCTACTGATTGTTGCCTTTGGCAGTATGGCTCAGTTGGTTAGAGCATTATCTTAAAATTCAATATTCAAAAATTTAATTGTCCAGGTTCAATTCTCATGCTATTACGGTCACTGATCAGGCCAGTAACACCCGAAGAAGAGGAGAAAATAATACCTCTCAAAACATTGTACATATACTAACCTTGGTGCTATTACTGACAGTATAATGTATTTGGAATATTTAAATAAAGTTAAATTTTTCTAAAGACATTCAATGCTAAAATTGAATTATGAAAATAGTCAAATATATAAATACAACGTATATGCTAATATTTCAAAAATATATAATTAAAAATAAAAGCATAGCACACTTTTTTTTTGGAAATATCATTATTTATACTTTACATGAATATTATTATAAGATATAATAAAATATCTATATATACAACAAAAAACATGAAAAAAAAAAAAATTTTCAATAGAAAAGCTTTTTTCGATACATACAATTTGTATCTTTTTCAATATGTCTGCTGACGATTACCGTTAAATACATATAGCGACATCTATTCATAATAAAACCAACTAAAACAATATCAACATCATTATTTTACAAATATATACAATACAACATAAAAATTATATATATTCCTTCATTGAGTATAGGATATTCAAATATACTCAAAAACATATAAAATATATTAATATTGATATTTTGCCTATCTATCTTTCCATTCATCTAATTTTAGCCAATTATTAGTCAAATTAATTGAACCTTTATAAATGTTCATGCAATTACTACCATTATTTTTAATATAACTAGTTTCATATACTTTACGCCTATTAACATTTTTCAAGTAATTTAGTGCAAATATATTTTTAGTACAATCTATTTTATGACCATATTCCAAATAATGTATAAACAAAGCGGATTTATCATCTCTCCTATTTATTGCTGCGTTATGTTCTTTAGCTCTTATTTCTAATTGTTTACATGTATGTCCATAGTATACTCTTTTACAAATACCACATATAATTTTATAAACCATTCCTTTCTTATATTTTAAATTATCCATTATTTTATAGTTACCTATTAATTTATCCAAATCTTTACTATTTGCCCAACCTATATTTATATCTTTTTTATTATTTACATAATTTTTTAATAATGCATTATATATTTTAGGATGATATGAAATTTTTATCGATTTATTATTAGATTTATTACATCTATTATATTTATTTTTATAAAAAATATTATCCATGCATTTACTTTTATAACCATATTTAATATATAAATTTTTAAATTGCTCTTTATGTAATTTAGCTATATTTTCATTCGTATTATATCTATCGTTTTTAATTTTAAAATTTTTAATTACTGCAAGTTTTTGGGTCCATGCTTGTTGTGAATCGACAGCAATTATTTTCCTCATATTATCTTCTTTTATAAAATGTTTTAATACAATTTTTTTATTATCATCTAAACTAAGCTCTATGTCTAAATATTTTATTTTTTGTTTAATTTCCGAAATTGTAAATTTTATATTATATATATTTTTATTAAAATCATTATACATATGTTTTATTATTCTTTTATTACCAATTATAAAAGTATCATCTACATAACGAAAATAATGTGTTATATCCTTATTAATCAATCTATTTTTAACTATATTAATCTCTAACTCATCAATAAATATTGATGAAATCAAACCACTAATAGCACAACCCATCACCCATCCTTTATTTATATACCAATATTTATTATTATATTTAAAATATAAATTATTATGTATTAACATTAAACATTCTTCAATTATTTTTACTATTTTCATATCCTTAATTTTTCCATACAATTTCTTTATTAATATTTCAATACTTTTTATTCTTGGGATACTAAGGTACATTTTTTCAATGTCCATTACAAAAATGCTATTACATCTATTTACCTGTACATTATTTAATTTATCTACTATATTGTCTGTGTTTTTAATACAATATTCACCGTAACCTAACTTTGTAATATAAAATTACTAAAATTAAATAATAATCTAATTGGATTATTATCTTTATGAGTTTTTATTTTAGCAAAAACATAAGGGTTTTCAAAAGATGAAGGGTATAAAGATCTATATTTTTTCATATCAATAACATTATTATTCATTTTTATAATAATTTTATATATCTACCTTTATTCGTCAATAGGTCTTATTTAAAATTATTTTTTATTTATTCTATTTATCTATATATTATTATATATATAAAATTTTTTTATATGATAATATCTCATAATAATATATTATTTTAGTAATGGTCTATATGTATCTTTTGATTTTATATATCATTATTATTATAAATATTAGATTATACATATAAATTCTTTGTAGATACATTTGCAAGTTGGATATTGAACAAATGTACCCTAGTATCCCAAGAATAAAAAGTATTGAAATATTAATAAAGAAATTGTATGGAAAAATTAAGGATATGAAAATAGTAAAAATAATTGAAGAATGTTTAATGTTAATACATAATAATTTATATTTTAAATATAATAATAAATATTGGTATATAAATAAAGGATGGGTGATGGGTTGTGCTATTAGTGGTTTGATTTCATCAATATTTATTGATGAGTTAGAGATTAATATAGTTAAAAATAGATTGATTAATAAGGATATAACACATTATTTTCGTTATGTAGATGATACTTTAATAATTGGTAATAAAAGAATAATAAAACATATGTATAATGATTTTAATAAAAATATATATAATATAAAATTTACAATTTCGGAAATTAAACAAAAAATAAAATATTTAGACATAGAGCTTAGTTTAGATGATAATAAAAAAATTGTATTAAAACATTTTATAAAAGAAGATAATATGAGGAAAATAATTGCTGTCGATTCACAACAAGCATGGACCCAAAAACTTGCAGTAATTAAAAATTTTAAAATTAAAAACGATAGATATAATACGAATGAAAATATAGCTAAATTACATAAAGAGCAATTTAAAAATTTATATATTAAATATGGTTATAAAAGTAAATGTATAGATAATATTTTTTATAAAAATAAATATAATAGATGTAATAAATCTAATAATAAATGGCTAAAAATTTCATATCATCCTAAAATATATAATGCATTATTAAAAAATTATGTAAATAATAAAAAAGATATAAATATAGGTTGGGCAAATAGTAAAGATTTGGATAAATTAATAGGTAACTATGAAATAATGGATAATTTAAAATATAAGAAAGTAATGGTTTATAAAATTATATGTGGTATTTGTAAAAGAGTATACTATGGACATACATGTAAACAATTAGAAATAAGAGCTAAAGAACATAACGCAGCAATAAATAGGAGAGATGATAAATCCGCTTTGTTTATACATTATTTGGAATATGGTCATAAAATAGATTGTACTAAAAATATATTTGCACTAAATTACTTGAAAAATGTTAATAGGCGTAAAGTATATGAAACTAGTTATATTAAAAATAATGGTAGTAATTGCATGAACATTTATAAAGGTTCAATTAATTTGACTAATAATTGGCTAAAATTAGATGAATGGAAAGATAGATAGGCAAAATATCAATATTAATATGTTTTATATGTTTTTGAGTATATTTGAATATCCTATACTCAATGAAGGAATATATATAATTTTTATATTGTATTGTATATATTTGTAAAATAATGATGTTGATATTGTTTTAGTTGGTTTTATTATGAATAGATGTCGCTATATGTATTTAACGGTAATCGTCAGCAGACATATTGAAAAAGATACAAATTGTATGTATCGAAAAAAGCTTTTCTATTGAAAATTTATTTTTTTTCATGTTTTTTGTTGTATATATAGATATTTTATATCTTATAATAATAAATTTTTATTGTTTAAAAATAACAACATAAAAGAAGTTTTAATTCTTTTTATATGGATTATACATCTTTGATTTTACGATCCGGCTTAAATTGTACTACGATTGATTTACGTTATGGCGTATCTATGAATTAATGATGGAATTACTTTGTTCATGTCTGAAATTATTGTTCTTTCTGAATTGAATAATTTAATAAATTTAACAACATGTATGGTTTGTGGCAATACTTGAAAACAAATTTGAATTTGGATATAATAAAGAAACTAAAGGATTTAACAAGATTGTGTTTATATATTGAGTGAATAAAAGGTCAATTGACATTTTTGAATAATTGCAGAGGATATAAATTGTTTCCTAAATCTTGTATTATTAGAATTAAAGGTAACAAAAAGATTAGTAATAATTCAAAATTAGTAGCAAAACTGCAGATGTATGTTTTAATAGGTTTTATTAATCAAAAATATATTATTTTAATAAATAGTATAAATAAATTTAAAAGTATAAGGAAAAATGTCAAATTATCATTGAAAAAAATAAATATTTGGGATACTTTTATGGATTTTTTATATAATTACAGATTAAAATGGAACAATAAAATATATATAAAATATATTCGAAAATGGAAATGGATGATGCAGAAATATTGGAATAATTCTTCCTCTTTAAATATAATTAATAATGGAAATATTAGTTATAGATATAATTATTGTAATAAAACAATTTTAAACAATTTTATAAATTTAACGAATTATCACTTTTCAAATGAACAAAATATGCTATTGAGTAAAAATCCAGGATTTATACCATTTATTGATAATTATATAAATAAGAAAATTATAACAGATATAGAACTTGCAAATGTATCTACGGAAGAAAAGAAGAATTTATATTGTATAATAGCTAATCAGTTGTATAATAATAATGATGATATAAATGATCAAAAAAGATCCTACAGTTATAGACGCATTACTAAAGAAATAAAAGATATATGTATTAACGAAGATATTATCATATGTAAAGAAGATAAAGGTTGTAAATTTGTAGTTATATATAAAAATGAATATATAGATAAAATAGAATGTGAAATAAAAAAAGAAGGTTATGATGTTTTAAATAAGGATCCTATTGGACGAATAAAGGGTAGATATATAAAATTATTGATAAAAATGAGGGATAATAATGTTATTGATATGAAAAAATATAGATCTTTATACCCTTCATCTTTTGAAAACCCTTATGTTTTTGCTAAAATAAAAACTCATAAAGATAATAATCCAATTAGATTATTATTTAATTTTAGTAATTTTATATTACAAAAGTTTAGTAGTTATTTAAATAAATGGTTAGCAGAAATATTAGGTTACGGTGAATATTGTATTAAAAACAGACGATATAGTAGATAAATTAAATAATATACAGGTAAATAGATGTAATAGCATTTTTGTAATGGACATTGAAAAAATGTACCCTAGTATCCCAAGAATAAAAAGTATTGAAATATTAATAAAGAAATTGTATGGAAAAATTAAGGATATGAAAATAATAAAAATAATTGAAGAATGTTTAATGTTAATACATAATAATTTATATTTTAAATATAATAATAAATATTGGTATATAAATAAAGGATGGGTGATGTGTTGTGCTATTAGTGGTTTGATTTCATCAATATTTATTGATGAGTTAGAGATTAATATAGTTAAAAATAGATTGATTAATAAGGATATAACACATTATTTTCGTTATGTAGATGATACTTTAATAATTGGTAATAAAAGAATAATAAAACATATGTATAATGATTTTAATAAAAATATATATAATATAAAATTTACTATTTCGGAAATTAAACAAAAAATAAAATATTTAGACATAGAGCTTAGTTTAGATGATAATAAAAAAATTGTATTAAAACATTTTATAAAAGAAGATAATATGAGGAAAATAATTGCTGTCGATTCACAACAAGCATGGACCCAAAAACTTGCAGTAATTAAAAATTTTAAAATTAAAAACGATAGATATAATACGAATGAAAATATAGCTAAATTACATAAAGAGCAATTTAAAAATTTATATATTAAATATGGTTATAAAAGTAAATGTATAGATAATATTTTTTATAAAAATAAATATAATAGATGTAATAAATCTAATAATAAATGGCTAAAAATTTCATATCATCCTAAAATATATAATGCATTATTAAAAAATTATGTAAATAATAAAAAAGATATAAATATAGGTTGGGCAAATAGTAAAGATTTGGATAAATTAATAGGTAACTATAAAATAATGGATAATTTAAAATATAAGAAAGGAATGGTTTATAAAATTATATGTGGTATTTGTAAAAGAGTATACTATGGACATACATGTAAACAATTAGAAATAAGAGCTAAAGAACATAACGCAGCAATAAATAGGAGAGATGATAAATCCGCTTTGTTTATACATTATTTGGAATATGGTCATAAAATAGATTGTACTAAAAATATATTTGCACTAAATTACTTGAAAAATGTTAATAGACGTAAAGTATATGAAACTAGTTATATTAAAAATAATGGTAGTAATTGCATGAACATTTATAAAGGTTCAATTAATTTGACTAATAATTGGCTAAAATTAGATGAATGGAAAGATAGATAGGCAAAATATCAATATTAATATGTTTTATATGTTTTTGAGTATATTTGAATATCCTATACTCAATGAAGGAATATATATAATTTTTATGTTGTATTGTATATATTTGTAAAATAATGATGTTGATATTGTTTTAGTTGGTTTTATTATGAATAGATGTCGCTATATGTATTTAACGGTAATCGTCAGCAGACATATTGAAAAAGATACAAATTGTATGTATCGAAAAAAGCTTTTCTATTGAAAATTTATTTTTTTTTCATGTTTTTTGTTGTATATATAGATATTTTATTATATCTTATAACAGTGGTGCCCAACCTTTAACTTGACGCGAGCCAGTTGAGAATTTAAAAAAATTTGGGGAGCCACAATTATATATTACATTTTTCATATTACATTTATAAACATGGTACTTGGGTACTAAACCTGCAATGTAGGGAGATAGGTGGGGGGGGGGACGGCCTATTCACATTGGTATCAATCCGCCGTTTCTAATGTGGCCAAAATAACGTGTACACGGATCTTTCTCGATGAAAACATCAATATATACAGCAAAATATATATGTGTACACGAATCTATCTCGATAAAAACAACTATTTACAGCACTAAACATCAATATATATATACAGCAAAATATATACGTGTACACGGATAAAAACAATTGTTTACAGCACTAAACATCGATATATACAGCAAAATATATACGTGTACATGGATCTATCTCGATAAAAACTATTTCCAGCACTAAACACAATATATATACAGCACCAAACCAAACGTCTACAAGGATCTTTCTAGATAAAAACAACAATATATACAAGAGCACTAAACACAATATATATATAGCACCAAACCAAACGTGTACAGCAAAAAAAAAAAAAGGTGTAATATGTTAAAAAGAAAAAAAAAATGTAAATACATTTTATTTATTAAAAATTTGGTAACATACATATAAATTACAATTACAGGAAAAATATATTTTATTTAATGTGAAACCTGACACTGCATATCGTTATTGTTTGTATTGTAAAAATGTTTATTTTTTAGTGTGTGCATGTGCCATCAAGGAACATAAAATATTTTATCAATTTTTTTGAAGAGTGCAATTCGAGCCACATTAAACAGTTACGTGAGCCACATGTGACTCGCGAGCTACGGGTTGGGCATCCCTGTCTTATAATAATAAATTTTTATTGTTTAAAAATAACAACATAAAAGAAGTTTTAATTCTTTTTATATGGATTTTACATGAATATAAAATAAATATTTTTTCATATAAATAGTAGCAAAATGATGAGAAATATTTTGTTAAAATGTTAAATTGTAATTCTTAATATTAAGATTATTTGTAAATATTTTGATTATGTAATATTAAAAATATTATGAAAACTAAAGAAAATTATTTTTTACTCTTTCTGCATTTATATAAATAAAAACATTTCTTAATTTTTTTATTAAATTCACTATTAATATATTCTTTTTAATAGAGTATTTTTTATCTATTTATTTATCTAATTTATACTTCTATTTTCATATGTATAATCATGAGATGGACTTCATCAAGGCAGATTATAATGAATGTTGTGCTATTTGATAAGACTTTCATAATAAATGTTTTTCCAATTTGCTGTCTCTCTCTTTGTTAGCAAAAGCTGATTACTAAAATTACTGTGAAGGCCTTTCACAGCTTATCATATATGTTTAGTCACTTTCATTCAAACTTTATTTTAATCTATTTCAGTGACTTGTAGATCTGACTCAAATACAGTGGAATATTTTGAAAATTACAATCAGCAACTGATTTTATATTGTTTAACTGCTTTTTGCATGAATCTATAATAATAGCACATTTACTGTCTTAAAACACTAGTCAAAATATAATTTGACTGTCCTGTGCCTTTATGGTGGTCTTTTTATTTTCAAATCCTTTTGAACTTTTCCCAGAAAAAAGTTCATGTTTTCTTTCTTTACATATTCTTTATACATATTTCACATTTAATCGGCTATATTCTAATTAAACAAAGCATTTACATCTTTCCAGTGTTATTTAATTTTATATTAAAATGTCTTAAGACAATTTTAAAATGATATTGAGGCTATTTAAAAAAATTCTATATTTCTATCTACATATTTATCCATTTCTTTATGGGAATGACAAATTACTGCATAAACATTCCGAATTCTCCACATTTTCTACCTATCATAAACTTAAATAAGACATCTCATATGATGTTTGATATGCTATTAATTTTGTATTATGAAGTCATTTCCCTCATGCATCCAAGATTTCTAGCTTATTGTCCACTTTTCAAAGCATATTGTGTTTCTATCTTGATTTCTATCCAAGAAGTTTCAAAAGTAATATTTGGTTCTTTATTCTCCTATTGATATCATTTTCTTTGTATTAAAATGATCTAAAATTGCAAGTGGACAAATAAACGATTATCATAATGATATTTTATTTATCTATTAACTACTACCATTAACTGTTGATTTGGTTAATAATTTATCTGTTTCTAGAGTGCGAGAGCCATGCTTTATTTGTATATCTCATAATATAAATAAAAAAACTACTGCCACAAATATATATACATATATAAAAACTTATATTTTTGATAATAGCTTTTCTTATTCTTTTTTAATGTAATTCTAAATTTGAAAAATTAATGAATAGTATTATGATAGCATTGTCATCTACTACATATTGATCGCTCAAACTTCCAATAGGTGGCTCTAGTGTAGAGTAAAGATAACTGCTCCTAAATCTATATGTTAAGTGTAAGTAAAGAAATTTACATAATGGATTTTTGCCATAAGTAGAATATTTTTCAAAAAACTATAAGACTTTTGATAAGAAGTATGATAGATTCTTTCAAACTCAGATATAAAAAACAATAAATTAACCATGCTTATCTATGCATTTTGGTAAACACTATATGCATAATAATTTACTATCTGAACAATCACATTTAGTAATTACAATAAGAACTCTGTAAGTGAGATCAAAATACATTGTGATATAAGTTAAAAGTACTAAATACTTATATATATATTCCTATCTAATAAAGACAAAAAGCTCTTTATTAAAATTCAGATTTTTGCATTTTTTTTTTTTTTTTGTGAACATTAAGGTAAATTAGAAAGACTTGAAAAATAATGTTTTGAAGCTTATATATAAGAAGTGAGCTGAGTTAATAAAAAAGTTATAAACATTTAGTACTGATATTTACATTAACATTTACAGGCAATAATTATATGTTTGCCATCTATAATAATAGACAAAATTATAAACATTAGTTAGATGTCAGCTAGGAGTGCCAAGACTGGACCTTAAAAGACTGCACATGTGGCTTGACTCATGAAAGTTTAGTTACTAATTATGAGAAACTCGTTGCCTTTATAATGTGCAACTTGTTTTCAATAAGGTTTTGATATCATGGGTTATTGTTTAGATAGCAACTACAGAGCTACAATCTTACTTATAAAAAAATATAATACTATTATTAGAAACTTTAATTCATATGAATGTTTTGATAAATAATGTGAAAATATATTTTCATCAAGGTTCTTGATATCACGTTTGCTTAGAGAGCAATTCCCAAAGCCATAAATTAATGTTTTGCAGTTGAACGAACTGCCCTTCAATAAATATCAATATTTGCAAACAACTTCTCTACTGTAATGTAAGCAATATAAGATTCATGCATTAAACTATTTAATTGGTATATTTATATCCATGGTTGATTGTTTAATTGCTCAACTACATTATTTTTTAAATTTGACTTTAATTAATTTCTATTTATTAAATAAGTCAATTATTGAGATAAGATTTACAAATTCACTAATGAAATTATGGCTGATAAAACAAAATTATTCATAGAAAAATTAATAATTAGAAAAGTTGGCCACTTTCTATAGGATTGCAATGAACTTAAACTTTACAAATGTGATTGATAATTTTGATAAATCAGAATTATAATGCCAATCAATCTCATATATTATCATTTTGCAGAACAATATCAATATATCTAAAATGTATATTACAGACTAAGATTTAGCATAGTATCTACAAATAAGATATGAGCCAAAGATCAGTGACTCATGTCTAAAAATATTTCTGAATATATACAGTATGTCTATAATAAACAGGTGTTCCTCTATTAATATAAGTGAAGTGTTCAAACTCTTATTTAATTGTACATTCACCACAAGCCATGATACAAAATAGGTGATTATTTTTTTAACAAACAAATGTTAATATAATAATCAATCCAAATAAAATTGAAACAAACAACTAATTATATTTACAATTATTTAATTATCAACCCAACTTTCATCTCTTATTGAGGCCTTTTCAAGATATAAAGTTTTATACATCACATGACTTAACTACATTTACTCCACCTATTAGACATTATTTTACTTTTAACAATATAATTAATATTACACACAAAAGCATAAACAAATGACAAAATAAATAATAAAATTATATAAAAAATAACAATAATAACAATTTAAAACTATATAAATACATATATTTTTATATGCCTATATAAATAAATAAATATTCAACTTCCCTTTCCCTTTTACAAACCATCATTCACAATTCAACCCTAGCTTTTTAACATAATCTTTAAATCTTCCAATTATCTAATAATGCCCATTTTCCATCTAATCTTGCTGGACCTTTAACTATATTTACATATCTATCCATATTTTATAACATATACTTTTCCAATAATTTTTCATGTTTTATAACTCTAATATTCTTCTCACACTCCATGATCAGTATTCAAATAATGTATATATGGGCCTGACCTAATATCTTTTCTATTAATTGCTCTATCATGCTCCTTCCTCTATCATTTATTATTCATCCTGTCTGTCCTATATATATATATATATATATATATATATATATATATGGGAGTTATAATAAGATATATATATATATATATATATATATATATATCTTATTATAACTCCCACATTTAATTTTATAAACCATTCCTCCCTTACTATTTATACCATATATATTATTTGTATTACATAACCATCTACCCAAAGACTGACTATTTTCCCAAGCTATTCTTATATTATCTGGTAACTTCTCTCATACTAACTTTTTATACCCATCCCTTGAATGTGGAATAGACATCCACTTACAATGTTTATATTTATTCTTATCATACTTATTTCTACTATTTATATTTTGATTTCTAAAAGTTTTTTTAATTACCTTTCTTTTATATCCTATTTTAACATAATCATTCTCTATTTATAATTTTTGCTCATATGCATCCCATTTATTTAGCACCACATAACACATCCCTTTTCTACACTCCAAAATTCTTCCTTATATTTAAAATACAAAGTCCCATCTACCATTAGTAATGTTTCATAAATAATATATATCCAATTCTCTGACAAAACATTACCTATTTTCAATTTAGTCATAACTATTTCTATTTCTCAATATCAAATGATGCAATCATTCCATTTCTATTTAACTAAAATATTCCTTAATTTATTAATAATTTGTTCAGAATTTTTTATACAATATTTATCAAATCCAATTACTTCAACAATCTTTTTATATACCAAATTGCGTATACCTTTAAGTATATAATTATTAAAATCCAAAATTACACTTATTGCCATATTTTTTTTTGTAAATGTCTTAATCTTCTCTACTATACACGGATGCTCAAAACTTGTAGGAAATAAACATTTATATTTCTTTTCATTAATTAAATTCTTCATTTTCATATAATTCAGCAATAATTTATATCTTGTTTTAATCTTATTTCCAGGATCTTTACTTAACCTTTTATATCCTTCTTTAACCATATCTTCATGTATTTTTCTCTCATAGTCCAACTCATTTAAAATTACAAATCATGAACCTTTATCTTCTCTTGTTACTATTAAACTTTCTTTCTTTACCTTCTCAGCAATTTTTTATATTGGGTATTTGACCATTGTATATATAAACGAATGTTAACTTGACAATAAATGCAAAAGATGTTTACACATCAAAAAATGAGCAGGTGCTCAGAACTCTTAAATTTTATAGATTGCATTTTTTTAGTTTTTCGCTTTATATATTTGCAAGCTTTTTGATTTTATCAGTATATCTTTCATCTTTATCTCAATACTATCATAGCTATCCATCAGCCCAGAGGTCAGAGTAACCTCTCATAATACAGATGCATGAAAAACATTCACTTTTTTCAAATAATTCATATACAATTTAACTTCTTAACACATTATTTTATAGCTACTTAAACTTAACTTCATACAATATGTATGTAAATATGTTTCAAACTTCTATTCCATCACACATTACTGAAACATTTGCTCAAAGACAAGTGAAAAAGATAAATGATGCCTAAGATGCATATTTCATGCAGCCAGCACTCATCAGTTGGCTCAGATCATAATCTCTTATACATATCATCATCATTTGTTCAGGAAATATATAGATAGCAAATTGCTATAGTTTAATTGACAGGTTTTAAATTTTCTGCATTACATCTTCGATACAAATCACTTTATGAAAATATATTAATAACTTTTACTAATCATTTATTAGGCTAGACATTATCCGTAGCCCAAATATATACTTTAATTTTTACTTAATGAATAATATATGTCTGGAAAATTTTACATAAGTTTAAAATGAGATAAAATGGATTTATATAAATAGAGAAGTACTTTTATTGCAAAAAGTATATAAGTCTAGAAATGCTGCAATATTTTATTAATAAGTAATTATAGATATTCTGTTGTGTTAAATAGTTATTTTCAGTCTTTCATTTATGAGTGCTTAAATCAAATTAATTGAAATCTATAGACAACAATATTCTCTCATCAATAAAAGACTGCAAGTAATTATTTAAAATAGACAAAACATTCCAAATAGTTTATTAATTATGTTATAGCGAAGCTATGAATTAAAGTACATGGATTTGTTAAATGTATTTTATAAGTTTAAACTCACGCTAACAAATGTGGCTCTATTACGCTTCCACTCAATAAAATTAATCAAAAAACAGAATCATTAGGAAAGGAAAATGTCTCCATTATATTTTCACCCAATAAAATTCATTAAAATCATAGAAGCGTTAGGAAAAGAATTTGTCATATTTAAGTTTAATCATATTTAAGCAAAATGTATCTTAAATGGTTAAGTTCGCAATATTTTTATGATAAAATGTAGACAGTATTATTAAGTGTTATTTGAGATTAATTGTAAATAATTGAGTGAAATAATTAAGTGTTAAATAAATTTGATTGTTTTAATATATACAAAATCCTAATTTTTGAATGTTTGATATTGTGTAGATATTCTTTATGCATTTTATATTAAAGTCTAGAAAAAAACAACGCTGTGAAAAAACATATAATATCTTTCGTAATAAAGAAATATATAATCAAACTGTTTGTTGCTCAACTAATCACGTGATATTTGAGCACTGGAAGTATCGGGTTGAGCTTCATTCATTTAGCTTTTGTGTCTATACTCTATCAGATATTAACAAACAGCCTCACGTATTAATTGAAAAATAAAGAATGATTTTTAAAATAAAACACTGTTTTTTGTAAAGGGTTAAAATATTATACATGCATGAGAACTACTGAAATGCTTTTTAAGCAATAAAATTGTGTGTTGTATTAGAGAAAATCATAATGACACGAACATTCTTTTCTCCATGCACCCAATCTTCTCCAGAAGTAGAACAAACATTGTCCTGTTCAATAATAATAAAAACCAAAATAATATGAATATGTTCTTCTCTTCTTCTAATTATATGTTGGCTACTACTATCTAGAATGAACGGTTAAATGTTTTGAGAAACATTCAAACTTCACTTAAATTTTTCAAATACATTCAATTGTTACTAATAACACCCAGGTTAGTATATAAATAATATATTAAAAGTGTTTCATTTTTTTTTCTTATTTGGACATTGTTGTTCTGACCATTGACAGTACTAGCATGGGAATCAAACCCAAGATCTTTATATTTATGAATACAGATCTTAATGTGATATTATAACAAACCAAATCTAGTTGCTTTGAATCACCATAAATTTAGTATTCACCATTCTAATATTTTTTTTAGTAGTAGTATAAAAACTCTCTTCTCCAACAATAGTCTCTTTTCCCTCAACAATATGAACACCTACTCTTTTGCAGTTAATATGAATACAATCTTCTCTGGAAATAGTATAAATATTCTCTTCTCTAATAGTAACACTTTCTTCTCCAGAAATAAAATGAACAATCATTTTCAGAAATAATACACATGAGGGAATAATCATTCAGTCATGTACTGTTTATGAATATTTTTAAATTTACATGCAGTAACTCAAAAGCAAGATTTTGAAAAACACAGTGAGTGTGTGTACATTTTAAAAATATTCCTGAGAGCATATTTCTGAAGAATTATTCCTTCATTATTTATTATTATATATGTCTTTGGCACTCAATTACATTGAGTTTGAAAATTCACATAACTGTCTAATTGCAGGTGGTTAAATATAAGGTTCTATTTCTTTCTCATTATAGTCTGAACAAATGCATACAATTCATTTGTCAATTTACATATTAGGCATACATTAGGTTCAAGTCCTGATTTAAGCAAGAGTTGGTTCATATAAGAATAAGCTCTAAATACAAGGGATTCACTTGTGTTTTTCAAACTCTTGCTTATGTGTGGGTACATACAGATTTAAAAATATTCGTGGACATTCATATGACTGACAGATTATTCTCTTCATTAATTATTTTTACATATGTCTTCAGTGTTTGATTAATAAATTTAATTTTCAGAAATAGTATAATAAATTACCCTCTTCTCCAATAATAAAATCAGTTTCTTCATTATTCGAATCATAAAGTCTTTTTTTTTCCCAATAATAGTACAAATATTATCTTCTCCAAAAATTATAGGAACAATATTCTTTTCCAGCAATAGCAGAGACAATGCTTTTTCCAATAATAATGAACATCCACTTTTCCATTAGTAGCATGAATATCTCTAGAAGTAGTACAAACACACTATTAATCAATAATAATATGAATGCCATATTCTCTAGTAGTAGTGTGAACACTGTTATTTCCACTATTAGTATGAACAGCCTCTTTTTTAATAGTAGCTCCAGTATTATTATAAATATACTATTCTACTTTAAGTAGAATAAAGTTTCTCTTACAAGCACTTTCTTCTCAGAAATAATATACTCACTGTTTTCTCCAGAAGTAATACATTCCCACACTTTTCTAATAGTAATAGAAGAATAAACCCTCCTCATCAGTAAAAATATGAAAACTTCTGCTTGTGGTGTGAACCTCCTACTCTCATATAAACAATCTCTTTTTAGTATAAATATGAGTATCATCTTTTCTAGTAGTAATAAGAACATCATAATGTCCAATAAATTACACTATAATATTGTTTTTAAAATTAGTGCATCATTAGTTATGATTGTCTTTTGTTTCCAAGACATTTTTTATCTTCTTATTTAAGAATAATTTGATAATTATTTGCAGAACAATACAAATGTCTAACTGAATTAACTATAAGACTGTTAACTAAACAACACTGAAAAATTCTCAAATATGTGATAACGTTTCCAACCACTGTTTTGAATTTGAATTCAGGTTATATGTAAGACAGGCTAATGCATTAACCACTATCCTTAAAGTTAAAAATACTAGTCATCAGTCAGTGAGGAGGTTAAAAAGGATTAAGCGCTGCTTGAGATTAATTAAATAAATAAAAAATAGATTTTTTTTTGAAAATTAAGAACTTGTTTTAAGTATCAAATAGATCAAAAGTGGGTGCAGTAAAATTAGTATTCAATCAACTGGCAATCTGTAAATGAGGAATAACATGGGCTGAGATTGAATGTCTTTAATGACTGCTGCAATATTGCAAATATTTGTTATGCTAAGATATGAAATAGGCCATTAAAACTGCATCATCATTTCCAAAAAGTTGCACATTTGAACACTCAGAAATAATTATCGATGTGATAAAAATTAACACTAAGAAAGAGACCGATCTAGGATATCAATTCTCACTGAGATAAGATGTCATTCGTGTATTATATTTTCTATTTAGTGATTGTTGGATAAGCTGAGTAATGCCGTTATAATAAATAACCCCCCCCCTACAGTTATATCAGTAATGATCATTTTTATAAAAGTAATAATCCTGATATTTTGAAAATAAAAAATAGAAAAATTACAGATACCTGCAAAAAAAAAATATCTAATTTTTAAAAACTAGGATATATTAATGCCCTGGATTTTTGTATAAATGTATATATCTCATATACATTTCGATCAATCATGTTTTAAAATAAACGCGCGCACACACTGACACATAAAAAGCACAAATTATAACTGGATTCTGACTTTTTATATATGCAAATATATATAATTCGCATATACATTCAAATCAACGGTGAATATTTTATAAAATAACTATGATGGTGTATTTAAAATAAGAATTAGATTAGTTAAAAGTACAATCACGCAAGAGTACTGTTATAAAATAAATTGGATACAATAATGTTCTAATTTAAAAATGTATACATAATTAAATTAAAGAAGGGCTAGAATAGCATATCTATATATCATACAAACAACTCGAATTCAGGCATAGTAAAATTAGCATTTTTAAAAATAAGTTCAGAATATTTTATTAGGTAGCCAATCCACATAATCATTCAGAATAGGCCAGTAAATGGGTATCTTGTTATTTTTAGCTAAAGGTAAGACAAGAATGGAAATAATGCTCAAACACTTACTAATAATCAATTGTCAAGCCACATAAAGAGGGAGTATTGTCTTCTCTTTCACTTTCCCTCCATGGCGGCTGTTGGAAAAGTTTTTATTCTGAAGCGAAATGTGTGAAGATTGTTTATCTATAAATAACTGCATTTAAATCTATTTTCTAAACTCTATTCATACTTCGTTTTCTTTTACAGATATTATATATATACTGCGATTTCAGCTAAAATGCAAATCCTCAGAGTCACTTTGTGAATAAAGAAATCCTAAAATTTGATAGAAAAACACATTTTTCTATCAAAATTAAAATCATTTTCGATGTTTATAGAATTTTATTTTAAATTTAATATTCATTACATGATTAAAAGAAAGTTCTTTTTTTACTTAGAATTTTATAATAGTTTTAAATTATAAGAACACAGATTGTGCATACTTCAATAGAAATTTTAACAGATGCTCAAAGATTGATTTTGAATTATTTTAGTTATAAATATGGAATTAGAATTAACATTTAGGGAGGTGATTAAATGTTAATTTCTATTTTTATTTTTAAAATGAATAAAATTTCTGAAAGTAATAATAAAAAAATATCAACATTTATACATATAAAGGCAAAATGTTAAATAGACATTACATTCTATTACAGAGCAAAAATCTCTTCAATAGCCCCTCAAAGTGAAAAATAAAGTATTACCCATAGGGCTGTCCACTTCAGAGGATGAGAGAAGTTTTTCATATTTTCATGCCTTTTTGTTAAGAATAGTTATGTAACAAATTACCCAAAACTTCCAGGTGATTATGAGACTGGTTCATGAAAATGAGCAAATAAGTCTTAATATAAATCAGTCAGAAAAATTTGAATGCATTTACCATTAATAAAATATTGAAAGCAGAATGCTAAAAATATGTAAGTTTTGAGCTAATGATTTCTTTTACTATCACTATGCATAAAAACATTTTTCTGTTCTTCATGAACTCATTATGAAAATAAAGTGGTTTCTTTGAAACTTGTTTGTCAAGCTACATTGTTATAATTTACAGTTCAAGCATTAGGTGTTATATAAAACCTCTTATAGCTCATTTTCACAAAAATCCACCAGAGTAGTTTAAAGGCTTTTCATTTATAATAATAGGCAGCAGTCTTGCATTGGTGGTCGAGAGGTCAGCGCAACTGCCTTACAAGCAGTTGCCCAGGTTGTGGGTTCGCGTCCCGGCTGATGCTATGACACTTGAAAAAAAATAATAAGAATAGGCAGCAAGGTATAGCTCTGTAATGCAATAATTGCTGCATTGGATTATTTTATTATGATTGTATATTTTGTCAAAAATAAACCATGCTTTTGAAATAAGATTTGAATATGAAAATAAAGTATAAGATTGAAACTTTTGAACATTAACAATTTTTTAAAAATAATAATATGAATAAAACAGATTATGTGACAATTTTTTTAATAGCAATTAAAAATATTATTTAAAAAAACTTATAAAACATCAAAGATTAATTTCTATTTTAGCTAAACAGTAAAAAGAATTAATATTAAAAGTAACATTTTGAAAGAAATGATGCTTAGACAGGTCATTCTTAATCAGTGGGGCCTGAAAATTCTTGGGGTCTGGTGATCTCTTAATAGGTGTTCTGCACAGATTTAAAAAAATCTTATGAGATTTTATACTTTAATAACATAAATAAATAAATGAAATAAAATAAAAAGAAACAAAGATGAAATTGAATTCGTCTTGCATTTAAATCTTAAGTCTTCCTACTTATCTAATTTAGATTATCATGAGGTATATCCCTAATAATCCTTAAAATTAAGATGATATTGAAATGTATGCCTAATCTACTTTATAAGAATCCAATTTTATCTTAATAAACATTTGAAGAAGCTATAGAAAAATAATAAGATAGAAATAAAATAAGATAATAAGATGGAAATAAAAAAAGATAGTATAAAAAAGAAGATAAATATTGCTCTAATCATAGTAAAAAGTTACAGTATGCCATATGCTCAATAACATTAAGCATTGATACTTTTACTACCAATTACAAAAATGGCAATGTATTTTTGTTTTTTGCTGGACATTTGTAAAACATTAGCAACTCAGAAATTGCTCAGGAGTGACAGGTTTAGAAGAACTACAGAAATGAAAATTAAAATATATACTACATGTATGGATATTTTATTCTTTATACCTTCAGTTTCTATAAATATTATATTTATCAAACATCAGGCAATAAATTTAAATTGATTTCTTTTCTATTAAGGAAATAAAAAATAGAATAGCACCATCTAATATTTAAATACAAGTATGTTGACTATACTGAAATTAATGTAATTAGAAAGAATTTGAATTCATACTTTCAAGCTCCCTACAACTATCCACTCCAATTTATACAACTGATACATATGACTACATAGTATGAAAAAAATAAATGGTCTCCAATATATATGTATTTCATGCTGAATCAGCACTTATAAGTAAGTTCAGATCATCATCTCCCACACACATATATAATCAGTACTCAGTGTGTATTAAAATAGCAAATCTTCAAACTTTAATGGACAGTTTTCAGTATTCTTCACCTTCCAACTCATCAGCCATCTATATCATTGAAAATAGATAGGCATCAATAAGAACTTTGAGTGTTCCATCATCAGATTTCCAATGATATGGATGGCTGAAGAGTTGGGGAGTGGAGAAGATTGAAGTCTATCCATTAAAATTTGAAGATTTGCTATTTTAATATAAACTGAATACTGATTATAAATATATGGGAGATGATGAGTGCTGGTTCAGCATGAAGTACAGACACTGAAGATAATTTATCTTTTTCACATTAATGTGGTCATGTGTATCAGTTGCATAAGATGAAATGAATAATAGCTTGAATCAGTTTATTATAAAATGTTGTACTTATTTTGAGGCATTACACATATTTAACCACAAAAAAAATATTGATTTGTTATTTTCAATAGATAATACATATATTAAATATATATAAAAAATGATAATCTGTTTTAGTTTGCTTACTAGTCATTTATATTACTAATAATATAATCAATTTATTATAAGTGTTATTTTACAAACAACTTATTACCTATGATCATCTATAAATAAACAAAAACAAGCTACTGAACAAAATCTATTATAATTATTTAAATTCTAATTTGTAGTTTTTAAACTTTTTTTCTGGTTACGTATATCCACTCGCACACATGCATACATTAAATAACTATAAAACAATAATAATACAAAGGTGAAATAAATAAGATATATGACCTGTTATTTGGATAATAAATAATAAACAAAGTACACATACATAAAGTTCATTTATGAATTTCTTTATTAAATTTACACAGAGAAAATCCATGAAATGGCCCTATTTTCAAAGATACAATAATCCCAGTATTGTTTTTGTTTCCTTTTAAAACATTTGAAGTTTATTAAAACAAATAACCCATAGTAGGCTATACAAATATTCACATTTTATTTGATATTAAGCAATGAACATTGTTTTAGTCTTCTTTAAAAAATGCACCAAATTGATATTTTAATAAGTTAAAAAAAATCATTATCCATTTGATTATAATCCTTTGTAAAATTATTTATTTGGCACACACATATATATATGTATGCTAATTCACATAATAAAACAAGCATTTTTATAACTTTTTTTCTAGAATACAGTTAAATAAATTCAATTCTTAGTTGTTAAAAATAGGTACCTCTCAAAAGACAAAATTGTCCTCTGGAGTAACCATTAATTACTGCTTAGCTTTCCATTGTGTGATTTACATTAAACATTAAACAATATATATATAATGTTTTGAAATTTTATTCTACTGCAAAAATACAGCAAAATAACTTATGTGATATATATGTAGAGGGTCTTAAGTTAAACCATGGGCTTTTTTATATCATTTAGTTACTGACATAACATTTAGGTCATTGACCAGATGCAATATCCAATATCCAACTCAAGTTTCTCCCTTTCTATTTCTGAATAATTGTTTTACTTAACTAGAGATTATAAATACTAACCAGCATCTGAACAAAATTTTCTGTTAATTTTTTAAAAAGAAAAGGATATTTTTAAATAAAATAATAAACGATTTTCGATGTCTTCTTATTAAATACCAATCAGAGAATAAAAATAAACACATTTCCTTGTTTTATAAAATATTATTACATATTTATACATCCTTAAGCATCCTTAATAATAACATTACTTTTAAAAATATATGTCATTTTGGATTTATACAATAAATTCAAATTTATACAATAACCTAAACATGCATATGTACTTACACACACACATGAAAATATGACTTGTTATTGTTGTTAAAATATGCAATAAAATAAATGTTAATGCAAAATCCTATCAAAATATATGTTAAAACGTATGTATTTCTATAGTAAAATATAACAGTAAATTATCAATCATATTATTTAAATAATAATAAAAAAAATAAATCGTGATTATTACTTTATATTTGAATGTATTTACAATAACTCCAAAATTAGAATAAACATCACTTGAAGATTTTAAACAGTTAATAACGCATAGAGTCATAATAATATCTTTAATATATATAACAAAGTCTATTTCAAATCTAATTCAAGATGTTACACTATGTTGAAATCAAATATTTATTTTAATATGTATGAGTTTTTCAAAAGAGTATTTAATTTTGATTAAAGTATAGCAAAGTGGCACACACTTAAAGTACATCTCCTTATGACAACTTTAAACTTGTGGTTCTCATGCCATTGCTCATATGATCAACACATTATTTTTATGCCTAAAAATAGCCAAATACCCATTTACCAGATGTTCAATATTTAAGAAAAAATATTTATCTTCCAAAAGTCTTCCATGTCCCCCCCCCCCCACCCAGAATTGAACATCAAGACAGGCATTAAAAACTGTCCTTAACAATAACTATGGAGGAGGGGTTCTAGTTGTAGCACATGTATAACTAAATGGAAAGCAATCTTGTTTTTATAAAATTTTACATATTCACTTAATGTAATCGAAACTTCAATTTTAAATTATAAAATTTTGTTTTATTATGCATTGATAAGTTTTGTTTTGATATTAATAATAATTTCAATGTTTTTTTAATAAACCTTCTTTTCAAAGCGTATCAATTTCATATTTTAAAGGTATTAAAATACAATATTTTTTTCCTCTGATAATTGAATTATAAAAAAAAATACATTCATTTAAAAAAACGGCTTTTTTGAATTGAATATATACAATTACAGCTGCACCATCCTCTATTCTCTATAAACATTAACCAATAATTTCAAAGTATTAAAAAATCATTTTATTATATAAATTGATTTTTAGCACAGAAATATATTCATAATAACATAAAAAACATATAAAAAATATTGAATATTATGATAGTAATAAAATAGTAATAGTTGATTGATAGTAACAAAAAAGAAAATTAATGTGAAGTGCATAGATCAGAGAACAATCAGGTATTATTGACATCACTGATAGACTGAGAAGGCTGCAATGGAATTAATCAGAAAATATTGCTAAAAGAGAGATAATGATGGTCAGGTGGTTTTGATCCCAGTACATTGGTAATGATTTGAAAAGTTGTCATATATAAGATGGATAGATGTTTGTTGGAGTGATGGAGAAATTATTGATCAGAGAAACATGATTAAACTTGGAAATTTTTTTATTTTGCTATGGAATGATAATGTTTGAAAATGATCAGGAACGATATGAACTCCATTATCATACTTTCTGTAAATAGTTTGCAAATAAAATTTGTTACATATAATGTCAACAGAATGTTAATGATTATTTAGTTGAGTTTAATATCTGTTTATGTGTATGCAATGCAACCAGTAAACACCTAATTACAACTTAATGATTTATAAACAAATAGTTTAAAGTTCATTATTGGGATCAGTCAGAAATGTTTAAATGTTGTCACACAGTTACTTTTATCAGAATCAAGATAGCAAACCAAATATTATGTTTGGAATTAAGACATTTATTAGACATATTACATGGTAAGTGATATTAAAATGGATTTTAATGATGGTTATGTCAGTGAACAGATGATAACAAGCCTGCAGTTATCTGAGCATATCATGTGATAAATATTATAGAACATGAGAATTAACAGTCATATAAATATGAAGGCTAATAATGAGTTAACAATTTAAATGAAAGTAAATCTAATTATCCTGGAGTAAAAAAATCACGTTTAAGTATGAAACAATAAAGTTATATAAAAACAAATCTAGATTTTTGAAATATATCTATCAACAACAATCCCACAATATAAACATACATTGAGAATGAAATCCTAAAGTTTAGAAAGAAATACACTTAAAAGAACAATTCTTATAAATTAAAAAAGTATATAAAATTGTTATCTATGTATTACTAATAATAAAATCAGACATTGCCTAAGCCATTAGCAGTTTGTTTAATATAAGGCTAGCTTACAAATGAGAAAACGTTTTGGTTCTATTATTAAGATGAGGTAAGAAAAATGCAAAATGGTTTTCAATTAGACTGTTGGGTGGTGTTTTGTTTTTCTAATGCTTTAACATTGTTTGATTTAATATCCTGTTTAGTTTAGAGTAGTAATAGAGTGACGGATTAAAGATTTAAAAGCATCTGGATCAACATTCTCCATATTACACATTGGCTATGAAATTTACATGATATCTCCAAATGATTTGTCATTCAATTATTTACTAGTTTTAATAAATATCTCTTTACAAATATGTTTCTAAGCCCATCAATATTACAAAATAATTTCATAGAAGTCATTAAGAAAGCAAGTAATGTTGAAATTTCTATTCAACTTCAATTTCATACTTTCATGTTACCAATATTTATTTTATAATTTTTGATGCAGAATTTTTTTTTAAATCACTTAAAATATAGTCAGATTTCTTATTTTGTATTTTATGTATATCCTTATCACATTGTTTATTCTAAGCTGGGTTCATTTTATGCAAATTATCACTACTTTTTTTTTATTAATTCTGAAAATAAAATAGGAAATTGCATTTTAAATTTATTTTTATTCTATTTATTTTATTATACACACACACACATAGTAGCCCTTTACAGTGTGCTTTTAAAAGCAGAATCCAACATAGCAGAGTTAGAAAAAGATAGACATTCTTACATGGTGCAGATATGTAGAAATGCATCAGTAACTACTTATGCTGAACTCTAAAGGAATGCAGAAGATCATAAATAATGGAATATTATATTGTGATTCTTCAAATGATGAAGGCCACAAGACAGAAACTAGTCTGGGAATATTGGATAAGTAGACACTAGCTGGGGATTTTATGCACAAGTCTTCTGGCATCCATTGATTACTCTGGATTGCACTGAGTAGCAATACATATAGAGAGTTTTGCCTGTTTTAAGAACTGAATTTCTGGTGAATATAGTGGCATCCATACTACATTTAATGGTATTTTAAAATAACAATTATTTCTAACATCATTATAATATTAGAGCACATTAAAATTTGTGTTACACACAATCTAAATTAATATTTCATTAGAATATCTAAACTTATTAACATAATTTTAAACACACACTTTAACAAATTATACTACAGAAATAGTACACACACACATATACACACACACACATATATATATATATATAACAAAATAAATGTCCGCTAATATCAATAATACAATAACGAAACTTAAATATATTCCAAACAACAGTAAAAAATTTATAATACAATATAAATAAAAACTCTTAAAGAAATATTTTCGATTATATTCATAATCATTTTCAACTCAACTTTCAAAATGGAATCATCTATTAGCAACCTATGTCGATTTAAATATCGCACAATTCATTAATCCTAACATTTGCTGACTGTCTGTTTATTATCGTATTTTTATACCTACTAATAAAAACTGCCTCTTTAATTTTTCTTTTTTCATTATCTCTCTCTTGGCCTAATATATATATATAAAGCTGATTTTGCTCAAATCTATGGTGGCTTATAAATATAAATCACCATGAAAGTTGTCTTATCACTACCAAGAATCTTCAAAATGCTATCAAGTCCACCTTTTATTTATAAGAAAAAGGGGACTACCTTTTCTTTATAAGTATCTTCACAGCATGTTGAGGATTTTTGGTGTTGATAAGTGTGGTCTGCTATAGTAATTATAATTACTTTTACATTCCATTTCAAAATACAGATAGAGATTTACACAGACTAATAGCTTCTAATAGTGAAATAGCTTTAACTCATCTGCTGAAAGATAAGAGTTCTTCAATGTATTTCCACAAATAAGCAGTGAAGTAGAAGACAAACATTATCAACTGCCATTTCATGAAGAATTATGTTTCCCCCCTATTTATCAAATTACTTGCCAATGACTGGCTATATAGATATTTTAGATAAGAAGGTAAAAACAGAGAAAGAAAATAATTAGTTTTCTTAGCTATCCATATGCAAGTTATCTAAAAAAGTACTACATGTTCAAAAATGTTCACTGTCAAAAATACTATTGAACTGGCTCTAGATTTGTATCCAAAACCTAAATCATAGCATATGAATGTGTGAACTATCCTTTATAAATCCTGATGAGGTATACATGTAGTACTGGTCTGGAAGATTTTATATCAAATGATAATTCAAGATTTGAAATAAGTTTGGAGAAATACATTTATGAGTCTGAGAACTCTAATTGATTACAAATATTTATCAGATGCATTTAACAGTTTAATAACATCAGTTACCCATCATAAATGAGTACAGCCATTCCAATCCCAAGAAAAAAACTAAATGAAATAATTACAGGAAATATATAAAAATATATACTTGCATTCAAAATATTATAGATTCAGCTTGTATCCTGCCAATTCATTTCTGTATATTTGATGGACAAGATTCTATACATTAGGGATCAGAGCAACTTGAAGTCAACATAGGCATGACAATAATATTGGCATCAACAAGAGATTTGGGCAATTTATTATCAGATTTTCAATGGTATGAATGCCAAAAGAATTGGAGGGTGAAATAGATTGGAGCCTGTCTATTACAGTGTGAAGATTTGTTATCTTAATATAAGCCAAGCACTGATGATATATATGAATGTGGGGAAGATTGTGATCTGGACCAAGTGATGAATGCTAGTTCAGCATAAAATATGTATATTGGAGATCATTTTTTTCATGTGTGTGGTCATGTGTATCAGTTGTATGAGATAGAGTGGATATCTGAAGTGAGCTTGAAAGTATGTGTTCAAATCCCCTATATTTACATCTAAGCTCCATATATATATATATATACTTGTAGTCAAAATATTATAAAAGAATATTATATTACAAATGAGCTTCTTTTGCAGAATCTTTTCATTCTTAAATACTTGACACCAGTTCTAATTACAGCTCTCTATTGTATTCTATTCTTTGCCATATCTTTCTAATAGACACAATCAAAAGTACTTTTAAAAAATGTATCTGAAGTAATCATTAAACAATAAACAAACAAACCACAACCAAGTTAACCATAAAAACCACTTTAAGAAATTATTGTATTGTTAATTTCTTTTAAATGTCAACTCAATGAAGGTATGATTTTACAAAAGAAAATTCCATAATATTACATTCAGTATGTTGAAGAACATATTGATTAATATTATTTTGCCATTTATAGTTTTAACATTTTATGTAGCATCATTAAACAAAACTTTTCAAATGCCTTTATGTTGCATCAATAAGATGTTCATATCTCATTTACATGAAATAAATTAGGTAAAATAATAGTTTCCTATATACAACAAGTAGTTTTTCCTTAATGAAACATCTTATATTTTATCTTGTTAAAATCAATATTGGCACATTAAAGTTTATGTTGCATCTTAATATTTAAGTTCACCTTACTAAGATATTTAAATTAGTTAATATTATCAAGTTGATAACCATCCAAATTAAAAACTTCTGAGGATTTTTTTTTCCATCATAGGCTAATAAAAGCATGTTTTTTGAATTTTAATTTTTAAGGTAAAATCTATATTTGTTGCATTCAAAATATTAAATACATTCTGTAGATCATTTTTTGGTCTGGCAAAAATAGAATGTTGTCAGAATACTGCAAAGATGATAAAGTTTTTGTTTTCACTTTTAATTAATTCAAATGAAAAGTTCCATCATCAAACTTGTATTGTATATTGACCACCATTTTATTAAGCCACCTATAATTACTTGCAAAGACTGCTGTCATAAAAATTGAAAACATTGTTAGAAAAATACACATCATTGTTTGATGCCAATTTTAATTTCAAGTGCCTCAAATTTTTTACCTATATAAAAACCCCTCTCATTTCACTATGCCAAAGTTATATTTAGTCAGATGTAGAAATACCTAGGTTTATGAAATCCAAAAAAAAAGCTTTATAATCATAAAAGTGAAAAGTCTGAAGGTGCTGATGAGAAACCTGAAGACGTTTTAAAATATGATGATTATATGTTTGTTCCAAAATACTGAAAAATAGTGGGAAAATATTCCATTTTTTAAAAAAAAAATGAAATATACAATATTGTGGTAATTATCATGGAATATCCTTATTACTGACTATGGCAAAGGAATTTTCCAGAACTTTGTTGAATAGGTTGTTTCCTACCATAAATGGATGGTTACCAGATACATAACAATCAAAAAGCACTGTATATATTGTTTTTGTTGCCAGGCAAAGATCAAGGCATTTTGCTGCAATTACTTTAACATGTATATGACATTGTTAGAAATTAATTAGCTGTCCACACAAGTTTATTTATATTATGCAGCTTCTACATAATGAAATGAGTGAAAGTGTTATTACTATACATAAAATATCTGAGACATCTGTATAAACACCCATGTTAAAAATGGATACGTAATTGCTCCAACATTATTTCTGATTTTATGATAGTGCTTTTGGAGTTATTTATAGATAACTTAACAAAACAGGAATCAAGATATCATACAAATGTGATGAGGAATTTTTCATGGATCAATTAGAAGTGAAAAAAAGCCTTCATTTTCTTGTATTTAAAATTTATAGTATGGTGTTTTTTCCATTTGAAAGTTGGCCTACAAGTTTTTAGTGTAACATGTAAAGAATTTGGTTTAATAATTATTATTCAAACAATTCCAGCTCTTCATCAATGAGTGATGGAAGGAAAATCTTCTGAAAATTTTAGTTTGATGAGTTATCAACTTAAGACTTTAATCCCATTTAAATATCCTGGTAGTTTTATACGTAGACAGGTGGACTTAATGGTGGAATACCCCATAGAGACCAATGTGCTGCTACTGGTTTTAATAAGCTAAAGTATGGGATATTTTATCATGGGGGGAAGGAACTACTGCAACTAAATTTGCTGAATATAGAGTTATTTTATCTAATTTATTGTATGGAAATGAGATTTGGACACCTTATCAATGCAACATAAAGGCATTAGAAATGCTTCACTTTTGAAACATTATAACAAGATCATAAAATTAATCAATGTGATTTTTAACTTACTGGATGTGATATGATAGTGTCTATTATTGCAAAATCATACTTACATTGAATTGGTCATGTGAAATGAATAACTTTTATTGGGAATTTAAACCTACTGTTTATTAAAAAAGTAGATTCCATTCCCATTAAACCAAAGACATTCTAAAGAAGTGCAGTGTTGATTTGTTTCCAGTTGAAAGATATAGCAGAGAATAAAATGCATTGGAAATCTGGTTGTTGAGTCATTTCTTAAATATTTTCTGTAGAAAAAGTTAATAGGTCACCATCACAAAACAAAAAAAAACATACAAAGAAAAAAATTGGAGCAGTGTAAACTATATGTGGACATTATTTTCATTCACAGTTTGGTTTTGTAATTATGGCAAAACATTTATAAGTAGTTTCTTTTTTTTTTTGGAATTGGAAAGGTCATACATGTTTATCGCACATGAGACATATAAATATAAAGAATTTTAATCATGCAAAAGTAAAAAATATACATCTTTTAAATAGAACATTGCAAAATAAAATACTCAATGATAGCAACCCCTCTGCCCCCACAAAGAAGCAAAATAAGAAAGTATTACTCAGCAAATCAGACACCTGCTGGAGATGAAGACTTGATTGGATTTCAATCTTTATTTTACCCTGTAGATAAAAATAGTGAGACACCTCTTTACTACATCATTAACTGACTTGAGTATGATTGTCTACTTAAAGTCAAATAATCCAAGTACTATTATGACTTGCAAAAATTTACATTTAGATTTAATCCAGAGCAAGGGCTTGAAAAGGTAGGATGAATCTGTTGTGCACTGTGCATACATATTTGTGTATAATATGTAGATCATAGTAGAACATAAAATAATCTTTCACAAGAGTGTGCAGATTATTATAATTATTACAGCATTAATATTTACAAGATACCTTAGCCAGGCTAAAATGTATTGAAGCGAAAGCTTGGCTAAGAAATTTTTAAATATTAATATTATAATAATAATTAATTTGTCCACACGCTTTTGAAGAATATTATTTTATGTATACAAATATGTAACCAATCAAATCTTTAGGGCACATTTTGAAATTTATTACACACACAAATATATTTTAAATATTCAGCTTTATTAATGGATAGCATCCTTTTGATATATCATCTATGTCATATTCATCTATAAGATATGAATAGGATATTCATGATATATTAAAAACATGCTAGGCAGTAATGAAACTGAATATTGAAAAAATATACCCTTTCTGCATAGATGCTCGTTAACAGTCATTTATTATATTAACTCAGAAAAAAAGAAATAATTTATAGTGAAATACACACATGAAATACACACATATACGTACCCACACACAGATCAAATAAAATAAACATAATGAAAAAATTGCAGATAAACTGTACAATATTCAATATACCAACATATAAAAATAATAAGCATAGTATGGCGTGCATACTATAAAATAGCTATCACATTGAATATTGTAGTTTATTCCAGAGTGTTTTGTCTAACATATATAAAACATCTATATAAACTGCAGTAAATATAAATAACAAATAAATAAACCATACAACAATTTAATTCTTCAAATTATTATATAGAAAATAAATTGCAGAAGCAAATAAATTTTTTAATTACTAACAAAAATGGGGATTAGTATATAAAAAAAACAGAAAATAATGTATTTGTCAAGCATTGGTGGCTTAGTGGTTACCATAGCTGCCTTCTAAGTAGCTGGCCCGGGTTCGCTTCCCGGTCAATGCATTTGACATATGAAAAAAAAACGTATTATAATAAATATATAATCTCAGTAATAGACGTGAGTATTAAAAAGGTATGAAAATAAGGATTTAATGTGGGCTTTTGATCCACAGAAATATTTAAATAAATTAATTGATAGCATTTTCAAATTATGTATTTCATTCAATGTCATAGTGCAAGATATTTATGGTTAATCTCTAACCAATAAGAAATCAGAATAAAACAATACAATACCCATATAATAAATCTAAAGATAAAACTTCATGCAGACATAATTTTTTCTGAAATATGAAATGAATGATGGTTATTGCTTTGACTCTCAAATGATTAAAACCATCACAACATTAGTTTATCATCAATGCAAAAAATACTATGAATAAGTGAGAAGCTAAACATAGATTGAAGAACCTTTTAACAAAAGCTCTAAACATAATACATGGTCTCTAAAAAGGTTTGACCTTAGCTTTTTCATGCTTGTAACACAATACCATTGAAAATGTAATTGGCTACTTGATGAAGATTCAACAACTTTTTACGCCGTAGCAGAAGTATAAAAATTAATTTTAAAATTTCTGCTATGGAATAAAAAATGTTCAATATTTATCAACTATATAATTGTTTCCCTGAAAATGAGACCTAACTAGATAATAAGCACTAGTATGATTTTTCAGGATGCTCGTAATATAAGCCCTATCCTAAATATGAGCTCTAGTTAAGATCATCATCTAGATAGATGGCTTTTGTTTACCTGTGTTGAAATGCATGGTGGAGATGTTGAATTATAAAGTAATAAATGTATAAATAACTAATATTATTAACATTAATGTTTTAATAAATTGTACTATAAATTATATGGTTCTTTTGTATTTTCCTATTAACCACTTTCAACAAACGTAATTCTACCTGCATAGAGAAACAATTTATCTATCACAAGTCAGTTTAGATACATTTTATAAATTTCATTAATATATTTTTAGCTCTTTGTTTTATTTATATTTAATATTTAGATTTAGAATGTTTGATTTTATTTTAGATTTTCTTAACTTACCCTGGCACCTCTCTGAGGAGTGCCAAAGTACGAAACCATGGTCAGGGTTTTTTTTGGAGGGGGGGCAGGTTCCTGACAGAGATATTTTAAGTGCTGGCTCTGGCTAAGCATTTATCACAAAACTTGTTGAGGAATTGGCAATCCTCATTGTTTATAACTTACAAGTTTAAGAAATAGGGTCATGTAATCTATGACTCTTATTTTGACTATTTAAAAGAAAAATTAGTTTGATTTCTTTTAAACAGTTTTTTTTATCTGAAATTTTTTTTATTAAAATAATGGAAATGATTTTAATAAACAATGTTTAGCTTAAGTTAAATCATCAATCATTCTACTAAAGAAAAGTTTTCAAAAAAAAAAACCTAAGCAGGGCTATTATGAGTAATTTGGAAAGTGTTTACAACTTGAGCACTTGATAGTGGATGGATGTGGGTGTATCATATATGAATCATAATTCAATACACTGTATAAGGGACATAATTAATATGCATGTGTGAAATACAGAAACATTTTCTAATTTTTTGTGCTGTCATTTTTTTGTTGCTTTTGTGTGGATAGACTTATTCTTACCAGTAATCATTTTTGTTATCAATGTCCCACAAGTCTTCAATTAACATTTGATTTAATAGTAAATTAAAATGGAATAATATTCTGATGACTAGATAAGAGGACTGCAAAAAGAAAGAGCTATTTCAGGAAGTACAAGAAAGGAATTATGGGGGACTCCCAAGGTAATAATTTTGCAGCTTTTTGTAAAGAGAAATTCTTGAAAAAATGTACATTTTTGTACATGAGAAAAATAAGACATACCCTGAAAATAAGCCATACAGTGTCTCTTGGTATAAAATTTAATATAAGAACATGATATATATAAATGATATATTTTGCAGGTTCATCTGTGTATGATTTTGATTACAAATCTACCAACATTTCACTTGATCACACAAGCCACCAACTGACTGATGAATAGAATATTATAAAGATGGTTGTTGAGGCACTATAAACAGAGAATCAGAAATCTTTAGAATAATATGTTTTTTAAAAAATGTTTCCAAATAGGAAGAAGTTGGTATGTGTTATCACATTTATTGAGACAATTTGGTCTTTTAGTATTTCAATGGCTTCTGTGATCTTACATTGGTAGAGATTGGCATATCAATATAGTGTCTTAATATCAGAGAAATCTGTGGTGTGACCTGAATCTATAGCATGGAGTGAGAGTACTGATGATGATGAGTGTTTTTTAACAGCATTAGCATGTTCCTCTCTTCTGGTATTGATGTGACAATTGTTCATACCTACCTAAGGAGATTTACAAACTTCTTGAGTCTCAAGAAAGATTGAATCTTTAGATTTGGTTATGATGCTACTAATTTTTTGATAAATAGTATATGCTGTTTTAATATTGTATCACTTTAAAATAGATTCAATACTGTCTGTATTTCCTTTCAAATAATAAATACAAATATATAAAATGTTTGCTGTAAGATTGCTGCCTTAAGAAAGATAAAAATAGTGTAACAAATTTATAGCTCTATTTTAAATTTACTAATACTACATGGGTATTTTTTACATTCTCTCTTTTTCTTTTTATACTTGAATATTTACATTATATAATTTCAAAAAAAATGAAGTGATATATAGATTTCTGAATAAAAAGTCATTTGTAAACACCCAAATATTAAAAAGTAAAAATTAACATATTTAAAAAAAAAAATTTTTTTTTTTAAACTTTTATTTAATTTGAAAGTTAATGCAGAAAAAAGCAATAAATATATATATGGACCACAATTTTGCTTGTCACAAGTAATTTTAAGAAATATGTGCAGAATGCATAAGTTAATTAATTCTAGCAATACAGTTTGTGATCAAATGAAATACTTTATTATTACTCGAATTAATTGATTTATGAACACTCCATGCAAATTGTGGGCCAAAAAAAATATTTTTATTGTTTATAGTGCATTAATCCTCAAATTTAATGAAGTATTTTTTTATAAAAAATATTTTTAATATATATTATTTTTACTGAGATTAATGATGTTAGTGCATATATAATTTTGATTATTTTATTGAGTAATTTAGCTTTAGGCTTGTGTGTGTGCAACATGTGGGTGTGTAAATAGGTAATGTGCATTCGTTTAAAAAATGAGATTTTTGTTAAACTTTTGAAAAAACATTATTTGCTATCATGAAAAATAATCTACCTAATAAAAGACAAATATTGATATTTAATTAATAACATTGAGTTAGAGGCTATATGTTAGTTTATTCTAAAACTTATTTGGTTACACATTTCAAAACATTTTCAAATTGAAAATAATAAGAAAAATCAATATGTTTATAATTTAAATCCAGAAATATAGATTTTTATATAATGATATACACATATATTGTACCAGCAAATGAGGTCAACATGAATATTATTAGTTATTTCACTATAGGCATTTTTATATATTTAATTATTAATTAATTAATTTTTGACTGTGGTATTAATTATGTATCAATATATAGTAGTAAACATGCATACAAATACTATTTAACTTAATTAAAATTAATTCATTCAACCGCAGGAATCCCACTAAACATCACATGATCACTATCTCATACTAGCACATAATTGTTATTAAACAATTCAAAACAAAGCAAAACTCTCCATATAGTAGTAGCACAAGATGGCAATACTATATGGAGAGTTTTGCTTTGTTTTGAATTGTTTAACCACAGGAATGATAATGAGGAGTTATACTATCACTTTTACCCTCAAATATTTTATTTATTTTAATCAGGCACCAAATTTCAAAAGAAAATGATTACTTGGAATTGGTTCAGATAATAATCCTCATCTATACTAATTTTCTTTTTTACCATAACACACTGGTAAACTACTCATTGGTTCACATGTTCTCAGAGTTATGGATTTTTTTTAAACTAGCATAGGAATGTTAAAGTTATTATTTTATCACATATATAAAACCAAATAAACAACGAGATTAATAATAAAAAATCAACCAAGTGTAAGTAGGCTGGTTGTAGTTGTATGCAAATTTTAGTGCAAATTTACATCTTGCATAAAATTACTAAAGTGATCAATGATAGTGAAGAGTTCATATATATTTTATCCTATCTTTTGATTATTTATCTCATATATTAATATTAAAAAAAAATCAATTATATATATTTTTCTAAACAGTTCAACTTTTTCCCTTATTAATTCCGTAAGTATAAATAAATATAAACTGAAACATAACATATCTTTTGGAATTATTTTCATATAAGTTTATAATTCTAATTATAGATAAAATAAAACATACACTTATTGAATATTTAATTATAATTATTTTCGTCTTTATAAATTTAAAGTCTTTTTTTAAGTTTTTTTTCTAAGATCTTATCTTTCACCAGTATTTTACAAATTAAAAATGAATCTTAGACAAATATATTGTGAATTAATTTTTTTGTCTTTTTCAAAACAATTTGGAAACTTATCAAATTAACAATCTCCAAATACCATTTTTATTTAATTAGTATGAATTTTATTTATATATGTGTGCACAAGTGCATACACACACCCATTATTATATTATTCTTTATTATTTAAGGTTCTTGACACCATATTGAATTTTTAAAAACTGATTTGAGACACAATTTTCACAATAACTTCCGTTTTAATAATGTTAGAGCAAAAAGCTTTACATTGATAGAAACTACAAAAACTAAGGAAAACAACAAGGCTAAGACAAATAATGATTACCATTAAAAAATAAGAAAAAAAAAGAGATTTCAATATCTGAAATAATTATTACTTTATTATTTGTTCATAATTCCTAATTTATTATTAATTACATTTAAATTACATGTTCATTGATAATTTCTTTGTATTCCTCACAAAATTCTCATTCAAACCATATATAATACTTTTTACCTGAGATAATCCGTAGCTTCAGAATCTACAAAAATAATCACATAAGAATTTTTCATTTTTATTTTGTACCCCAAAAGTTAACAAATCTCAAGGTATCTATAAGAAAAAGATTCATCATAATAAAAGATACAAAATAAATCATTAAAAATTGATTTTTTTGTCTATCCAAAAGTAAAAATTAAAGGCAACTGTCTGTATCAATGATAAAATAAGTTTCATCTCTTGAGTTTATATTTTTTGTATACACCAGTAATGTTCATATTCTTTGTGCACACCAGTGATGCTATCTTGTTATATTTATTGTCACACAGAGATATAATTTATTTGCATACAGCTGATTTTCTAGCTATAGACTTGAAAATAATGTGATGCAAGATGTGGGAAAACTACTGACTCCACTGCATGAGTACCAAGGCATAGGGAAGAATCAAGATTTGATTCTTTCTCTGCATACAATTCCATGTGACATACATAACCCGTATGGCTATCTCCACCCACATCACTTGAAACCTCTCTTTATTGGTTTTAAGAGTTTATATTTTCACATGGTACTATGCCCAGTAAATTATGTTATTGCTTTATCAAAGGCAACCTTTCTGTACATCTGATAATCAGTCTTAAAATTTATATTGCACTGCTTTATAATACCTTAATTATATATATATATATATATAATACCTTAATTATATATATATATATATATATAATCATTACTTGTTTTGCAAACATAGACATGCAAGTGCAAGCACAAACACACTAATACATATATAAACACTAATAAATTATTAAACATTTCAAGAATCATTATTTCTATAAAATAAGGTTGCCTCAAACTGGGATCAAAGCCCCAAAATTACATTGTACATAAACCACTGCATTATATTTAATACAAGTATAATTTACATACTACACACACTAACACAGACGCATTAATAAATTATAATTTATAAAAATAATAACATTTCTGTAAACACCTGAATTAGTACTTTGTATTCATTAGAATCTTTACCAAAGTGATCTAAATTTAACACAATACTTCAGTGATTTTTTTCCCATTAACACTCTTAGTTCTCCATACAAGATTTCTGTTATAAATGTTTTATCTTCTTTTACCTTTTCAACATCTAATACATTGCTGGTGATTTCTCTATGTTCATCTACAAGATTTGCATCTTTTTTCATAACTACAGGAATCTTAGAATAATGTATATTTTCTATATCTTTGTCATCTTCATGTGTATCTACAAAGATCTCCATTTTTTCATGAATTCTTTATGTTTACTATCCATTCATTCCATGAATTCTTTATCTCTATTAACAATTAGTTCAAACCAATCTTTAAATACTTTATGTTTTCCTATCCATTTCTTGTTTTCTTTGATTCAAAATTGCCCAAATCACTTCCAATGTGTTTGCGACTGTTTTTTCTTCTTCCAGAATTTGTACCAATACTAAACTCCACAGGCCACTTAATAAAAAACAGCATGATAAAGGAAGGGTGATATTGTGTCAAAAACTGTACACAAATGCTGAGAAACTGTAAACTATATAAGACATTTACATTACATTTTGCCATCAAGTTGATAACTAATCTGATGCATTGATATTAAATGGTATGTGGCAAGTTGGATAATTCAATATTTACAGTTGTATGAAATACTACCTTAATTAATTTATTTCCATATTCAGATTTAAATTATTCTTTCATACTGATTTTAAAATAAGTAGAAATTAGTTCTGTGAGGTAAAATTTAATACTTAGATTTAAAAAAAAACAACATTGTATGCACTTTTAAATTTGATTTAAGATTCAGTTTTAAAAACATTAATTATCAAATTGACTTTTCCTACAAAATCTGGAGATAGCATACATATTATTTTATGCTTGGTGCCAGTTTGATAAATTTGCTGGTGTAATAATGTCAAGCTGCATATGGAGAAAAAATGAACACACTTCCCATTATGAAATTTACACTAATAGTTTTGATTAATTAGAAGCCTTCTTTAGAAATTTCAAAATTCTTTTACCTAATTTTTTCAAACTACCAATTAAACAAATTAGGTTGACTATGTAAATTTAAAAAGAAAAGTGAGATAGTTGGTAGTCAGAAAAAAATTGGTGTAAGATTTTTTTAAATGCCTGAAGAAGACTATTAGTCAGTTGAAACTATGAAAATTGTTGATAAAGTATTGTGAAAAATGACTAATAAAAGTGGGGGACTTTTTCTAAAGATCAACACATGAAGAGATGGTCATTTTAATATTTATATTTTAAAAATTTAATATAATTGTGAAATAGATTCACAAGAATAGCTATTGGAGTCAAGCATTGTTAGCTGAGAGGTCATCGCAGCCATCTTGCAAGCAAGTAGTTGGTTGCAGACGGTTGTGGGTTCACCTCCCGGACGATGATATGACATATGAGAAAAAAAAAGAATAGCTATTGGGCACTATTTGTAGAAAAAAAAAAGGCAGATATCAGCAAATGGATAAGAATACAAAAATAATTGCAAAAACAAAACATGAACCAATGATGAATCAACGTATATTATTTTAGATGGCATATAAAGATAAAAAAGAGTATTGTTTCTCAAATATGATAACAATAATTAATGTAAGAATCAAATTCTCACAAATAAATGAAATATTTTTAATAAAAAAAAAGTTTCTAATTTTATTAAAAATAATTTTAGCCATTTTTGTGTGTGTGGGTTTTTTAATTATAACTTTACATTAACAGTTCTTACGTTTTAAATAAATTTGATAACTATGACGTAATTTCTCTGAGATTTTTTGTTTCAATTAATGGAACATCATAAATAAATTTGAACAAAGTGAATAATTGACTTTAAGTTAATGATGTGATGTTTTTATGTTAATTCTATTTATTTTTTGGATTAATGGGAAAGATAATTTGTTGCAAATGATTTTTCTTATGACAATAAATTCATTTAATTATTAATGATAATGTGATTTTATACATTAATGTCAATGTTTTAAAATTATCAGATTTATCACAAACTTTATAAATAAAATACTAAATGTAAAATAATATATAATTAATCATTTAATGTTTCAAATGGTTTTCACTCTTTCTCAGATAATTATTTTTGTCTGAAGAGAAGTTAAATATTATTTAAAACAATAAAATTGTATAAAACTTTTTTATTTTCTTTGCCATTTACTATTATTGAATTTTTTCTTTATTTGAAGTTCACTAATGGTTTAAACATTGATCGGTTTAATAAAATTTATATATGTATTTTGCAATATTCCGTTTACACGTGACTCAGTTTTTGCGAACAATTAAAGATAATCATCACTTTTATGTAAATATATTAATGATTATTAATAATCATTTATTAAGCTAAAGAATAATATATCATTTCTAGTCTAGATATAGATTTTAGACTCTATTAAAGATCAATGTACATTTTTTTATAAAATATAAAATATAATATACACTTTAAGCTTCTTCAAAGATCAATATATTTTAAAAACGAGTTTATCTATACATAACAAATATAAACAAATCGCTTTTCCTATTTTGAATTAGAACTTAAAACATTGCATTTAATAAAAACATTGATGTATTTTTGTTGATTAATTATTGGAGGGGATTTGAACATAAGACTATCAAGTTCCCTTTAGCTATCCACTCCATTTTATATAACTGATACATATAACCATATCCATGTAAAAAAGATAAATAATCTCCAATATATCTATTTTGTACTGAACCAGCACTCATCAGTTGGTCCAGATCATCATCTTCCACATATGTATGTAACTAGTGCTAAAGTTATATTAAGATATCAAATCATCAAACTTTAATGGACAGGCATCAATCTTATCCACTCTTCAAAATCTTCAGCCATTTGTATTATTGAAAATGGACATATTAAGGTCCTACATATGAGGGGTTAAAGTAACTTAAAAGTCAACATCAGTTTGCCATGATTAAATTTTTATTAATATGGATGGTGAAAAGTTGGAGAGTGGAGAATATTTAAGCCTGTTAATTAAAGTTTGAAGATTTGCTAACTTAATATAAACTAAGCACTGATTCTATAAGTGGGTGGGAGATGATCTAAACCAACTGATGAGTGCTGGTTCAGCATAAAATACATATATTGGAGATCATTTATATTTTTCACATGTATGTGGTCATGTGTATCAGGCATATAATATGGAGTGGATAGCAGAAGGAATCTTGATGAAAATCTCTGTTCAAATACCCTCTAATTACATCTAAAGACTGCATATACATTAGACCTGTATTCAAATATTTAATCATTTTTCTTGCATAATTAACAATATAAACATTTGATTACTTCATAAACACAGATTTTCATTGACCACAGTACTGTTATGAATCTACCTTTCACTTATATCATAGTCAATCTCTTGAATAAAATTACCACTCTGGCTACATTATATATCTTATTTTAATGGCAAGTACTTTGTCTCCAAAACATATTTTACTTCCACTGATGTTTATGAAATCATTAAACAGAATAATTTTTGTTTTAGTCAATTTGCTTTAAATTTTAATAGCCATATAAATCTTAGCAGGATAATGCTGCTCTTTTTGGCACCAATCAAAGAGCATAATATTCAATAACTTGCTTTGTGGGTTATTGGAGAAAATAAAATTTAATCTTAAATCTTTGAAAGAGGACAGTAATTTTTTTGTCTGATCCACATCATTTACAAAGAGTCTCATGTGACTATATCACTCTTAAATATAAACAATATTGTTATTTTAACTCCATCCCTTTTTTATGTATCCATAATATCATTGGTATATTTTAAAACTACTATTTTATATTCTCATATTTCAAACAAATGGACTAAGATAATAAAACCAATCCAATCACCATTATTCCAAGATACATTTCTGGCTTAGTCAGAAATTATTCTTGGGGAATCATTTACCTTTTTCTAATATATTTAGTCATTTGTTTAAAATCTGAAATTGTAAAGTCATAATTTTATTATAATTTGTTTAACTTATTACAACACTGTATATACATAAGTAACTCTCTGCTCTAACCACATACTTAAATAATCAGTGATTTAAAATACACTAACAGTCGACAATTACTTGCTACAACAGTAAGTTCTTGTTTATATAGTTTTAAAATTTTGTGTGTATATATATGCATGTAATTCAATATTATACAACTGATACCCATGACTACATACATGTGAAAAACATAAACGATCTCGAATATATGTTTTTCATGCTGAACCAGCACTCATCAGTTGATCCAGATCATCATATTCCACAAAAATCTACAATCAGGACTCAGTGTATATTAAGATAGTAAAGCTTCAAACTTTAATGGATAATATAACTTAATACTAACTGAGCACTGATTGCATATATGTGTGGGAGATGGTAATCTGGACCAAGTGATGAGTGATTGTTCCACAGAAAATACATATATTGGAGATCATTTATCTTTTTCACATGCATGTGTTCATCTATATTGGTTGTGTAAGATGGATTTTATAGCTGTAGGAGTTTGAAAGTTTGAATTCAAGTCCTTTATAATTACATTAAGTTCAGTATAGAAAATATATGTCTGTTTAAATATGCATGTGTGTGTTATAACTAATTATATAAATTACAATAATCTCATTTAAAACACTAAATTTCAGCAGCTCTTTCATTTACTATGAAGTAATCTTTTTCAATGAGATCAGTAACACCTGTTTGTTTTCTTACCTATATATTGTTTTCGATCTCTTCTTGTTTCTCCTAATATGCATCTCTCCATACTTTTTTGAGTAGTCTGAAGTCTCCATATTGCTTTTCTATTAAGTGTCTAAGACTCAGATCCATAAGTAAGACCACATGTGAGATAGATGGATGAAATAAGAAAGTGTGCAGGGATGATGTGGAGAAGAGAAGCTAAAGATTGGAGAAGATGGATTGAACTTGGAGAGACTTTCATCCTGTAGTGGATTGATAATGGTTGATGATGATGAATCTTTTTCAACTGATTTTAAAAGTAAAAGCAGTCAAAAAAAATTACAAAAATTAAAATACTTTTGCTAATAGGTCTTTAATATTTAATGTTTTAAATTAAAAGGTACCAATTTATGTACTTAGTTATTATATATATATTGTTTGAGATTTTAATGAACATATAAATAATGTTATCACATCAAATAATGTGTAACTCTAAGAATGTGAATAGAAAAGTCTGAAAGATAATTCACAAGCTGATTTCCAGCTTCTTTTAAATGATTCTTAGGAATATAACTTGTTGACAGTCTATTTATGTACAAAAGATTTATGCCTTTGTGAATGACATCCTTTATAAAGACTTTAAACAGGATTCAATGAATGATAAATATAGCAACTTCTGAATACAGTGGACAAATGTACAGTATTTTTTAAAATATCTTTAATTTCATATATTTATATGACATGAAAGACAACTTTTTTTTCATCAGCTGTCAGTATACAAATGTACACACTCACTTATCAGAAGCTCTAAGAATAATATGGCCCATTTATTTGTCAGAAAAACTGACCTTAATATAAAATTTTGAGAATAAATGGACAAATTGATTTCTAAAAATTTCCTTACAAATAATGTAGGAATATACATATATATATATATAAAAGCTCATGAATAATTTGTCTGTTTCTACTTCACTATATGTATGTCTAAAGCTATCTTTGATTAATATATATATTATAATAAGGTGTGAGGAACAGAGTGGACATTCCTGGCATGATGAAAAACATCATCATCAGCCCTAAGTAAATATTTCAATTAATATGTAATATAACATATAAAATAATGAGAAATTATAAAAAATATACATACAACTAATATTTAAAGTATTGAAGAGAGCATGAGATCTTGAGATCTCTGTGAGATCAGCCAGCTAACTCCTTAGAGCAACTAAAGGTATCATTAACAATACATCAACCAGCATTATCAATAAGTATAAGAAACTACAAGTAATACTCAAAAGAAAAAATTATTCAATATCATGAATGATCAACAATCAAAATAAATTAACAGTCCATCTTGTGGCTGAATTTAAAATGAGTCTGCTGTAGACCAGGCTAACTATTGAGCCTTTGCCAGCTTGAGGCATTAATTTAAACATAATTTGGATGCAAGTGTCATCCATCAGCATATACAATAATCATAAACAATAATGTTGGGATATTAAAACATGCTGATCAATATAAATGCTCTGGCCACTTAATACCATCAATGTATTGGCCAACTTAAATTCTAATAGAACTAAAATAAAATGTAGTGCATGGGCTTTAAAAAATATTCTCATTGTACTAACTAGATTGATCATCATCATTAATTGGAATAAAATTATCATCACTGGATGCCCATAAATACTAATATACATCCCTTTTTTACATATCAGACCATTATGTTCAAATCTAGCTCAGAGGACATAAGCTCTATTAATGTATTATGACCAAAAGATGATGGAATAGATAAGAAAAAAACCATTTAGAATTATATCACTGGAATAATTTTTATAATGAAATATAAGTTTATTAATAACAATAAAAAATAAATGAAGTTGAGGTCTTTAGAATATGGCTATATACTTATAAGCATTTTGATTTTGATTAATATGCAAAATAAAAGTTATATTCTAATTTAAATAATTAATATACAAAATTCAAGTTATTACATTATGATTTACATACAGGTTCAATATAGGCCCACAGATGCACATTTTACTATTATATGAATATATTTCAATTGACATTTAATAAAATTAAAAATGATTAAAATTTATATATAAATATTTGACAAGCATTGATATATATATGCACACATACATGTTTGTGCATGTAATTTCTGAACATATTTGACTTGTTACAAAATAAACATTATTTAGTTGTCACTTTCAAATTATCAAAATAATAAATGACATTAATTTTTATAATACATAATAACATATTTAACATACATGTATGTATGTGTGTATTGAATTGCAGGCACACACTAATGTCTATATCATATATTTTAATTTGTTACAATAATATTATACTTTTCATAATTGATTCAATATTGAAAGTATCTATAAAAATATGAATATTATTTAATTCTTTTATAACAGTTTACTTTTTTTCTCCTTTTTTTAAAAAAAAATAGCATCGACTGCTTGACCGTTGATCAAAGTTAAATCCTTCATAAGGTATATTTTAAAAAAATTTGATTTTTGATTTCTTTTTTAAAAATTTAAAATCAGTTTTTAGCAGATTACGTTAATTAATTATAATGCTTATAGATTTTAATTCAAGTAAAAGTATTTTTTGCATTTTAAGTTATGTTTATTAAATGACATTTTTTAAAAGGAATTACTAAAACAATTTCTTTCAAATATATATATATATAATTATCTGTGGATTGTTCCTTTCTTTTAGATGTTTGATTCAAGCAGATTATTTACCCATTTTATTTTATGCTATAGGTTAAAATGTCTTTTAAAGAATATTAAAAAATACAACTCACTGTATATACCTGTGATGCATTTACCTGTGGTTCCTGTATATAGATAATGCAGCAGACATATAATGACTTCTTCAGCAAGCTGAGGTTCCCTGGGGAAGTTGGAAGATTTCTCTTGGTGAGCTTAGTTTTGGTGATTGTCATCGAGATAGCATATTCCAGATAATTGGTTTGCAGTGATCTCCCTTCTGTTTAGAATTGTTCCAGGCAAAAAAACTGTCTATAATTTTATACATTTCAGAAAAGCAGGCTGTTTTCCAGAACACATTTGTAACTATGAATTTCAATACAAAGAAGGATGTCATTTCCTCCATGTGAATTCAAATTCCACCATAGAACTGAAGAGCAGCTGCTTTTCTTCCATTTTACATTTTCATGCAGTTTTCTGTCTAACTTTGCTAACCATCTCTGCCACTAGTTTTTTTTTTACTGCCAACTGCCTCTTAAAAATGTTTCTAGCCAAGCTAAAATCCAGGCTGATTTAATTTCTTTATCAATTCTTTTTATAAGAGTCATCTGAGGTGATAAAAACACATTTTAAAACTATTTTATTATCTCTCTTGATTACAAACAATTTTAATCCCTCCAAAAGCACTTTTAAATAAACATTTGAAAGCAACTTTAAAATTTTACCAAAGGTGTGATCTACATGTTTTTACTTAGATAATTGTATACAAGCATTACTTAAAAGATTTCAAAAATAAATCATGCCTGTTTTTCAATTTCAAAATCAGAATACAATATTAATATTTTTTTAGACCTTTTTAAATATTTATTTCATAATGAAATTTTATTTGAATTCAGAATTATTTAACATTTCATTAGGGTTATTATATTCCAAGAAGGTAGAAAATATCTACCAAAATTTATGTCTGTGTATATTTCTATTTTCTTTTCAACTTTATATATATATCAAATATTGAATAGTAATTTATTTCTATCTTAGAGTAAAATATAAATTTAAATTTATAAATTATGCCATACACATCATCATATGACCAAAAGGTTATCAACAATCACACTAACTTGATATATATTTTGCTTTATTACTTGAATATATTCAAGAGCCTTAGAATCAAACATCAGAAACTCAGAAATTACATGTACATATCAGGTAATACAAAAAAGGCAATATTTTATGAATGTAAGAGGATATTTTCAAAAAATCTAATAAGTGGAGATAAACAAAAGAAGATTATTGTTATTTTATATAATTATAACACATTGGATATTTACTAAATAAGCCTACATAAAAAAAAATAATGATATTGCTTAATAATTTTAGTTGTTTTTTTTTTTTTTTTTATTAATTACAGCTTTCTAAAAAATGTTCAAATTTACTAAGAATTATTTTTCTTAAATCTAATTTTTTTTAAACATTTAATGTCTACCCCCCATTATTATTTCAAAGTCCTTAGTGACAATTTTGATCATACTTGCTCTTTTCATATATGATCATAATATTTTGTATTCATAAAAAAATATTGAACAAAACATTTCTCATTTACCCTATATATTACATAGATTGATTCAGGTATATAATAAACCTGCATTTCAGTTATTTCTCATTTGAATTTCATTGTTTTAAAATCCCCGTAGCAATTTATAGAAACTTTCAAATGAAGGAAGATTGCAAGACTTAGAAGAATAAGTGTCTTATATTAAATGGGACATTATTGGACTTTGTGAAGTTAAAAAAAAAGTTGAAGAAACAATTGATTTAAAAAATGAACATGCACACTACTATAAAGGCACAAATATTGGAAATACAAATGGAGTAGGATTCATTATAAATAAAAAATGGAAGGATAACATTGTGGAGATTGATGGTGTATCAAACAGAGTGGCAAGATTAGTTATACAACTTAATAGCACATACCAAATGCAGATAATTTGGGTTTATGCCCCAACAAGTTCTGATAATGAAGAAATAGTAGAAAAATTTGATATGGATTTACAAAAGGCTTTTGGCGGAGTAAACAACATTTTAAAATTGTTATGAGAGACTTTAATGCGAGAATCGGTAGTCAAATGAAAGATGAAAATGCTGTAGGTAATTTTGGTTATGGTAATAGAAATGAGAGAGAACATACACTTATGGAGTTTGCAGAAAAAGAAAAACTTTATATTATGAACTTTTTTTTTGAGAAAAATGTTAAAAGGAAATGAACATGGAAGCATCCAAATAAAGGTACAGCAAAATTGGATTATATTTTGACTAACAAAAAATACATATTTCAAGACTGTAATGTTCTTAATAATTTTAACACAGGAAGTGATCATTGATTAGTAAGATGTAAGATATGTGTTAATGCAAAACTAGAGAGACAAAAAATTATTAAGAAAAAACAATATTTACAATTGATATTCCTAATCTTCAAAAACATTCTAATGAATTTAAATTAGAACTTAAAATCAGTTTCAAGTATTGATAGATTTTGAACATGATTCAGATTGGAATGAAATTAAAATGACAATAACTGATACACTTTTAAAGCTGTAACAAAGATAGCTGATAAAAAAAAGCAGAAATTGACCAATAAAATTTCTACTGAGACTAGAGAATTTATGAAGAAAACAAGGAATATGAAGATATATAAAAATGATGCATTAAGAAGGATTGAATATCTCAAATTTTGTAAAATGGTGTGGAAAAGAGTTGAAAATGATCTAAGAAAGTATAACTGTGAACTAGCAAGGAAAGATGTAGAAGAGAATAAAAGTCTTAAGAGTGTAAAACAACATTTTGCTATTGGTAGGAAATTTATATATGCAATAAGAAAAAAAAGGTGGAATTATTACTAAAAAGAGAGATGATGTCATGGAATGGGTAAAAGACTTCTATCAAGAATTATATAGTAATAAAAAACAAGTACCTCCTATATCTATTATATTTTCTGAATTGCCCAGAATTGTAAATGAAGAAGTGAGACATGCAATTAAATTTATGAAGAAAGGAAAAGCTCCAGGTAATGATGGAATTATAATTGATATATTAAAAGAAACAGGCAAAGAAATAGTTATTTTTTTAGCAAAGTTATATACCAAATGTCTAAATGATAAAGATGCACCAGATAATAAAAAGAATACAGTATTAATATTAATATTTTAAAAAGGTGATAAAGAAGATATTAGAAATTACAGACCTATCAGCCTTTCATCAGTTTTATACAAAATGTTTAATTACAACTCATCTACAGAGAACATTGAATTTCCACAAACCAAGAGAACATGCTGGTTTTAAATCATATCCAGGTATTGCAGGAAGTTATAGAAAAGACAAATAAATATGAGTTGCCATTGTGCTTTGGATTTGTAGATTATGAAAGGTATTTGATTCTATAAACATTTCTTCAGTGATTAAAACATTGGATCATCAAGGTATAGATCCAGGATATTGTCATATTTTAAAGAATATTTATAAAAATGCAACAATAACAATTACATTCCATAATGATACTAGGAAAATCAACATTAAGAAGGGTGTAAGACAGGGTGGCTCCATATCTTCAAACCTTTGTACAGCAGTGCTGCAAGAAGTATTTTGTTGATTAAAATGAGAAGCTAAAGAAGTGAAAGTAAATGGAGATTATTTAGGCCACTTAATTTTGCAGATGATGTAGTTGTTTTTGCAAATAATGCTTTAGAGGAGTTGCAGAAAATGTTGCAGAAGTTATCAGATGAAAGTAGGAAAGTAGGACTAAAGATAAATGTTAAAAAGACTAAAGTAATGTTTAATGGATTTTCTCAAAATATGAAAATAAAGATTGATTATGGTGAGTTAGAAGAAGTTAACAGTTACAAATACCTTGGTCAGATTATTAATACAGATGGAAACATAATGGATGAAATTAATCATAGAATTAAACTTGGTTGGAGTGCTTTTGGTAGAAATAACTTGATACTAAAAGGAAATATGCCTATGTGTTTCAAAAAGAAGATTTTTAATAAAAGTGTTTTACCAGTTCTTACTTATGGATCTGAGACTTGGACACTTAATAGAAGAGCAATTCAGAGACTTCAGACCACCCAAAGAGTATGGAGAGATGCATGTTGGGAGTGACATGAAGAGATCGAAAGCACAATTTATGGGTAACAACAAACAGGTGTTACTGATTTCATTGAAAAAATTAGAAGACTGAAATGGAGTTGGGCTGGACATATTGCTGATGGGCAATTGAAATCTTGAAATGGATTCCAAGAGATTGTGAAAGACCCACAAAGAGACCACATGTGAAATGGATGGATAAAATAAGAAGTGCAGGCTAATGTGGAGAAGAGATGCTAGAGATCAGAAAAGATAGATTGAACTTGGAGAGACCTTCATCCGGCAGTGGATTGATAATGGTTGATGATGATGATAATATATAACAATGTTTGATGAAAAAAACTAAACTTTTGCTGGACACAAGTTTTTATCCATCAAATCTGACATTATCAGTCCCATGGGAGTCCAATTACCATCACCTTAAACTACAACCCAGTTTCATTTCAAATAGACTCACAATTCTCAATTTGATAATACAATTTGAACATGAATTTTATAAAACAAGTTTTTATAAAGTTTTATAAAGAGCAAAAATAAATAATAGTAATAGATTACATATTTATATGGTATTTAATTAACTAATATTTACATAAATATAAATATTGAAATTTTAATGGGAATTTTCATATATTCTTCTAAATTTCAGCTATTATGAAACAATATTTACAATCATTTAAAACTGGAAACTGAAATCATGCCATCTAGTGATAATATTTGTCTGACTCTGATTTAATTAAATTAAAAGTGGAACTACTTTTATGTTATTACTTTAAATCACGAATGGCCAAGGTCTTTAATAACAAAACCACATATAATTATTCTCATATATTTTTTAATGTTTAAGAGTCACAGTCATTGATTTTGGAACTAATTTTGGTGGGAGTGACTCAGGACAATCGTATATCAAATACTTATTACCAAACAAATATGATAATAAAATGAATATTAACAATACTTTTAACTGGCATTGTTTAAAAGAAAAAAATTAAAGTTTCAAAATATGTGCTTTTTATGTATCTTTAAAGCATTTATGGAATAAAATATTCTAATGTTGGTACATCATACATACTATATTACTATAAATTATAAATATAAAAGTTTATGAAAATCAATGTTCATGTTGCCTCAGGAACCACACAAAGTGTGATTCATAAGATACTGTATGACCACTACTACTCTATATTATAAAAAATTGTGTAAGTCATACATACATGGCTGTCTGAAAGTTTGTGATGATAGTATATTATTAGATGTGATATGTTGGATTATTTCCATCATCTATGAGTGAATGTTGAATGTATAGAAAATTTTAAACTTTATTTAAACTTTCCAAATACAAACAACTTGTTAGTAATAACACACAAATAGACAACACAAGTTAGTAATTACACAATGTTTTGAGTAGTATTATTCTCCACTCTTCTTCAGGTATTGCTGGCCTATATTCACAGTGACAATATTCACTTAGAAGTTGAACTCACACCTTTAGATTTGTTGTTTGTAGTTGGAAAGTTTAAATAAAGTTTAAAGTTGTCTATACATTCAACATTCACTTATAGATGAAGAAAATAGTCCAACATATCACATCTAATACATACATCGCTGACTTACAGCTCTCTGTTTTACAACTCATATAATCTAGAGTAATAAGAAAAAATATGTAAAGCTGAAATAGACAAATATTATATAAAGCCTTCAATTTACAATACCAGATTTAAATGTTTGTTGGCTTGGTTATATCATAGTTTAAATTATCTTAAAAAATTAGAAATTTATAATTTTAATATTTACATGCATAGTTCTTGAAAATTTACTAATAAGTACATATATATATAGTTTTTTCTTCCACAAAGGGCTTATGGTATATAAATAAATACGTTTACAATGAAATGACCTGTGATTTGAATCCAGATGAGACAATTTTTTTCAGGTGACTGAAAATTCTATAGAAAACATTATTTTTCGGTTATATAATTAGCTATATCCGACCTAGAGGGTTTTATTATTTATTAGTAAATATATATTTATTATAAAATAAAAGATAAATCAAAGATGGATGAAGATAAACTTTTCATTATTGGACAATTTTTAAGCTGATATAGTAAGTAATGCCTTCTCTTTTCTTGCTTCTCCGAAAAGTATCTGTGGAGATCTTTGCTCCACATTAGGTTATTTAATGCTGCTTAACTTTTCTGTTTCTTAGGAAAAAATAGAAAAGTAAAATTCACAAGTTTCTTTTTATATAAGGAATTTACTTTTTATTAATACTAAAAAAAATAAAAATAGAAAAAATATTTTTTTAATTATTGATCTTTCGCAGCATCTATTTTTTTTTTTTTTTTCTAAACGATCATTGTATTAAATGAAGAACCATGGCGAAGCTCAATAGATTTTTCGTTCTCTATGAGAAAATTTCACACTTCAATGAAACTTAAACAAAGAGTCAAGAAATAAGCAATTTGATTTTAAAAAATAATACAAATAACTTCCAAATGTGTTGTAAATGACAATACTTATTTTTTTGGAATATATATATAACAATTTAACATTTTCTTATTTGCCAAGAACAGAATGATAAATATAAAAATAAAAGATATTACAGCATTACAATATCTAGTGTTCATTGCTTACTCAAAATTACAGTAAATGACAATAAAAAGAGTGAGCATATGAGTAAGCATTTGAGCAAGGCATGCGATATTGTTGGCGATATTAAACTTTCTAGCTAAAAAAATAGAAGCCCTACAGATGGCATAAAACTAAGTACTTTACAAATACATAGAATGTGATCTACTATTAGGATTTGGTTAAAAACATGCATTTTTTTAATTTTAAGGTATTAATTTCTATATTATAAAAGATTAAATAGTAGTTACTAGATGTTAAGTTCATTAGTTACTGCTTGGAATTCTAATTCTCTGAAACAAAAAGTAAAAAACAAGTGGTTTAGGGATGTGGATATTTCAGTACTAAGTTGTCTGGTATCTATTTATTTCTCAAGTTTACAATCGATGGCTCTAAAAAAGATTGGAGAAAAACTTTTGTAGACAACTTTCCAATGTATTTGGAGATCTTTGTATATAATGGGTGGTATATCTTAATGGATCTGTATGGTTAAATGTAGACTGATGTGATTGTTAAATGGTGTACATTTGTGCTTCTTTTTCTTCTTCCACAGTTTGATTAATCCCTCTTCAAGAGGGGTCACTGGTGCAGATCATTCATCTCCAGATTGCTTGGTTTGAAGCCATTTCCTCTTTGAGTGACATTTCCTGCAGGTCTCTCTTCACTCGGTCAATCCATCTGGTTTTGGGTCTTCCCCTGGTGGTTCCATATCCATACTCTTCCTTCTGACAGAATTTTCTTTTCTTCTCTTAACATGTCCAAACCACCTCAACCTTGATTCTTTCATTTTTTACTGATTTTCCTCACCTTCATATTTTCTTGTATTATGTCATTTCTCACCTTGTCCTTTCTAGTCAAACCTAAGGTGAACCTAAGCATTCTCATTTCTGTTACATATTGTTTATCTTCTATTTTCTTAGTGATCAGCCATGTTTCTACCCCATACATCAGTGTTGGATGCACCACAGTTTTATAGACTTTCCCTTTCAGTCTTGATCCTATTCTCCTATTGCAGAGTATCCCAGAGACTCTTCTCCAATTATTCCATCCAGTTTGAGTTCTCCCTACAACCTCTCCATCTGGTGTTCCATCTTTATTCAACCAGGTACCAAGATATCTAAATTGTTCAGCCTCAGGTATCTTCTTTCCTTATGATATAATGCTCCCTCTATGACTTTCACAGAAGAGCACTTCAGTTTTATTTCTGTTAATTCTCATTCCTCCTTCCTCCAGTGCTTTCCTCCATTCTTCTAGACTATCCTGTGCTTCTTTGATGTCTTTGGCTGTAATCCCAACATCATCAGCATACATCATGTTCAAGGGTGCTTCTGTGCGGATATCTTCTGTTAGAACATCGACAATGATATTAAGTAGTGTTTATTTTAAAAACAATCCAGTAAAAAAAAGTGTTTTTAAAAAATATTATCTCAATATTTAATGAGCCAATAAATTAATTCATAATTATATAGGAAGGCTCTCAACATAATTAAAAAAACTAAAAACATATTTTAATTATCTTTAGTTTTTTAACATAAAAGCATATTAACACACACTCACAAACTGAAGACAAAGCCTATTGTTAAAACATATTCGCCTATAATATTAAATTCAACTCAGATACGTTTATAAAAAGTATATTACTAATTTTTCAGGGTATTGAAAGAGAATGAAAGTTCTTTCAAAAATAAATTGTTATTTATTTATTATAAAATATATTCAATTTCGGCAAATATAAAGCGAATGTCTAAACAAAAAAGTGGTGACGCAAACGCTTTTTTTCAATGTTACGTTATTGAAAAGTAAAGATTTCTTTTTGCTAAATCTTAAATATTTTTACTAAAATCTTCAATATTTTTCGAAAATAATTTTGTTTTTTTTTGGTATATTTTTTAAAAAACTAGTTTAATTTCTCAAATTATATTTTTTTAATACTTAAAATTGCATTCGAAATGAAAATCTCAGCGTTTTTCTTTATTTTCTTTGATCAGGCGGTTTCTTTGTTCTTTCCAGCCAATCAGAATGTCTTTTTCGGCTGAGAGCTCGCTGACAACCAATGACTGACAATGTTCTTTCTTTGTTTAGGTTTAAATGCATTTTTTTTGATTTTTTACTTGTAAAATAATTCGGAAGAGGACGCCATCTTACAGAACTTTTAAAAACCTAATCAATACATGTCAAACGAATATTTTAGCATAAGAACTGGCAGAGTTAGAGTGATGTCAGATGTCGACAAGAGGCCTCATAGAGGTGGGAAAAGGGTTAACACACAGGCGCATGCACACACATACACACAGGGACTCACACACATATAAGATAAACACATAATTTTTACAAAATTAAATGTCTTTAAAAATGTGTTAGTGCAGAATTATTGATATTATATAAGATAACAGTAAAATGCTTTTAAATACTTCTCAGAAACTACCATTTATATAAAAAAGAAAAGTCGGTGCATTATTCTTCAGGCTTCCTAATTACCAGATGTTTTTTTTTTTTCATTCTTGTTTTATTCAGTACAAGGATGACTAGATACCCTTTTAATGACTAATATTAGATAGTTATCTGGTTTGGCTTTAAGCTGCTTCTTGCAAAAAGTTCCAAGCCCATTGCAATAACTTTTTTTAGTCAGCATACATTCCAACCCAGATCATAGACCCAGCAAAAATATATCCTATCATTACACCATAAAGTCCTTCTTAAGTGTATATATATAATAGTATAACAGAAAAAATAATAAGAGATGACAATAAATAAGACACTTAATAGCAATCAATGGTTTATCAATTTATCTAGCCTTATAGTGATTATGTATTTGTCATGAGCGAATGTCAAAATTTAAATTAGTTATAACCAATAATACCTACCACAGACATTCTTTTAATATACATATAGTGGACTTACAAACAGGCTGACACATACACTCCATAGTGAATTACTTTTTCTATATGTGAATCCTAAGATAATTGTATAAGCTTAAATAATTTTTTCTCTAAGAATCTATTGTACACACATATACAGGAAATAATGAAAATTTAGTCAATAACAAAAACACTGGAAGAATATCAATTTATTGATATTTTCCTTTTATTTTCTTTACTTAACGATAATTTTGTTGACTATGAAAGTTGTGATCATTAATACTGTTAAAAAATATACATTTAAGAAAATGTCTGCTAAAAAAACAACTAAACTTTATAACATGTTTTATTCTCAATTGTAGAAATTTAAAAGGTCCATCCTATTCATACTTAATTATACCATGGCTTAATTGTAAAATAAAAATGTAAAAACAAAAAAAAAACTTTCTTCTAACATAAACATTACTTATATACATTAAAATAAAACAAATTACATAAACTTAGCTTAAATATGAACTGTTAGTAATACAGCACAGATATTTAATAATAATAAAAAATTAATAATACTCTTCGCTTACTGAATTATGATAAAAAAGTTCACATTAGTTTACCATGAATTATTGATGAGGAGCAAACATTTTCTTTCTATAGAAGTTCTGAAATGATTGTGTACTCTCTGTGAACATTTCAATCATGATTCCCATTGCAGATATGTTGAGATTCATTCATGATAAGTTGTTATTTATCAGTTTGGAGAGGGTCAGTTTTCTAGTGAGTTGGCTTTATGTGAGGATAGAGATTATTGCTCGAAGAGAGAAGTTCATTTTTAAAAAGCTTACCAATGCATATTGGCTAACAAAAGTGCTGATGTTGGCTTTTGGTGCATTCCTGAATAATACATTCACAGCTGTAGCAAAAACACAGGTTATGAATTTCTAAACTGTCTTAAGGAACTAAAAAGTTGGAGTCTCCATGTTCTTTCTTTTTTTGCCCTCAATAATCCCCTGTTATAAAATTCCTAAGGCTTTTACAAAACTCCTAGCATTGTTCTCCATTAAATTTCTATAATCTTCTCTTCCATGGCAACAATTAACCAAAATAGTTTCATGACTATAATTATCCAATTCCAATATAATTCATTAAAATTAAAAGATTCCTTTATGACAATGCCAAAAGCAAAGAAGTTTCATATTCCTTAAATTGATTACCATTAAATAGATTAAAACCAATTTATTTAGATTAAGCATTGTCTTTAATAAGCAGGGATGCAATGATTTTTGCATTGTAGAAGTAAGCACCTCCAAAGTCAATTATAAGCCTAAAGGGGAGGCTGTTTTCCTGAAGGTGGGTGACATTCTATTAATTATGTAGAATGTTTTCTAAAAAATAAATTTGCTGGTGAAGACTACATGAGAGTTTCTCAAGCAGGAAGAAAATCATATTCTACATTACATGGAAAATAAAAGAATGCCAAACAAGAAACTTGCTAACCTACATGGGCATATCAAAAATCATAATTTGCCAAGCAGTGTATCAACTTCGTCTGTCAAAAATCTCAGTTCTAAACATCTAACAGATACTGAAATTTCTGTTCCTGAAAGAGGATTAAGCTTCACCACAACACTATCAAATATCCCCTTATTAAATATAATGGAAGCCACCAAGGAAGTCACTCAAAAATTGCCTTTAGATGAAGCAGAAAAATAAAAATAAAACTTTAAGCAACAAAAATTGAAGTCAAACATATCCTATGGGGAGAGGAAATCAATTAAATCTCTCAAAATAGATAAATCTATAATTATTCTCCTGTTGACAAAGGCAATGCAACAGTTGTAATGGATACAACTGATTACCAGTTGTAATGGATACAACTGATTATGACAAAAATATAAGAACTCCTCACAGCAGGACAATACAGAAAGTGGCAAAAAATCCAATACCAAGTACAAAAACAAAGTTACAAGCATTGCTCAGAAAGCATCACAAGTACTTCACTGATTCAGAAAAAAGTAAAATAATATCATATTTCAGAAATTTCCTCATCTTTTATGTTCTACCTAAAATCCATTAAGGATCATGTTCCATTAAGACTTATTGTTAGTTCTAGAGATTCACCTTGCAAAATTTGGCAATATTTCTTCTCAAAGTTCTAAGTCCTTTGGCATACAAGACTTAGTCCTTTGTCAGGGGTTCTAGACACTTTGTAGAATTTATCAAGAACATGAAAATTGAATGAATTGACTTAATGGTAAGCTTTGATGTGGAAAGTTCATTTATGAATGTACCATGTGAAGAAGCATTGTCTATTGTAAGAAAAAGATTAAATGGTGATAATAGTTTACAAACCAGAACAGCTCTTCCTGTTGGTAGTATAACAGAATTATTAACATTCTGCATAAAAACAACCTACATCCAATATAACATAGAATTATTCCAACAAAATCAAGGAATGGCTATGGGCTCACCATTATCTCCTCTGATTAGCAATATTTACATGGAAGAACTTGAAACCTTAGCCATAAAAACTACTCCATATCCACCTAAGGTTTGGCTTCACTATGTGGATGATGCATTTGTTGCATGGCCACATGGTGAATCACTGCTACAAACTTTCTGGAAACACATCAACATATCCCTTCAATTAAATTCACAATAGAATCAGAACAAGAACCAAAATTGGCATTCTTAGATGTTCTTGTGACAAGACTCCCTCACAGCAAAATCAAAACTACAGTTTACCAAAAACCTACACATACAGGAAAATCCCTAGCGTATACATCCAATCACACCAGAAACATAAAACATGGAGTTATACTATCACTTGAGCAAAAGAAATTTGTTCAGAAACCAATGGTTTGGAAAAAGAAAAGATTTATATAGAACAAACTCTTATGAAAAATGGTTAACCATCAGTCATAATTAAGAACACATTAAATAGACAAAAAAAGAACCATAAAAACAATTATTGGTACTGTAGTGTACCCATACATTCCAAAAATAGCAGACAAATTAAAGAAAATCTGCAATTAGTATAACATCAGAACAGCTTTCCAGAGCCACACCACACTATGAGGAATTCTAACATCTACAAAGGCTAAATTTGAAATGCTGAAAAAAAAACTGCATCTATAAAATATTATGTGAATTTGGGGGAAAATACATATTGGTGAGACCAGTCATCCATTTGAAAAGCAATTCAAAGAACCCATTAGAAGAGAGAAAACAGATGTCTAAGGCAGCTGACCATGTATGTACCAATGAGCATATGTTCAATTGGGAAAATACAAAAATATTGGATAAAGAAGACAAAAATCAAAGAAGAAAATTTAAAGAATCTGCTCACATAACAATGGCAAAAAATCCCATAAGCCAACCTAGTGTGATTATACATAATGTATGGAAACAACTAATCAACTTGCTCTTAGGAAAAAAAGTGAAGAAATCAGGAAGAACCTCATAGATAAGTAAATGAAATTTCTACAGACTGTTGCCTTTGACAGGATGGCTTGGTGGTTAGAGCATTACCTTAAAATTCAATACTCAAGAATCTAAGGGTCCAGGTTTGAATCCCATGCTAGTACTGTCACTGATCAGGCCAGCAACATTAAAGAAGAGGGAAGAATAATACTTCTTGGAACATTGTGCATATACTAACCTGTTTGATGTGCTATTACTAACAGTTGAATGTATGTGGAATATTTAAATAAAGTTAAATTTTTCTAAAGACATTCAATACACATATTAGATGATGAAAATAGTCCAATATAAAAAAATACAACTAAAGGGGAAGCTCTCTTTGTGAATTTTTACATTTGCAAAGATTCTAGCCACAATGGCAGTTGATGGATAAATTATGCTATATTCCACATTTGTAAAAGCTCTGCCTCAGTTTTTCATCAGCATCAACAAAACAAATTTTACCTTTTTTATATTTTAAATTGTAAATATTTATTTAGAATCTATGGATATATAACTTTGAATGTTTAATTTTTTAGGAAAATGTTTAATTTTTTAGGAATTTATAAGTTAGACTTATTAGATTCATGTTAAGAAACCTGCAAAGAAAGTCCAACTTCTCATGTAAAAGTCTACTTTCATATAATTTCCACATAGCTATATTGACTTATCAGTGATTGATTTATTATTCATGCAACAACTTGGAAGTTTAAAGCATTAAATATCACATGATCCCTATTTTTTATGCTAGCACCTAAATCTTGATGCCAGAAGGCTTGTGCATAAAATCCCTATCTAGTGCCTACTCATCCAGTATCCCTAGACTAGTTTCTGGCTTGTGGTCTTGGTCAGTGAGGAGCTTTGGATCTGAGAGCACTTGCATCTAGACTGCACCTAGATCTAGGTGCAACACTCTCAGATCCAAAGCTCCTTACTAACGAAAGCTACAAGTCAGAAACTAGTATGAGGATACTGAATGAGTAGGCACTAGATAGGAATTTGATGCACAAACTTTCTGGCATCCATTGATTACTCTGGTTGGCACTGAGTGGCACTACTGTGCTGAGAGTTTTGCCTGTTTTATAGTTTAAAGCATATGGATCACTTTTGCTCTAATGAATAAATTTGCCTTGATATGAGGAAAAGAACATTCTTTTCAATTGTTATTATGGTATGTGCACTCAGATATAGCTTTTCTGTTATATATATATGTGTGTGTGTGTTCTATACACGATTCTCTAAAACCTGGGCTTCAAACTTGGGCTGGAGACCTTAGATTTTTTTTTCCAGATTTTGAACACGTTTATGACTTTTATTTTAGGCAGCTAATCCCTAGATAAGTAAGAAACCATCTAAAATCAGTTAATGAATAGGTATAACAACTAAGAATTAAAACTAAAAATATTGTTTATAAATATCCAGAAATTAAAAACTTTGGTCGGTAATACCTTAACATTCCCTGTATCTTCAGAGCTGCTGAAAGGGTTAGCTATCTTACCTAACTGTAGCCCAATAATAAATAGAAATATTAAAAACATTACATTATTCTTTTCTACTAAACAGAGATTCTCATTCCAATTTTATTTTCTTATTTCAAATAAAAATATTAAATTATATTAACTTATTTACATGCTAAGATAAAATGCCATAAAGCCTGGTGATCTCAAATCTGCTTTAGGATTAGGAAACTTATAACCATACATTAATACTTATAATGCAGGAATATTATTTCTCGAATTTAGGATTCTTAATTATATTCCAATTAGTACAATACTGCACAAAGGTTTTATCATAAATTGCAGATTGGTAAATCTATGATAAAAATTCATATCTGGAAGATGGAAGAACTGTAGACTCAAGTTGATGAGATTTTTGTAAATTTAAATTAACTCCTATTTAATTCAACTAGGATAACAATTATTATTTAATAGACTATTCTTAATTAGAGGATATCCCTACATGTTTAAGTATAATGACTGAGAATCAGAGTCATGAATGCAAAAATTTCTGATTCATTCAGTTCTGACATTTCCAGAAAACGGACATTTTATGATCTCCCGAACAATAAAGTCATTTGATATATATATATCACTACTCAACTGTTAATTTATTTAATGAATAATACCTTCAACTTCATTGTTAGTTTGATGTGGGGGGGGATTTTTAACCTACATTATTTTGAGATTGTTTTAACTTTTATCCATTCTAGTACAAGTTTAATTCCTAGTTGTTAAAAGGAAAAATTGGGGATGACGGTGGGAGGGGGGGGTATAGATCAATATAGAATTTTAAATCCATATTTTCATTCTCCATCAGAATTCATCCACAATATTTTCTCAATAGCAAGTTTCCTTGTCAGTAAGAAATAATATACTAAAACGGAAATGATTATATTTTGTAATTTAAATTAAATAAAAGAGTTGATAAAAGTATCCGACCTGTGGATTTTATTTTTGAATCAATAAAAAAACAGCTATAGTTTAAATCTTTTTCTTTTATTATATCAATACTATTGATTGTTTCTCTTATAATAATCTCTTTCTTAAACAACAAACAAAAAGTTCGGAAAATAAAAGAAATCCTTACCTATTAAGAAAACGAAAGTGAATTGTGGGAATTGATTTTTTTTTTTTTTTGCTTATTATTAAGAAATGTAAGTTTATTTATGTTTTTTTAACTTTTATAAAATTTGCAAATGGTTTTAAGTCCTTTTAAAACCATTAATATATTTTTTTCATTTATAAAGTTCCTATTATAATTAATCAATAAAAATTATGAAATAAAAAAAAAGTACATATTACTAAGATTTTAAGCTTAATCAGCTCATCAATTGTGTTAGGATATCACGTCTTACCAGTAGCTATATTTATGTATGCAGTGCTAACAGTATGTAAAAACCATAAATTTTATGCAATGCGATGTGCTATGGCTTTTCCTTTAACGAAGTAGGAATCTCTCAGTCACTATGTCCAGAGAAACCTGTTAGTCACCTTCCTTTCCATTCCCCACCATAAGTTTTTCCCATATTTTTCTCTATCCTGCTTTACCCCATTTCCACAACATCATCTTTGTTTCTTCTATGGCTTTTATATTTAGATCCCTCTTATCTTTTTCCAAACTCAGCATAAAAACCAAGAACCCACTTTCTGTATAATCACTTTGTTTATATTTATTCTCCCACAACTTCATTATGTGTGTCCTTTCTTCTTGTAAGCACTTACATTCAATTAGCAGATGCCTAATATTTTCTATGCCTTCCTTACATAACTTGCACATGAAGACACCCATATTTTTTCCATTTATGTGTATATTCCCTTGTTGCTAACAATCCTGTTCAAGTCTTAAATGCAAAACTACTTTCCTTATTATTATCGTAAATTAACTCTGTTTAATTTTATATATATTGAAGCCCTTTTTATTCTCCATACTAGTTCTCCACCTTTCCAACTCCTTATTTTTTATTAATGCATATATTCTTCTATCCCATATTTTACCACTATAACACTCAACAATCCTCATAACTCAATCATCCCACCTTTTGTGCAAGTATACTAATACAAAATCTTTATCCAAATCTTCTGCATAACCAACTATCCTTCTCACCCATCTTGTTGCCAATCCTTTACTTATAACCCAATTAAATACTAGTTTGCTATTCTCTTATCCATAAATTGCAATCTATCAAACATTTTCATTTTGCTTTTTGCATCTCTCATATAAACACCTGATGTGATGTGATGTATTTGGCTTCTCCTTAAACGAAGTCAAGAATATCTCAGCAACTATGTCCAGATAAACCTGTTAGCCACTTTATTTTCCATTCCCCACTTTTAAGTCTTCCCATGTTCTGCCCCATCCCATTTCTACAACATAATCTTTGTCAACTCTATGGCCTTTAAATCTAAATCCCCCTTATCTTTTCGCAAACCCAGCATAAAAACTACTAACTCACTTTCTGTATTGTCACTTTGTTCATACCTATTCTCCCATAACTTCATTATCTGTACCCTTTCTGCTTTCAAGCATTTACATTCAATCAACAGATGCCTAATATTTTCATACCTTCCTTACACAATTTGCACGCTAAATCACCCATAGTTTTCCATTTACATTGTATATTCTCTTGTTGCTAAAGATCCCGTTCAAGCCTTAAACAATAAACTACTTTCCTTACTATTATCATAAATTAACTCGCTTCCAATATTCCATTTACTTCTATATATATTTAAACTCTTCTTACCCTCCATACTACTTCTCCATCTCTCCAACTTCCTATTTTTTATTAATGCTTCTATTCTTTTATCCCATTCCTTACCACTATAACACTCAACAATCCTCCTAACACAATCATCCCACCTTTTATACAAGTATACCGATATAAATTCTTTATCCAAATCTTTTGATTACCGCATTACCTTTCTCACCCATCTTGTTACCTGCCCTTTATTTATAACCCAATTAAACACTATTTTGGCTATTCTTTTACTATCCATAAACTGCAACCTACCAAACATTTTCATTTTACTTTTTGCATCTCTCATATAGAAACTTGACCATCCCATTTCTCCTTGAATTGCCTCCTTTGCTGTCCACATCTTTGCATCTAATGCATGTCTTCCTACTTCCCTTTGTACTTTCTCTAAATAATCTAAAATCCTTTTACTAACACATAATGCATCATTACCATATGTTAACCCTGCTACTGCAACTCCCTTCCATACAATTCTAGCTACATCATATTTATTATATGAAAATACTGTTAGTTTCTTTACCAAACCTTTTCTTTTCTTTGCTTCATTTACCAATTTTTTTCTCCCATTCAACCAAGCAATTTTCCTGATTACATAAGATGATTCCCAAATACCTATATCTATCCACCACACTTAACTTTATATCCCCCAATAAAAAAACTACATCCTCTCTTTCCCCAGTATTAATGATCATTATATTTGATTTTTCTTCACTAAATTTAATCCCCATCTCTTTACCCACCCTTGCACATGTCCTCAACATAATATCCATATCTTCTCTTCTTTCTGCACATAAAAAGATATCATCTGCAAAAAAAAGACCCGACAAAGTATATACTCCTTTGCCACCTATTAATGGTATCTCTACCCCTCTTCCTAGTCTTTCTATTGCTTTTTCCATTTCACTCAAAAACAACAAAAAGAAAATTGGTGACATAGGGCATCATTGCCTTAATCCCACTCCATTTTTAACTTTAACTGATTCTATATCCCCTAATTGGTAAGTATAATAATTATTTTCATATAATTTCTTAATAATATTTACTAAAGCTTCATCCATTCCCAAATTGGCTAATCTTACCCACATTGTTTATATCAATGTGCTGACCTCTATTATCAAATCTGCTCATCAAATAAAAAGTGGATCCAATTTGTTTTCCACAGCTCTTAGAAGGATAGCAGATCTGACAATTGATTTTTGATGGGCTAAACATTCAATATGATTCAGAAGTTAGAAGTTAACACAAATAATGAATACTAGATTTTTACTCTGTACTATTTGTTTTTATGAATATGAAGCAAAATGCCTCGAAAGTGCTCAGCTGCCAATTATTTTATCGATTCATGTAAGTATTTATTATAGCTTCTCTTTTCAGTACCTCAACACGCTTGTAATTTTCTCACAAATAATGAATCTAATTTTCAAATCTGTTGATAATAATTTAACTTCATAAGATAAAGAAAATTTCTATTCATTTAATTAATAACTTGATGAAAAAACAACCAAATATCAAATTTGTAAACACCAATTAAAATATAAAATACAACACCATAAACAACTTAAAATTAAGCAAAATTTATTTACAACACCAAACTAATTTTCCCTACTTATAGAAAACTTATTTTAAGTTTTTTTTATTTGATTATCAGTTATATTTAAAGTTAATCAAAATTTCATATTCCACAATGAAAATAATATTATGGATAATTTAAAATTTGAAAAGTTATTATCTGAAATGAATTACCAATTAGTACAGTGCTAGCAGTGTGCAACCACTAAAATGATAAACTTTATGTCAGTGGCAGTGAACCTTTTTACATGCACATGTTAAAAATTTCCAAAAAATATTTATTGAATGATTGGCATGCCATACAGTTATTAAATCAAAATATAAACAACTTAGTTATTGCAGTTTTTTAAAAGTTCATAAGACAAAATAATAATGATATCAATAATAATAAAACAAAATTTTTAAATAAGCTAAATACAAGTGAATGATATTTAGTTAGAAGAGCATAACAAGTTGAATAAAATGTAATAGTAAAAAATTAATAGAAATTAAAACAAAATTTTGGAAATAAACTTATAAAATCAACATAAATAGATATCATTTAATGAGATTTTTGCTGTTGTTCATTAGATGCTAAATGTTTTATAACTGGTTCATATTTTGTCATTTTTAATAATGTATATGCTGAACTAGATTCATCTGTCATTCTATTTCTCGAACTGTCTTTAATTAAATTCATTCCTGAAAACAATGATTCACATGCGTATATAGAGGAGAAAATTGATAATAGTAGCAGTCACTAATTTTTTTAAACAATTAAATGTTTCAGGAATAGCATTCCAGGCAGGCAGTAGTTCCTCTTCAGCATTCTTTTTACATCTGTCCAATAATCAATCATTTTCTATTATTTCTAACTCATTCCTCAAATCAACAAATTTCTACTTCCACATAGAACTGGATTGAAAATCGACTGATTACATTTCCATATCTTCCAAATTAAACCACTTAAAATTTTATAATTTGAGACTATCTTTTTTTGATGTTTCTGAAAATTGTCTGAACTGTGTAAATCTTATAGAAAATTCATCAATTATTGATTGAATAATAGCAAAAAAGTTTTGTGCTTTACAGGATTTAGCTTCTCATGAGATTCTAAATCAGTCAAGAACTTTTTTAGATTTGGCAAATATTTGAAGGTGTAAGAAATAATATCATGGTTGAAATTTGTAATTTAACTTCAAATGCTTTGATCAAATCAAACATGGCAACAATTGTTTATTACAACCTTGCAGTTTCACATTTAATTCATTTAGATGTGAACACATATCAGTAAAAAACTAATTTGGAAGCCATTTAACATACCTTAATTCATTATATTTTCAATGATTTTCTCATTAAGTAAAAAACAGCCTAATTTCATCTAAACGCTCAACTGAATCTTTGAAGAACTTTTCAACTTGACTTAACCATCGGACATTGTTGTACATAAGTAAAGCATTATATACTGATTTTACCTCACTCAATGTGTAGATATAAAATTGGCTAACTTATTCACAACATTTATAACATGATCCAGTGGCTTAAAGCTAGCCTTTATGCATAAAACCTACTAATGTATAATGAAATGAAAATTCAACATTGAATGGCCAATATAGTCGTAAATAAACAGAAAAAACCACTTGCATACATTAGATAACATCTTTAGTTTATTAATGTTTTATTTTTGTGAATGTTATCTGTTGAAATACAGAGAAAGACCTAATACTGATCTTTAAATTATATAATAACAAATAAGTAAATGTATAGTATTGATATGTGTTTTATCAAGATCATTTATGCATGAAAACTTTTAAAAAACGATCTTGACATGAATTTAGCTCTTTATTGTTTCTTTAATATTGTGTTTTGGAAATTATTTTAGAATGCAGTTTATATATTTTATGATGTTAAGTGAGTTATTCAGTGTGGAAAATATAGTATAGTGGTCAGAAGATTAATATTCATATGAAATCCTGTGTTAGGGATATGGTGAAATCTGTTGTATGTGAACTACATTTTCATACTTTAAAGTTATTAAAATATACAAATATCATAGGCTGTATATCATTTTCCATGGACAGTTGCATTTCCTTATCAATAAATGCTACAATAGAACCATGACTTGAATCTTAGATGTCTGATGAATATGAACATATTAATATATGATTTGCACTATATCCATGATGATATTATCTTACTTGTTAGAGTCATTCTTGTTACTATTCCATACCCTACACTTTTATCACTATTTATCACCACAGGAATCATTGTAGAGAATAGTTTTATAAGTTGGTAAAATAATGGCTAAACCATTTGAAGTTGATAATTTTGGGAGAGGCCAAGATGAAGTATATAGAAATTTCTTTTGCAAATGATGTTGAGATTGATGATTGTCATAGTATATAACATAAGACAGGGATGATGAATATTTCTGCAAGTAGTAGAGATCAGTTAACTCAAACAGATGCATATTTAACGTGGAATGAATGTGAGAATAGTGAAAATGATTTTGAATGACATGATGAATGTAAGAGTATAAAAACAAAAGAAATACAAATGTCAAGCAATATAAAGTATGGATAGTTCTTTAAATTTTATTATAAATAATTCAAACTCATTTAAGTTACAAAATTTATGAAATTATCTCTTAAGAATTTTGCATAAATAGTTAATTTTTATAGAGGGAGATATTCATATTTTATTTAAAATTTTCTGATATTCAAATCACTTTGCTAAACTGCAAAGAAGGTTTTAGCAAAGAAAATGTTTAATAATTTTTCTTTTAATATTTTATTTGTTGAATTTTAAAAAGTGTATTTTAAATATAAACTTATATTGTTGCATTTACATTATAAGAAAAATATTTTATAATAGTATAAGTGTAATACTAATTTTTTTTAGAAATTGAAAAATTTTTTGTTAACACTTCCCAATACAAATAATGAAATATTATTTTACTGAATGATGATTATATATTGTCATTACTGTTGTAAGTTTTATTTTGTTTGAAATGGCTGGGGTGAAGGCTATTTTTATTTTATTTTTTGTTATTTATTGATAAAATTTACTGTAAATATTTTTTTTAATGTTAAATAATGCCAATTCTTATTTTACTTTTGTAAATATTATTTTTATATCATGTTATAAATATATTGTAAAAATATAATATTACTAATTTATAAATAAATTTGTTAATTGTTTTTGAAACTTATAGTTTAGTGGAGTTGTGATTTATCTGTGGGTTATTTGATTTTTTTTCATTTTACATGTATGAGCCTCAGAATTAATAATTTGAAATAGTATTTATTTGACACATGATCCATAAAGATTACTTAAATATTATTATATTATATTTCATTGAATAACAAAGCATATTATTATTATTATCATCATAAAAGATATGATCATTGGTAATTATTTTTAAACTGATATAACACCAATGAAAGATATACTTGATATTGCCCCAAAATTCAAATACATTATATATTATGAATGCCAGATTGTGCAATGTTTACCTAAAAAAAAATTATTTATTTCTAAACTTTAATCATTAAATAGATTTTATGTTGAGAGTCATTAAGTTATTTTAGTTGCTTATTGTTGTTATTATTCTGAAAGAGTAGTTAGATATTATGTAAAATCCCTCATCATATTTAACTAGAGAGGGTTAATTAATTTATTTATTTTATTATTAGTCTATTGAAAATGAACTTCAGATGATGATGATGATGATGATGATTACTATTATTATTATTATTATTAATATGTTGTTGTTGTTGTTGTTGTTTAGAGAATTATAAAGTTTCTATTGAAAGATGATAAGTAAGAACTTATTACTTAATGTTAAATGTCCACTTAGTATTTTTTTCTATTAAAGGAATATTAAGTAATTAATTATTTGTGTAATAAATTTATAAATCATATTTTAAGATTATTAATCTGTCTAAGACATGAGAGTATTACATGGTAGTTATGTTATGTGAATCTGGCGGGTAAGAATCTTATGCCATTGGGAATGTATCTTTAGGGATGCATCTTTAATGTTTAAGCCATTGTACCTTACTGAATATCTCATGTTAAAAGTTTCATAATTATACTTGTTATTTTGATAGAACCATATTTTATTTATAATCTTGAATTAGTTATAAATTGAATTTATTATTGAAATAATTAGATTAAGTATTCTAGTTAGAACCCTAATAATTTATTATGAACCTTTCAATTTAATAAGTTTTCTTATATTTAGTTAATGGAAAATATTGTTTTATTAGATATTTACATATCTTTAAGTTTGATTTGAGAATGACGTTTAGTAAATTCGAGATAATTTTGTCGACATCATTCATTCAGACATCGTAAACAGTAATTTAAAGTGAGTGGTCTATCCTCACACTTCCACTTCCAGTACTTAAGATTTGCCCATATATAAGCATTTGGGTTGGATAGAATAAGTGGATTCATTTTATTCTTTCCTAAATACTATATCTTGTGTTGGGAATCAAAGTATTCATTTATTATTAACACTCGTAAAAAGTGCATGCACAATAGCTTGACAGGCTGATCTTTAATGTATTACAATTTATAAACACGCGCTATATAAAATAAATGCTTATTTATTAGATATGGTATTTTAATAATGTATCTTGAGTTAGTCAGAATAATATTATTTTAATAGTCATTGTTTATGTAACCTAATTGCACTTCACTATTGTTATATCTTAGTTAGCCAGATTCTTTTGTTCAGATTTCATCTTTTGGTAAGGGTACAGTGTATATATAGTATGAGATCTCTAAATTTTACTATTAGCTGTTTGTCATGTTCCATGCAAGGCACTTAAACAAGACACTGTTGTTTTAAAACATGTTTGTCTGAAAGTTTATGATGATGGACTATTTTTATAATCTAGAATTAATTATTAAATGTCTTTAGAAAATTTAAACTTTATTTAACCTTTTCAAATACATTCACAAGCTAGTATATACCACAAAACATCATGTGGTATTATTGAAAGAATAGCCTAATTGGTTAAAGAATCGACTTTAATTTAGTTTTTATAAATCTCAAGATCCCAGGTTTGATTCCTATGTGGTCAGGCCAGCAACACTTAAGGAAAAAGAATAACATTCAAATTGCTGTGGTATATACTAACCTGTGTACTATTATTTGAATAAATTTGAAAAATGTTGAAATATATAGCTTTTAGCTCCAAAAAGTCAATTTAGAAAACCTCGGTAATGAAACTTTCATTTTTTGTTCTCAATAATCTTTTTTAATGTTTTATAGAATCTAAATATATAGCATTGATTTTTACATTATAAAGTGCATTTTTTAAAAACATTGATTACTTTCATTTTTCACTTGGGTTTTTTTTTTTTAAGATTAATTCGTGATGTTAGCCAATAAATTTTAAACAGTTTATATTTTATAGTCAGTTTTTTTTTAAAAAAAATTATCTGCAAGAACAAATATATATACTATATATTTAAACAAGATTAAAGCATTTCTTCAAAACATTTTAAAAATATAATTGTAAATATCACATTCTTTTGATAACAATAACTATACCAATGCTTTTCAATGTCAACATTGCCTTGTATGATTTGTCTCATTGGTCGCAAAGAGAACTCTAAGGCTCGAGGCCCATGGATTGTAGGGCCAGTTATATTATTTCCCGTACTAAAACTTCTTATAAACTACCCAATTAAGAAACCGTTTTATTAAACATTCTATACTGAACTGAATTTGAGCCATAGCTATAGCAGGCGGGTCATTATGCAATCCCATTCCAATTTTATTTGAATAGTAAGCATAAAATTTGAATATAGACAGACTGATCATTGGTTGGTAGATAGATTTCAAGCTATTCTTCATTGCAAAATGAAACAAAAAGAAATTCCTGCCAACAAGCAATTTACTTTCATACAATCAAAAGATTTGCGATTTCATAAGAAGCATTATGAATTAGCAGAGTTAGAATTATGACCCATGAACTCTGACTTCTGGAATCTGCATTCTACCATTGTAATTTATAATGCAGAGGTTTAATTTATGAATACTGTTTACTCATTTACTGTTTTTTATGGAAGAATAACGAGAAGCTTTGTATAGGTATTTGAAGTAGTTTAATTATTTATTTATATGATACTCAAAAATATTTCCTGTTATAAATGGATTAAGACAAATCATTGCTCATCTCTGCATATCATGGCAGTTGAGTCATTTCCTGTGAACAGATCACCTCTTTATTCACCATTATCATATAAAAATGAAATGCAACAAAACATTTTACATTTCAGGAAGTCACCATCTTTCAAGAAAAAAGATGATTTCCAAAATCATTCTAATGATGTAAGCAAAGTTATTTACTAAGTAAATATTTCAAAACCATGTATAATAAAACAACTTTGGAATCAATCTTTAACATTTGCACATACATTATCAATGTTTTTACATAGCTCAAACAGATCAGCCACAATATTGAACAAATGACAAAACATTTCAGATATTTTCTTTTTAACTTCATTCCTGATACAACTTTGAACAACTGAGATTTATTTGTATTCAGACCATCAATACATTCATTGTGGATCTCATTGTAAGTGTGGCAAATATATTCAGTTCTCTTAAAAAAACATCAGATATTATGTTGTTATGCATGGGATCTGGTTCCTTTAAATTATTCAATAAAAAATGAATGGCCTGATTTCAAAAACCAGTTTTATAAAGCAATTTTTTAAATTGTTTTCTAATTTCAATATATTTCATGTTTTTAGTCATAAATGTTTCTATATAGATATGTTTTATATATTCATCATAAATGTGTCTTTTGGTAGCACCAACAGTGGGACATGCATTTAACCCACAGACAATTAATCTTGTGTGCATGGAGCAAGATGACAGAAAAAGAAAGATTAAGGAGACATGGTTTATAGTGAGTGAACCATAAGAATGTAATTAACAAGAAAATGAACTATCCAGTTATCATGCAAATGGAATATGTAAATTTTCTAATTTGAATAAAATGTCTATATAATCATCTCACTGTTTAAATAAAGCAGCAGACTTAATAAATCTATTAGATCTATGATTCTGGTGGACCTCATTAAAAGTGCACTAAGTTGTGTCTAAGTTGTAAAAGGAAAATGACCATGTTGTGCCATAGATGTGAAAACATTTTGCAATCAAATTGTTAACAATTTTTGCACAATGCAAATCAGCATATTTTGTGCTCAGACGTGCATACTTATAAAATTAGGATTTTTTTTTTCATTTTAAATTAAACCTATTTTATATTTTTAAATGCACTTTTTACTATTGCCTTATATATATTTTATGAAATATTAGCAGTTGCTGGAAGTAACAACTCACAAACAAATATGGGATTCTAACTTCAAGGAAAAAAAGATGCAAAAGTAAAATGAAAAAAAAATTCTAGAGTTGAGTTTTGCAATGATTATAGAAATAGTTTGTGAATTCAAATACAACTATTTATTTAATAATTTGTGATGTTGCCTTTAAACCGCTACAGAACACTTCTTTCCAAAATATTTTAATACTCTATTTAATTGTAGTTCTCTAGCCTAATCTACTCTCTGTTATAACTTCACAATGTAAACAATTGAGATGGCTTTTCTTTAGAATGACTTACCCTAAAACATTTTCTCAGAAGATCTTGCATTGTTCATTTGCTTAATATCTCTATTACAACAATGATGTGATTTTGCAAAGGTGGACTTAATGGTATCACATTTAATGAATTGACAAATATACTGCAGGATATTACAATCTGTTCAAAATAATGTAATATATATAGAGTAGTTTGAGCTCAGACTTTCACAGTACCTCAACTCTCCACACTATCTCATACCATTAATATACTTGACCACATATAAGTCCAAAAAATAAATAATCACTAATATGTGTATTCCATGCTAAATCAGCACTCTTCAGTTGGTCCAGATTATCATCTGTACAGAGAATTGAGGGTCATGTGAAAGTCTGCACCCAAAATACTTTATATATATTACATTGTTTGTACAGATACATCACCTGTATGTTAGATATTAAATAGTAGCTTGAATGTCTGCCCAGCCCTTGTATAGGTACTTAAATGGATTATGCACTATACATGAGAGGTCAGAGTGACTTATGGTTAACCTGGATGTGATGAGAATGTCGGCATCAGTGCGGGCTTTTTGCATTCCATCATCAGATTTTTAATAGGATGGGTGGCAGAAGAGTTGGAGAGTGGAGTGGATTGAAGCCTGTCCATTAAAGTATGAAGGTTGGCTATTTTAATATAAATCTGAGCACTTAGTTTATATATGTGTAGAGATGATAATCTGGACCAACTGATGAATGCTGGTTTAGCACAAAATACATATGCTGGTGATTAATTTATCTTTTGGACATATATGGGGTCAAGTGTATCAGACATATGAGATAGTGTGGAGAATTGAGGGTCATGTGAAAATCCTGCTTTGTATTTTTCAAATGTTATGGAGTATTCTTAAATAAATTTTTTTTAGAACATACAACTTGGAGTAATCAGATAATGTAGCAAAGAATAAAAAAATAATAAAGGTCACCTGCATATATTAAAATCAAGTATTTCATTGATAGTTTACATAAATTAATACAATATATATATATTCAAATAAAAAAAAACTAACATTTAATAAATAACTTTCTCTTTTATTTGTTTGAACCATTTTATTCTCATACATTAATTCTTAAACTAATGATTTAATGTGCATTTGATAATAATAATCTATTTTTCTAAATATCAGTCATCTCTCACAAGCATTAATAACAAATGTATATTAGACAATATTATCAAACAGATTCCAATCTAATTTGTAACTTCTTCATTTTATTAATAGACACTGATATAACATTTTAATTTAAAATTAGTCATTTTAACGGTAGATGGCTCTGAGATAGAATAAGATCACTTATGTCAAAAAATGCTTGTTAACTTTAAACTGAATGCATGTGTTGCTTTGGTAAGAATCTTTTTTTTATCAGAAATGTCAAAAGTTCTTGCACTTTATTCAGAGGTCATTAAATATAATTACTAAATTAGTGCTTAGTTTAATGCTTTAAGTGGATGACCTTGAGTTTGAATTTTGCAATAGTGATTCCCAATCATTTTTAAAAACAATTCCAAATTAGCAACTGTATATAACACATGACTTTATTAAGAAACATATAAGGGCAAATAATTAATACTAATACATGGTCTTTAACAAGATATTAGCTTGATATAATTTTAAAAAAAAATATCAATATAATCCTTTTATGAATACAGTTGACATTTATGCTAACTATGCATTGCCGTGGACTTCTGCAGTCAAAAAAAGGAATGTACAGTCCACATAAATTGGTAGTCTTCCTAGTAGTGAACATAAAAAGCACTCAATTTCCAATGTTAATCACAAAATAGTGTGTGGTTTACTGTTAGTGACACAAAAATGTTCTATTTCTGCTTTTTAGAGACCATTTTCCATCCTTAAAATGTTGCATTAAATCAATACTGGAAAGTTTTGGAATAAGAATGCTTATTACATCCAGTATAAACAGTTTTAAAATATAAATAGCTATTATATTGTTTAAATTTATATGCTTTTTAAAAATTATTATATTTCTCTTCTGACTTCCTTAGACTCCTTACATCATTAACTAGTATTATCATCTGAGATTTATGTATATTTGAAAATTTCAAGTGATTAACTTAAAAATTTATATTGCTAAAAATATCACATGATTATTCATGCTTGTACTGATATTTGTTTTAAGAAACAACCCCCAACTCTGGTCAAGAAACTCAAAGACCATCTGCTGTAAGTTTGATTAATTATTGAACATTAGATGGTAATGTTATTATATACAAATCCTTATATTAGTTTTCTAGTTTATAAACTTTATTGATAATGACTGTGGAATTAGATTGAAATTAATTCAGTTATCCTTTTAGAGGTCACTTCTTAATCTTTTATATTATTAAGCTAACATCTTGAATTTCAAAAAAAATGGTCTGATTTGAAGTCATGCAACCTTGGGTTTTTTTGAATTTAAACTAATTCAGTTATCCTTTTAGAGGTCACTTCTTAATCTTTTATATTATTAAGCTATTATCTTGAATTTCAAAAAAATGGTCTGATTTGAAGTCATGCAACCTTGGGTTTTTTTGAATTTAAACTATTATCTAAACCAGTGTTTCCCAACCTTTTTTGGCTCGCGTACCACTTGGTAGTACATCACGCTAAATTGTACCACTTCGTAAAAATGATTGTATTTCGTGAAATTTGTTATTGCGAGTGTGTTATTTTATTGCATTATAAATATTATAGGGTCACCATGTATGTATTCACATCTCATAATGAGACAAATTACATTGAAACACACCTAAACGTCATGCCAGATTATAAACTCACTGAAATTATAAACGCACTGTAACATATTTATATGTATGTGTATGTTCAAAGTTTCATATTTTTTCCAAAATAATTTATTAAAGTTTACATTATTACATTAAAGGTTATTTGGTACATATTTTGTTCAAAGTGTTTTCTCATTCCTTCATTTGGTTTTCCCGAATTTGAGTCTGTTTTCTCTTTTTTGGAGCATCTTGCTATTGGTTGGGCCATGGAGAGGATAAATCCAGCATGTCCCAAGTCATGGTAAAAATAACCTCAGGGGTTATCAGGCTATCTCTTGTTCTTGTTTTCTTTATATTTTTCAGCATGAAGTTAATAGAATTAAAATGTTGATGATTAAATACTAGCTTACATCTAATAATCCACAATAGATGATCAAGAATTAATGAGAGTCTAATTTCTGGGTATGATCCTTTTCTGATACATTCTTTCAAATAAAATAATTTAGATTGATTTGCCTTGATCGGACTCATTCTTTATCTACTATTTTGTCATGATTTCGTTTACTAACTAATAAATGGTTTTAATAAAAACACAAAATTATAAAAAAACAATTAGTATATTTTCTTATCATAATCAAATATGTTTATAAAATAAATTTAATGAGATCATTGTGCTTGTTTTGAACAACATAATTTTTTGAAATTTGGTTTAAATCTACAGCTGCATTCAATCTGTTTCGATACTTATTTTTTAAAAAATATATGAAGAAAAAGCTCTTCCTACTAATTCTGTATTAGTAAACGGTAATAATAATTTAAGAGCTTTCTCAAAAAGTTGTTCATATTTTTTAATGTTTAACCAAAAATTAATTAGATTGTGTCGTTTAAATTCTACTTGTAAAGTTCTGTCACATGATAATTCTATTAAATTTTCTTTATCCTTTATTGATAATGATGTAGCTTTTTCTCAATTTTCTTCATAGAAGGGGTTTGAAATCCAATTATCATTTGTGTTTTCGGGTTTTGGAAAATATTTCATGAAAGACGTTTTTAATCCTGTTAAATGTGCTATTATATTTTCTCGTATATCTTGAGATAGACTAACCTTATTTTCAAAAAAAAAAAAAAATGTATAGTTTCGAATACTTCCAGTTGATTGTTTTCGATACTTATATATATTACTGTTTCCAAAAATCTAATTTCTTAATCATACTTTAAATTTTATCATTAACATTAAAGATCGTTATTGACTGTACATATAAACAACTTTACTGTATAATATTATTAATTAAAATAATTTTTATGAATTATAGGGAAAAACGTTTCTATATTTTTATGATTTAATTTTTTTTTATGTCCGCCATTATTGATTATTTTTCGTGTACCACTAACCAGCATCTTACGTACCCTGGTGGTACGCGTACCACAGGTTGGAAAACACTGATCTAAACAATATAAAGAAATTGTACTAGATACATAAGAACATTAGTTTGAACATATGCTCCAAAGACTTTATTAATCATAACCATATGCCAAAACCTAGCTTAAGGTATAACAGTATTATTACCTAGTGATCATTGATTATCCAAATTTTCCAATAGATGGCTCTAGAGCAGAGGAAAGAGAACTACTTCCAAGAGCTTGATAGCACAATAGAACTAAAGTATGGCTTTGAATGGCCACTTCTCTAAGACAGACACTGATTTTGGCTTTATTTGTTGCTACTATCCAGTAAACAATGATTTGTCAAACTTACAACGGATGGTTCTTGAATAAATCATTACTGCTGTAAAATGAAAATAAACTAAAAATGATTGAACTAGAAACAGCAGATTACCATACGTAATGATTAAGTCATACTTTTTAGTTCTCGTGATGATCACTCATGATAACCAACTATCAACTTGTAAGCAAATATAATTGTTCCATTCGATCGAAGACTAAATCTCTTCATATTTCCTCAGTAGAATCAATCCAAGAAGTTTTGAAGCCATATAATTTTAATACTAGATTAAATTATTCAAGATAAAGAAGTGGTTAATCTTGATCGATGATGATGATGATTAAGTACGGTTTATACATAAACTTTAATAAATGCTCATATAAACGCCTGAATGAGTTTAAAGTACTGCATAACTATTCTTATTTTTTTAAAATATTCAATCCGACATTTACTCGCCATTAAATAGATATAATAGCTTTCAATGTTTTTCTATATCATTTAAAATTAGTCTGTATGTAACAAAGCGGTTGGTATTCATCGGAGCTGAAGTGCATTCACATGAACTGCTTTTAGAAGAGCAACCGATCCAAGAGACAATAAAAGAAATCCTATCTACAATTATTTCATTTTTATCTCTTTTTATGAAACAATTCTTCTATGAAATCAGAAAAGCTAAATGAGAATTTTGTGAAGACGGAATTCAAATTTATAACGAGATTGAAAATCCGTAGCAACTTAAAAAATTTTTTTTTTCTATTAAAACTCCTCTTAGCTAATAATGATAATATGACGCAAAACATGGTGTTAATTACCTAGAATAAAACATTACAAAATAAATATATTAATTAAATGCATTTACTGTAAGAACACAGACACTCAGAATTGCAATAGTAGCAGATCTGTCCGCCATGTCTACGACTTGGGTTTGAATATTCAGACAAATGAACTGGAATTTTTTAAATAATATATCGACAAATGAGTACTAGCTCTTCTTAGCATCATTTTTCAGGTGGTAAGCTATTTGGCAAGTGATAACAGTCGTGAGTATTGCTTTCTTCCCCGTCCTATGTAAAAGGCTAATGAAAAGGCCATTGCCGTACATTATTTAAAATTTTGGTTGTATTATTTTTTTATTGTCAGGATACTTGTTATCTTTTATATAAAAATGAAAATTGAAGTAAAGATATTATAAATAATTAGTAACCACATAATCATTCACTTCTATTTGATTAGCGATTATTACTTAACATTTTATATTTAGACAGTTCAACATCAGTTATGTTTATTTTATTCTACACTATCCATTGTAAACTGAATTAAATATTAGGTTGTTTTTATTTTAAATTTGGTGATATTAGCTTGTAAAATGTGGCTTTTAGATGCATATGTGCAATAGTTCCAGCTTAGAATCTTAATCTCCACTGATAGGAAAGGCAAAATTTAGAAACTAGCTCATGGACATACAGGTGGCAAATTTATAATACCATAACATAAAGTCCCTATTGATTAATCAGGATTACAGTATATAGTTCTAGAGTAGAATTAAAAATAATTGTTCTTGAAAATATATAAAGAGTCAATGATTTTGTTGTTGACATTATTTTTGATAGCCAAAGAATAGAAGGGTTTACAGTTATTATACAAGTGGTATTTTAAATATATAGAAACTGAACTGGTGTCATATCTTTATTGCTAGAGAAATAACAGTCTCAGATTAAAATCTTCAAATTTCCAAGTTATTATCTTGAATAGCATAAAGAAATAAAAGATGCTGCTAGATGCATAAGTGCATTCACTCTGGCTTCAAAATTTTAGTCTTCATCAACAAAGGAGAATTCCAAAAACTGGTCAGTCTAGAGCTTAGCATTTTATAGTGGACTATTTGTTGCCCATTAATTACTCAAGCTTAATTAATTAAATAACTTCTACTGGAAGAAATGTTTTTAGTGTTATTGTTTCAAGATGAAAATGATGTGGTCAATGGGTGGCACTTTCATTGTCAGAAAAATTGCTGATTCCATCTTCCAAAATGAACAATGAAAAAAGATATGAAGCTATTCTAACCAGGTCTGATTTGAAATTTGATATTAACACTGCAAGTGGTATGATAGAACAAAATAATCTATTCTCCCTACATCTATATCAACTAAGGTAAGCTTTAATAACCTTCTAGAATGGTAGTGTTTATACAATTCTTATCCATGCTATCCTATACAATTATTTCCAACTTGTTGCTAGCTTACAGCTTTCATTGGTGAGGGGATTTTTGGATTTTTATGAACAGTGTACTAGCTGAAAGCTATAAACTAGATTTGTATAGGACAACACTGAACAAAGATTTCATAAAAGCTACTAACTCTAATCTATTTTTAATTAAAGTATACATTAGATGACATAAAACTAATGTCATTAAAAGAATTTGCCATGGAATAATAATAAATGTAAGCTAAGATTATGGGAAATACATCGGAGTGCAGAAAAGGAATTAAAAGTTTTTGGAAAAGAAAAATTGATTGAGATATTGCACTAAAAATCTTTAAAATTTTAATGCAATTATTTGCCTACAAACAGATTAGTTTAACTGGGAAATAAAGTAGTATGACTAAGAAATAACATTTTGATCATCAGAGGTAGAAATTTACAATTGATTGTTTTATTAATTAATTCTTTTACATCCAAATTTTAGAATACACCATAAACTTAAATGAAGTCCCCAAAATTAAAATGCACAGAACATTAATAATGCAAAATGTTATATAGGCAATTTGCCAATAGTAAAATAACATGTGAATGGAAAAACAATTCTTGCTATATTAATCACTGAGAGGTGAGGGTTTAAAAAGCTTTATATTCCTGTTTAAAGGTGTTAGCTGGGAAAAGATAAGTATTCATTTTTCGACCATATATATTGGATAGTTATCTGAATAGGCAAATGGTTGAAAATTGTTTTAAGTTCATTGGATTGGATTTAAATCTGGAGTATAGGAATGACAAATATATTTGTAACCATTTATAAGGCCCTTCCTTTCTGTATATTGCAAATCATTATTGGGCTAGCCAATGAAAAATCATGCCTGACATCTTATTGAAAGTTGATGAGTAGTTTAAAACAATAGTAAATAAACAGATTCAAAAATAAGAAAATCCTGGATCAAGGTTCAAATTGCCATTAACTGCTTGATCAAACACTTAATTTTCTGAATGACTAAGCATTTGATTATTTTGCATTTTCAAGATAAACTAATTAAAATATCAATGAAAAGTAGAGGTTATACTATATTTAAAAATATTGTTATCAACTTAACTTACATCATGATAATAATAGTATTAAACTCCAATATGTTTTATAAAACAGATATAGTAGCTAACTTAATAATAAAATCACATTTCTGACAAGATATCTATTAGTGCAGTAGTAATAATAAAAGCAGCTCTCTATTTGAGTCACATTTGTTGTACGTCACAATAATAAGTGATTCTAATATTAGTCTCATGTTTATGTTTTTGTCAATGAGGCTTATTACACAAAAGCTATAAACCAGTTTGAGAATAAGAATTAATATCGATTTATTTTAGTAAAAATAATTCGCTTTTAAATATATACGTTTCTAGCTTCATTATCTGTGCATACAACGCATATATATATGCCTAACTGATGAGTGCTGGCTCAGCACGAAATGCATCTTGGGGGTTATTTGTCTTTTATTGTATCTTTATTTATATAAAATTATTTATGAAATAAAAAAGAATGGAGGAATATTGAAGTTGTCTATCTCTAAATCTCATATATGTTTTAAATTATGAATTTAATTAATAAGTGTTTGTGAGATTAAGAACATATTAAAACAGGCAAAACTTTCCATACAGTAGTGTCATTCAGTTATGAGCAAGCATAAGAAATGGTGATCATGTGATGTTTGCAACACACATATATATATATAACTGTAAATAAATAACTAATTAATAGGATTAATAACATGAAAATTCAGTAATTATATATTTACTATCAAAACTCGAAAGATGACATATGAATTAATTCAAATAAATATATCACAGATAATATAAAATCCACATCATGCTAATTAATTGATTAATGCCCTGATTATACTCCTGAGAGTCATATAGTCCTAGTTGGAAATTACTGTATAAATGATTGCGATGAGGATTAGCACTATGCTACTCCTTAAAAATATTGCTAGATTACTGTTTAGATGACTAATTCTATATTAACTGCATCTTTTAATCAATCTTGCATACATCATTTATTGGCATAGCCAAAGCTAAAGATCAGATCAGGTGCTTTACATCAGCACAGTTATGGGTAATTTCATTTGCAGCAATGGTACACCAAAAGAATTTAATAATAAATTAAGTTAGAAATGTAATCACTGCTATTATTAGTGGAAACTCTTTTGGATATTTTTATCACTCTTTTTTCCCCAATGTCTCAAACATTAATATTCCCATAAATCAAATGTATTGTTTTGTAATTGTTTTTAATCACAAATGTGTTCGGATTATCTTGAACACATTCAAATATATTCTCTTTACAGTTTTTACATTCCATTTAGAATGTGTCATATATCAGATTTGGTTATATTTTAATTTCTTGCTTAAATTTCATTTTTGATCCTTTAGTCCAATTCTATATCCCTGCTTGGAATACAGTCAAGGATCACAACATTGCATCTTAAAAATCATCTAGAGTTCTTGTGATGGATTCGTAGCATATTTATTTGGCAATCTAGTGACCTGGGTTTGAATCCAGGTAAAACAAAATTTCAATTTTTAAACTCTGATCAGTCATAGGACTTTTTGAGGAATAGCTGTCTTACAGCTATCTAGCTAACTATCCAATTGCAGTCAGTAAATGGGATAAATTTAGCCATTATTAAATGGAAAAAAAATTATAGATAGATAACAGCTCAAATATTCATCATATATAAATTAAAAGCATGGTGAGTAGTGAATTCATTTTCAATGATCTTTTATAAAATACTGCTTGGGAAGCCTTTATTTGATGACCTATTTGATAATGCAGATTTTACTAAAAATATGAAAGAATTAAATAATTCTTAAAAGATAGTTTATCTAAACTAAACAAAAGCAGGTAAACATAAAATTATTCATTTTTAAAGTAAACTATCCATTTTATTTATTCTTTTATGCCAGCACCACCTAAATGCATGCAAATTGTATTATAAATATTATTAATAACTCGAGTTTTAATTGAATGAGAATTACTGGAAGGTGATAGTATACTTAATATCTTAAGCAGCTTGTATTATATTGGTTTATGCATTTGTTTGACTAGTTCATAAACTGGATTCATATCTAATATTAGTAATATTTTAAAAGAAATGATTTTCTAGTAAAACTTAGAACTCTTTAAGATGGCTTACCCATAGATAGTAACATAATTTTATTTGGAAAATGAAAATATAATTCTTCTTAGTAATATTTACTAAGGCAATAAACCTCAAGAATGTGTGCTTGAAAATGCGAAGGTAGGGACCTCTACAGGTCTTAACCACAAGATAATGCTTTAAATTCTTCTTAGTGTAAAGAGATATCTGATGGTAATCTGGATTGGTCAAGAAATAAAGTAATTGATATATAGAATAATTTTATATCAAAAAACCATCTCTTCATTTATCCAGGTCATATGTTCAAAGAATTATAACACAAGACAATCACCGTCAATTTCAAACCACTTATTAATAATTGGTTAGCTACAACTAGATAAACAGATAAATAAGTAAAAGTTAAAACAATCTTTAAATAGTTTACTGCAACACAAAGAATGGGGGTATTACAATGTTTTTTAAAAGTTTTACAAATCTCTGATGTTCCCAAAATTACATTATGGAATTTTAGGATACACAACAATATTAGAGGAAAGTCTAAATAACGAAATGCTATAATAAACTGTAATAAAAGTTTGGCAGTCAATGGCAAATTATCATTGATGATAATTTGTTTAGTACTACTGTTTAGATATCAGGAACCATGTTGTTACTGTTAAAGTCCACTGTAGAATAAAGATGTTTTTTATTCTTATACAATGGCAAAATGGCGCAAAAGATACAGTCACAGTAGTAAGAATAATCAAAGATATTTTTGATTACTGCTTTATATTGAGATATTTAATATTCTCGGTAATGTTCTATTAGCGTGTTGAAACCACTTGCTGGCACTGTTTCTGGGAAAATGCACATAAATATAACATTATTGGGATTACCACATTATTTGTGAAAGAATAAGAATAATCATATGGGCTAATGTAATTCATTTATTTTCCTTATTTAATAAATTACTGTAATTCTTTTTACAATTTCTTTTTGTCTCTGGATATAACTACGAGAATTTTTTTATACTCAGACATTTTATCATACGGGTTAACATAAATTATTATCAAATTTATTCGGTTAACAATTATACAACGATCAATTTAAATTTCATCTTAGTTCTGCAATGTAGGGGTGGTGGATGGTATGCCTTTTTACATCTGCAAGAATTAAAACATCAATTAACAGATGTTATTGCAAGTATTTTATTCTAATAGAATTCCCCATGTATAGCAGCACTGCAGGCTAGGAAAATCCCCCCTCCCCAAAAACATTAAAAAGTCTCCTATCCTTGCTTGACAGATAACTAACTACATCATGGTAGAATAAATGAGAATGCTTTAATTACTGAACTGTATTTGACTCTCTTTTTTTTTGGTCATTTTTGAAAAGGAAAATTAATCTTTATTTATTTCAATAGCTATCTTTGAAAAAATATGAGACTAAGGTATGATGGATAACATTAATGGCACACCTATTAATAATGATTAATAATTTTCAAACTCAATTGTTTTTTTTGTTTTTTTTACCAATTAAGAAATGTATTCTTTTTATAATTTCTTTTTGTCTCTGGATATAACTATGAGAAATTTTACAGTCAGATATTTTAATTCTTGTAGGTGTTCTTGCAAACCATGACTTTTTTTTCAGGAGAATAGTGAAATTGTGGTTTCCCCTAACCTTTTCTAATTATTTGCATCTTATATGTTGGGTTTGGAAGTGGTAATGGGCTTATAATTATTACTTTTTAATACTACATTAGGTAAATTGTACGGTAATTACTTTTGAATGCAGATTGAAATAATTCTGCAAACTTTAAATCCACCCACCCTGAAATGGTACAGTAGCAAGGTGTTACCATTGCTAAAAGATAGTATTGTGTGCACTCACACCAACTGCACAAGACAAAGCAAGCCATTAGTTACAACAGAAAACAAAGTTGTGGATATTTGGTTTGACAGTGGCCCACTAAATGGTATATTTATATGCATTAGGATGGGATCAATGCCATCAAGCGGTTTAAACACATTAATAGAACAGTACCATATTCTCATTACCTCTTTATGAAATATACTTTTGTGTTTTTTAGAAGATTAAATGCTTTTTTATTTTTTTTACTATTGTAAAATATAAATTCTGCTTTAAATAACCAACCCAAATTTTTGTTTTTATTTTAGCTGATCTATCAGATTAGCTCACTATTATATTATTTCAGATGATTATTAAAACAGGTGAGCAAATAATACCTCATTCTCAATCCTAATGATATTTTCCAAAAGGATGTTTGTATAGTTTAAATTAGACAGGATTGTAAGATAGGTATATACAAATCATCACTGTATGTATACTTTTAAAATGTGCTTGAAACAAATGACTAGACACATTTAAATTTATGTGCAGGATGCTTTAGCTATCTTATGGTCTTTGTTGGTCTCTGCTGCTCTCTGATAAGCTGTGAATTAAAACTATATATAGAGAGAGCTGTAGTATTATATGACAAGTGAATAAGTAAATATTTAAGACAATTGACCCAGGAGTTGCAATTCCTACTGCATATGATGATGCAAATCTAGTTCAATATTTGTGATATTTAAGAAAAAATATTGGAGACAGAGGGGAAAATGATGTCACATAACTAGCATGCGTAGGGTATCAGAACTGGAGTTCAGTAGGTAGGTAAGTAGTTAGATAGGTAGGTAGGTAGATAGACAGACAGACAGATGGGTGGATAATTATATAAATATAAATGCTCGGATGAATGGATGCTGTGATGAAAAGATAAATAAATAGATAGTTATAACGATATATATATATATGTTGTTAATCAATAAATATGCATTGATAATTGATAAATCAGACAATAATATAAAAATAATAAGGTAGATATCAATATTAAAATAGATGCTGATTTCGAATAAAAACAAGCCATAAATGTTTGATTTTGCTTTATTGAATTTATTTTCTGTAAATATTCAATATTTTAATAATATTTTATAAAAGCTTGTTTAGCGATTTCGCTACTAATTATCTCTAATTGTATTTAACTATCTGTGAAACAGACAGATGGAAACAAGTTTGCTGATAAAAGTATTTACAGATCCAAGTACAATATCGACTTAATGAGATTAGCTGGGGGAGGAAAAAAAAATTTATAGCTCTGAGATACTTATTTAAAATTGTTTTGATTATTTACAATTGATATTAAATATTCGGCTATGTGGCTGCTTAATTACGCTAAACAACTTAAAAGATAAAAAATAAACGAAAAATCTTTTTACGACATCCTCTTTAATCTAATCTGGTGGTTATTAAAATGTAATACAGTGTTTTTTGTTTGCTATATAAGTGAAATTTCGATAAATTTGGTTTTAAACTGAGTCGAAAACAAGCAATTGTTTCAATCATACATTACACACGTTAGAGTAATGTTTTCAGGCCGGTGTTTCTTGGAACTCTAGCGTACTGTGAATTTATTTCACGTGTTTGCAAAATTATGAACGATTATATATATAAAATAAAAGAATTATTTTAAATAGTATGCTAATTGGAAAACAGTCCTTCAAAAAATTATGGCATAGGTAATAAAATAAAATAACTGAAGAGATGGTCCCTAGAGGGAAGAGAAGGAATAGAGTTGCCATGCAGGAGTCTTTAGCTTTTTAAGTTCGCTACTCCACTGATCTGTATAGGTAGTTTATAATGCAGGCAAAGTGCGGCTTTCATTTTCGAATGAATTATTTAAATCTATCTGTTTTTGTGTCAAACTTCATCATATTAGACACAGACTGTTTCTGTTTTCAATTTATGTAGATGTGTTTCCTTTATGTACTTTTATCAAGATTAGAATTAAATTCTAATATTTTAACTCAGATCTTTGAGACTTATTTACCTAATAAATAACGAGATTTTCACTTTTTATTAATTACTTTTATCATCAATTAAAATTTATTATAACAAAAATAATGTTTATAGAATAATTTTATTGCTCGGGAATTCATAAAAACTTCAAGCACCGTAAGTGGCAGGGAGGAGCCAAAAAAACCATGAACTTTGAACTCCAAAGTCTGCTATTCTACGCCCGCACCAAATCACGCCCAGTATTATTATTTACTATCATAACATAATTTTTATTAAATTAAAACACGATTTTGAGCAAAGTGATTTATATCCGATGCTACTGAAATTAGTAAAAAAACAGCAAATTCAAATATCGCATTAAAATTAAACAAGTACTATTTATATATATAAGTTAATTTTAATTACTGTATATATATTTACTACTATGTAATTTATTAATACAAATTAATGTTCATAGATATTTTGGAATTGACAGGGATAAGACTCGGAGTCTGTTACTTCACAACCACATCAAACCATGGTGGACTATTAATTATGGTGGTTTGCAATAAATGTAACCAAAAGCTTCTTTGAAAAGATTCAAAAACCTAGGAACAAAATCACTATTGAACAATAATTGCATAATAAAAATAATGTTATGGCTTCATTGCTAGCGAGTTCACAAAAGTTTAAACGCCAAAAGTGTCAGAACCGGAATTTATTCTGACGTCCTATTATTGCACTAATCATGTAGGGTAAGTAGTAGTCATGTCAGGACAGGACAGGCTGCTTATGGAACAGAAAATCTTTATATTTACTTGAAAGGCTGCAAAAATATCTCTAAGTCACAGTCCATAATAGATTGTAATAAATGTTTATTTAAAATCTCTTATAATTTTATAATTTTTGATTGTCAATGTTGTATTGTTTGAAGTTTGAAAGTTACTAGGTGTATGATAATTATACTATGTTTAGCAGCCCTGAAGTAAGGGATATCACTTTGCATATCTTTATCTTGTTTGTTATACATAAATGTAAAATAAAATAAATAAAAAAAAGATCTATAAAATTAGATGTCTATTTTAAGTACAATATAAGTACTGAAAGTTAGTGATATTCATTTACACCCTTGCATAAATTAGTATATTGATTGAGAAATAGACTTAAGAGCTAAAAGTCTTTGAATCACAATTTAGCTGTCATTTTTAGTGCTTGAACATTACATGATTTCCTGAGAAACTAATCATTTAATTACTAATTGTATATATATATATATCCAAATATAGTTTAAATTCCAGAGATACTACCTAAGTGCAAATAATTATTGAGCACTAGGTGACAGCATCAATTAATCACTCAGAATATTGATCAGATAGGCATATAGGAGATAGTTTATTTGTAGTTATACAACTTACAGATTTGCGTAGAAATACAGGCAGACAGTTATATATGGTTTTGATAGATATAGAGAAGGCATATGATAGAATAAATAGAAATAGATTATGAGTAAGTTTAGTAAATTTGGAAATGGATGGAGCTTTAATGGATATCATTAAGAGATTATATGAAAATAATTACTATATGTATCAATTAGGGAATATAGAATCAGTTAAAGTTAAAATGGGGTGAGACTAAGGCAAGAATGACCTATATCACCTATTTTGTTTTGTTCTATTTGAGAGAAATGGAGAGAGCAATAGAAAAACTAGGGAGAGGGGTAGAGATACCATTAATAGGTGGCAATGAAGTATATACATTATTGAGTCTTATTTGCAGATGATATCTAATTGTGCACAGAAAGAAGACAAGATATGGAAATTATGTTGAGGACATGCACAAGGATGGGTAAAGAGATAGGAATTAAATTTAGTGAGGAAAAATCAAAAGTAATGATGATTAATACTGGAGAAAGAGAAGACAAAATTTTTTTATTGGAGGATATAAAGTTAAGTTTGGTAAATAAGGTACAACTATTTGGGAATTATCATAAGTAATTAGAGAAATTGCTTGGATGAATGGAAAAAAAATTGATACATGAAGCAATGAAAAAAGGGATTGATAAACAAATTAATAGTGTTTTCATATATTAAAATATGATATAGCTAGAAATGTATGGAAGGGAGTGGTAGTAGCAGGATTAATATATGGTAATGACACATTATGTGTTAGTAAAGAGGTATTAGATTACTTAGAAAAAGTACAAAAAGAAATAGGAAGACATGCATTAGATGCAAATGTGTGGACAGCAAAGAAGCAATTCAAGGCTAAATGGGATGGTCAAGTTTTTATATGAGAGACACAAAAAGCAAAATGAAAATGTTTGGTAGATTGCAGTTTATGGATAATAAGAGAAATAGCCAAAATAATGTTTAATTGGGTTATGAGTAAGGGGCAGACAACAAGATGGGTGAGAAAGTTAGTATGGTATGCAGAAGATTAGGATAAAGAATTTATGTCAGTATATTTATATAAAGATGGAATGATTGTGTTAGGAGAATTGTTGAGTGTTATAAATGGTAAGGAATGTGATAGAAGAATAGATGCATTAATAAAGAAGAGGGAGTTGAAGAGAAAGAGAATTAGTAAGGACAGTAAAAAGGGTTTATTTATATATATATAGAAGCAAATGGAATATTGGGTGCGAGTTAATTTATGATAGTAGCAAGGAAAGTAGTTTACTGTTTAAGGTTAAATAGGATCTTTAGCAACTAGGGATATACACATAAATGAAAAAATGTGGGTGATTTGGTCTGCAAGTTGTGTAAGGAAGGCATAGAAAATATTAAGCATCTGTTAATTGAATGTAAATCCTTGCAAGTAGAAAGGGCAGAAATAATAAAGTTGTGGGAGAATAAATATAAACAAAGTGATTATACAGAAGATGGGTTCTTGTTTTTTATGCTGATTTTGGAAAAATATAAGGGGGATTTAAATATAAAAGCCATGGAGTTGACAAATATTATGTTGTGGAAATGGGATGGGGAGCAGCATAGAGGAAAATAAAGGAAAAATTTAGAGAGGTGAATGGAAAGAGAAGGTAAAATGGATAATAGGTTTTTCTGAGCATGATAGCTGAAAGATTTCTGACTCTGAAAAAGGAGAAGTCACAATGCATCTCATCATCATCATAATTTGGCTTTTCACTTTCATCAGCAATATACTGAATTTAACATAATTAGCAGCCACCTTTGATAACTATATTTAAGTTGAAAACTAAGTTGGAAACTTTATATTTCATTTATATATGGGCTGAAGGCATTTTTAGCAAAAAAAAAAATGATTGCATACACCATAACAAAAAAATATGATTTTTTCATTTTAAATTTGCATTAACAGCCATCAGTGTATGCATATATAATCAATAAACACAAAATAATAATACTATCCCAATTCCAGAGAAGTTTGATCTTTGTCAACATTGATTGTTTCATTTATCTTGCAACCATATTTCTATTCAATTGTTTTAAGTTATTGACTGGAAAGTTTTCAACATTCTAAAGTTTTAAATACAAACCAACCTATATTTATATATATATCATATGCTATGTTAGCAACTATATATTATAGTGATCTATATTATATTTTAACAGTGGGATGTGTGACTCTTTCTTACTATTAATATTCCAAAATTAAAAAAAACAAAACCTTAATTAACAAAAGTTCTTAGCCAGAAATTAAACTGATGTTGTGGATTATATTTTTACTATCTAGTGTCCACTGATTACTCAAGAAAAGGTAATACAATGATGAATTGTTCTTAAAATCATATATAGGATAATAAGAGACAGTTATGTGATATTTAATTGCTATACGTCATTTAAGCCAAAGACATAAAAACTGCCTACAGTTAAAATAAAATTGAAGTCACTAATATATATAGTTATTGTACCTATGCAACTATTCAAGTAAGTTAACTAGGGTAATGTTATTATGATTTTGAATACCTAGTTATTAACCTGGCAATATGAATTATAGGTGGCTGTTGTACAGGTTAAACCAAAACTCCTTAATTAATTCCCATAAGTCTGGGGGCATAGATATAATAGCAGTGCCATCTAGTATCTTTTTATTAATCAATATTACAATACATCGTACTGGAGTCAAATAATTTTTTGCTCTTAAAGGCAATATAACTAATTAGATGATATTATTAATTGCAAAAATATGAATAAATTATTGTAAATGCAAATTTGAGCATAACACTTACAAATAATGATTACAATTAGTGCTAATACATATACCCTATGTTCTTTAAAATAAAACGCTTCAATTTATAGTTTAAAAAATACTAACAGTTACTTTACAGGAGATCAACTGATTTTGATGTTCCACTATATATATCATAATAAAAATAATAAATATAACGGTTTATTACCATTATATTTATTATTTTTATTATGATTACAATAGAGTTCTAATTAACGGACATTTTATTTATATTATATATATAACCAATCAAATCAATTCAGTGTTTATGATTTGAACTCCACAATATGGAAAAGTTGTTGTGAAAAATATATCAGAATGACCATATTCATTGTACATTCATTTCTTGGACAACCATCATCATGCAAGCTAGAAGTTTAAAATATCGGAATATCTTCACCAGAAATAATAGACTAACCTTCTAATTATATATCATGATTTCAAACTGTTTAGTTTTGAACATTCACTATAAATATAAATAAACCTTCTAATTCAATAAAATGGGTAGAGACCATTTTTGTCCACATTATAAGACCCAATAGAATGCATATATATATATAGTAACTTCATTTTCTTTTAAAATTTTAATTTTCGATCACTTCATGGTAGTGATATATTAGATATTTACTAAATTATCAGATTTTATTTTTACAATATATGTGTATATATCTATATAAAGTTTTTCTTTTTTATATTTAGCCTTCATTTTCTTATAATTGAAAATACCTTTTCTCTTTATGTCTTGAACTGGCAAACATCCATTAAGAATTTCATAATTTGTTTGCGTTCTCCTATTGAGAGTAAGCTTCGTTATGTATCAGGAGAATGTATTAATCATTAGTTATCCTCTATCAATAAAAGCCACCTTGTGTTATAGAAGCCAACTAAGGTTAAATGAATATGCTGCCTGACCTTAAGGTTGAGAAGACAGCGCCTAATGAAATAATACTCGATGAAATTCATTTTGATAAGTGGTTGATCTTATTAATGATAAAATGGGCGATCAATTTCAAATACTGTACATAAAAAAAATTTCAATAAAAGCTTTTCAGAAATTCAAATAAAAAATTAAACGAATAATAATATTTTTAAAATGCAAACATAAAAACTCAGTTATATAACTTTCAAAATATTTATTAATTTAAAAAAAACTGTGATATTCACACAGTAATATCATATAATATGTTGAACTTCAGAAAAAAATCGCAGACGTATTAGTAATAATTAATTCACTTATCACACAGACAATTGCATGATAGATTAAATAATATTTGGGCGCTGGAATTGCAGCTCGAATCCCAACATATTATTTCTAATAACAACACTGATATTTTGTTTTTAATTTTTATCAATTAGGAATCTATCCAAATTTTTTTACTTGATAAGTCAATCACTCCTTTCACAAGCTAACTGTTCAGGGTAATTATAATTACATAAAATCCCATCCCTTCAAAACGATCATACAAATAAATTACTAATAATTTATTACATAAAATAACAATTTGTATATGTTAGTTAATTAATTTAACATATTTATGATAAGATATTTTGATGACAACTATCAGAAAATTCAAATTGAATAGGCTTCTCCAAAAACTACTGTGAATTGATTAATTGTCCAAATGTGCTTTCAAGTGTAATCATACTATATTAATAACAAATATGCATTGCAAATGTAAAAAATATGATGTTTTATGCACAGTTAAAAGTTGGAAGAGTTTATTTCGTTTAAAGTGTTTAATAATGTAACACTTATTTTTGAAAAGAGTGATTGCCACCAAAAACACATTAAGGCCTTATTATTGTTTATGTTTTCTCCATTCAGGTAGCACTTTTATAATTGCACATGGTTTATAATTTATAATATATTATAATAATACTATTAGAAATTAAACATTTATCAATAAGTTAAATATTTATTCACAGGATTTAAAAATAGGCTATATATTTAAACATTTTGCATTTGAATCTGCAAGCAATTTTTAGATGTTATATATATATGTTACTAGTTTTTAAAAGATTGCATTACTTATAAATAAATAATTTCATTGTGTACCCCCATTCAAAATGCGATTACACTATCCCTTTATTTACATTTTTATCAGCAATGACTATATTATTTATATTGGAATAAATAATATACTTATTTATTCATTTTTAAATATGATTTATTATTAATGCACAACTTATTTATTTATTCTTTTATAATTAAGTCAAAGATGAAAATAGAGAGATATTTCTTATGTTTCTGTGAATAATTTTTTATCACACACTAAATCTTATTTTTGAATATGTTAAAACAATTCACTTATTTATTCATTTATAAATACAATTTATTTATTAATGCACAATTTATTATTTATTCATTTATACTTAAGTCAAAGAAAAGAATAAAAAAATATTTCTTCGGCTTTTATGAATAATTTTTTAGCATATACTAATTTTTATTTTTAACAAATTACTCTGTAAACAACTTTATATCAAAAACCATGAATTTGAAAACTTAAACCATTAAATATCACATGATCACTATCCTTTATGCTTACACAAGCTGTTTACACAGAGGCAAAACTCATCAAACAGTATGCTGCTTAGTTTAAGCCAGAGTAATCAATGGATGCAGAAAGGTTTATGGATAAAATTCCTATCTAATGTCTACTCATCAAATATCCCCAAACTAGTTTCTAGCTTGTGGATTTCATCAGTGAGAAACTTTGGATCTGAGATCCTAAGATCTAGGTGCAGTACTCTCAGATCCAAGGCTCCTCATTGATGAAAGCCACAAGCTAGAAACAAGACTGAGGATATTGGATGAGCAGGCATTAGATAGGGATTTTATCCACAAACCTTCATGGATCGATTGATTACTCTGGCTAGCATTGAGTGGTGCTACTGTATGGGGAGTTTTGCTTCTGTATAATTTGAAAACTTCTAATAATTAAACATTTTTTTATGTTGTGGCATATTAAATTATATTCAAAGGCTTTAATTTCTATTATGCACTCATGTGCTAAAAAATCGAATTATTAAAAACACAAGTCAAAGTATGTTGTGTACATGTTATAGGAATACTTGTAATATGTACCAATTGTTAAGATATAAATATATAAAGCAAAAGTTCACAATTTTATGTGCACTTTTATTTTTAAAGCAAATAACATAAAAACACTAGTTGGAAACTGTACAATATCTGATCACTTTTATGTCTGTCATATTGATGCAGCAAACATATAAACAGACTACAATTTTTTTTAGAGAAACTCATTTATAAAAAGTAAAGTTTCTAAAAATACAGAAATCAGTTTATTTGCTACTAATTTTTAACTACATATAAAATATAAAAGCAAAATTTTCAATTCTACAATAAATAGTGATATATAAATTATCAATGGAGAAATAATATTGATGGATCATTCCCCATCTATTTTATAGAAACATGTATGTCCAAAGATCACAATTTGTAAATCAGCATTTCAAAATAACATATTTTGTGCCACATATGCAATGCATTTTTTTTAATCAGTACAAATTGAAATCTTAAACTGGATTCCAAAAGATTGTAAAAGACTCAGAAAAAGACCACATGTGAGATAGATGATGAAATAACAAAGTGTGCAGAGGTTAATGTGGAGAAGATAGGCTAGGGATTGGAGAAGATGGATTGAACTTGAGAAGACCTTCATTCTGCAGTGGATTGATAATGATTAACAATGTTGATGATAAATAATATATTTAAATCTAATTTTCAATTAATTTTTTTAGGCTATTCTCTAATAAATTTTGTTCAATTAATTTTAATTGACATAATTTTGTCAAGTGTTAATATTTTTAAAGCAGCACATATAGAAATGTTGTTTTAATGTTTTTTTTTTCTTTTTACTGTTATAATTAATTAAGGTGTTTGAGTAAAGTGAGCAATTTTGTCATAAATTTTGAGGAAGTTTAGGATGCTATGATGGTTTTGCAATCATTTTCAGCTTTTCCTTGCCATTTTTTGCAAATTTTTTTTTAATTATTAATTTTAAAAAAAAATCAGTCGAGCATTGGTGGTCGAGAGGTCAAAGACAGCTACTTTACAAGCAGTTGTCCCGGGTTAGTGGGTTCGTTTCCCAGATGATGCTATGACACATGAAAAAAAAAATCTTAAGATGTCAGTATCATACAGACTTTATACAAATATCATTGCATATTTAAATATAAACAACGCATGACAACCTCCTCTTATGCTTGTGTATAACTGTTGTTAAAACAGGCAAAACTCACTATATATATTGCCACACACAGAAAGCAGAGTAATTGGATGAGTAGGCACTAGATGGGGATTTTATACACAAGCCTTCTGGCATCCATTGATTACTCTAGCTTGCTGTGTGTGGAAATATATATATAGTGAGTTTTGCCTGTTTTAACATATTTAAATATAAAATCAGGCTAACAATTCCTGATTGGCTGTATTATAATACAAAAACATTGACAGCATCATTGATTGGTAGATTAATTGTCATTAAGCATTTCAGAAATGTTTTATTATTTAATATTTGTAAAAGAAAAATTAAAAATTTCAGTAATTTATTTACATATTTAAGTTTATTTATGCAACATGTTAAGTTATAAGAATGTCATTATGGTAAACCAGAAGCCATTTTACCGGCTAACATAAATTGCTTTTATAAATGCTAAAAATAATTTTGTGAAATTTTAATAGTAAGATCAGTTTTGAATTTTTAAGACATTTTTATTCTTTTACAATGTTTCAACTAAAATTTCTTTCATATAATACTAAATCACCCATGCACTTTATTACTATACACAATGCTTTATTTACCACCCTCTTTTACAGTTTACTGTTTTGATTGCCTCAGAAATCTTCTTCAGAACTTTTATATCTCCTAACTTCAACTGCTCTCTTTTTAACATTGTCTATAAAATTAGGAGATATAAAAGTTCTGAAGAAGATTGTTGGGGCAATCGAAACTGTAAACTGTAAAAGAGGGTGATAAATAAAGCATTGTGTAAGGGTAATAAAGTGCATGGATGATTTAGTATTATATAATATACATTTGGTAATACAATAAGAAAGATTAGTTATTAAAATTTCTTCCCATTTTAAAAATGAAATTTAAAGAAGAAATGATTTATTCAATAATTTTTATGAATAGCAAGAATTAGCATCCAATACAGAAAATAAAATATGACAGAAATTGTCACTAGAGTCTTTCAAATAAGAAGTGGTGGAATTTAAAAGAGTTATCGTTCTGTTCAAATTTATAAAATTTGCTACTCTGAAAAGAATTTTAAAATAATAATATTAAATTTATGTTTATTTGATATCAATTTTACTTATTATTGATTCATTTATAAATATATTCATAGAACAAACAAGTTCAAATATATTACTAAGATAATTCAGAAGAATCAATTAAATGAATTTTTAAATTCACCAATCAAGACAGTTAGTAGCTAAATAAAGACTATGACTGCCATTTTTGATAAACTTTTATTTAGTATCTACATTCATAAATCACTTTCAAGCAAAGGAGGATTGCATGAATTGGAAAAATGGTTTAATTTTAAAGGATGTGATATTGGACATTGAGGAACATGAAAAGATAATTATTTAAAAAGTATCCATGTACTTTATTGCAAAGAAATAAATATTGAAGCACAAATAGATGAGAATTCATTCTAAATAAAAAGTGAAAGTAAAATATTATGAAATCTGAGGGTATACCAGACAGAATGGTAAAATTAATTATTCGTCTTAATGAAAGGTACCAAAAGGAGACAATTCAATTTTACTCCAATAAGTTCTCATTGTGATGAAAAGATTTTTATGTAGATATGCAAAATATTTATGTTCAGAAAAACAACATTTGAAAATTGCCATGGGATACTTTAATGCTAAAGTTAATAATTAATTAAAAGAAGAAAGTACTATGGATAAATGTGGTGATGAGGACTTGTGGAGTTCAGAGAAAAAGAAAAACTATATATCACAAGGCTTTTTTTTTTAGAACAATGCTAAATGAAAGTGGATATGGAAAGCATCTAAATGAAGTTACAGTAGAATTAGATTATATTTTAACTAACAGAAAATATATATTCCAAGATTGTAATGTTCTTAATGGATTTAACACAGGAAGTGATCATTGATTAGTAAGATGTGAGATGCATGATAATACAAAACTAGAAAGATGAAAGCTATTAAGAAATTCAGTCTTAAAAGTTGATATTTCTAATCTTCGAAAACATTCCAATGAATTTAAATTTGAACCAAATTCTTTTAAAATATTAAAAGTCTTTGTCAATAAGTTCAGATTTGAATAAACTCAATAAGAAGATAATTAATATTAAAAACTGAAATAAAGATAGCATATACAAAAATCAGCAATTTATCAGTACATTTTCTACTTAGACGAAGGCAATGTGTAAAGAAAAGAAGGAATATAAAATTTTTTTAAAGTGATATCTATAGAGTTTTGTAAAAGGATACAAAAATTATAATTGTTAATTGTCAAGGAAAGCTACAGAAGAAAATAAAAAATCTCAGAAATGTAAACTTTATCTTAGTATCTGAAGGAAGATTGCTTCAACAATAAAAAAAAAAAAGAGAAATATTATTAAAAAGAGATATGACATCACAAAATATGTGGAAACATTTTATAAAAAATTACAATAAGGAAGAAGAAAACAAAATAATTCCTATATTCTCGAATTGCTAAATATTTTAAATGCAGAAATGAGATATCTCTTAAGAAAGAAGAAGCTCTAGAAAATGATGAAATTATTATTGACATTTTAAAAGTAAGTGAAGAAATAAAAAAATTGTTATCAAAGTTATATACAAATGTTTGAACGATAAATATATATTAAATGATTGGAATGCAGTAGTAATATTGACATTTAAGAAAGATGATAAAGAAAGTTATTAGAAATTACAGACCTTTTAGTCTTTTATCAGTTCTTTATAAAATCTGTAGCAACTTAGTTACAATTAGTCTACTGTGCAATTTAGATTTTAGTTAACCAAAGAACAAGTTGAATTTAAAAGTGATTAGGGCTAAAGAATTTGAATTGCCATTATACTATGAATTTGTAGATTAAGAAAAAGTGTTTGATTTTATAAGCATTTTCATGATAATTAATTCTTTCGGTCATCAGAATATATATATATTTAAGATATTGTCATATTTTGAAGAATATTTATCAAACAAGCAGTAATGACTAGATTACATGGTGAAACTAAGAAGATTGTGATTCTATTTATCCAAAACTTTTTACAGCATTTTACAAGAGGAAATTTTTGAGAATTAAAATGGAAAGTTAAGCTAGTAAAAGAAAATGATTATTTAAGTCATCTAGATTTTCTAGATGGCTAATTAATTTTGCAAATAATGCAACAGAGCTTCATGAAATTTTACAAGAGAGATCAGATAAAAGTAGGATTAAAAATAAATGCTAAAAAGACTAATATCCAATAAAAAATTTCGAATGAATAAAACAGAGAATAATAATTGTTGAATTAAAAGAAGTTTGCAACTATAAATACAATGGTTACATTGTTAATGCTGATGGAAACAGTGAATAAAATTAATACTGGAATTAAACCTGAATTGGGTTGCTTTTGAACTATGTGTTTGAAATGGAATGGTTTTAGAGTTGCTATTTGTGGATCTGAGATTTGGACACTTAACAGAAAGTTTATACAGAGACTACAGATCCCTCCAAGAAAAATGATTATTAGGAGTCATCAAAAGAAATCAAAAATAAAATACATGGATGAGAAAACAAACTGGTATCATTGATATTACTAAAAAAATAAGAGATTGAAATGGATATGCACTGGACATATTGCCAGAAGAGATGGTACTAGATTGGCATTGTAACAAAAAATTTAAAAAATTTAAAAAGAAACTACTATGATATAGTTGGTTAAAATAAGAAAGCTGTTGTGTATAGTGTAAAAAAAGAAGCTAAGAATTAAAAAAAGGAAATTAAACTCGGAAAAGATTATATTATACAATGGATCAATAGGGTATGGAAGTGATAATATTTAATGGGTTTTTATTTGAGATTTTACTTCTGTTGTTTTATAGTCATTTTATCATGATTTTTCTTAACCCAAATAATTTATAGGCTTTGTAATTTATGACAAAATAGTCCACAATTAATATTTACCAGTTCTTACTACACTATTATTTGAGCTCTTATTTGCATGTTTGGAAGGTTTCTGAGATGGTGTTAATAACAATTGATTCTGTTAGTATCTCAATGCTTTATAGTTTATGCTATCTATGCAATATATACAGTTTTAGTCCCATAATGTTCTCCTCATATATGCATTCAGTTTGTACTGATTTTACTAAAGGCCTCATTGTTACTTAGTTAGGATATAGCAGTCATCAGTAGCTTCATTCACAACCTCAATAGTTGTGTTCATGGCAATCTTTCATTAATTTTGAGCAGCATCTCTGCTTAGTTCTCTCTTTGGTTTTTATTATGCTCCAAATATATTCGGCCTAGTTTTTTTTTTGCTAAATACTATTTTATATTATTTTCATATTTTTTTGGGGATAAGTAACAGTTGTTTATCACAAAAATCCAATTTCTCTATTTTAATATATTTTATCCTGATGCTTTTCCATAACCTCAATGCAGCAAAAATAATCTAATCTCTTGGATTAATTTTTTACAGTAATAATTTAATTAACATCATAAATTTATAAAAAATAACTCTACATATACATACATGTAATGTGTGTTCCAATAAAAAGATGCCCAAGGACGCTCTCATTCCAAAAAATGTCTGTAATGCTGTTTCTGAATTAATGCATCTATTATGTAGTGACCACAGGCTTCAGCATAACTGCATTGTTAGTGTTTATTCAAAATATAACTGTGATTCACATCATAACCCATGATAGAGCAATATGCTAATATTAAATTCTGTTTTAAATTAAACTGCTGCTTAAACATCTGTAATGATTTGAACTATGCAAAGCATAACCAAAATAATAACAGCAACAAACCCTCCATACAGTAGTGTCACCAATTGCAAACTTTTACAATCAATTAATGCAGGAAGGTTTGTCATAAAATCCCTATCTAATACCTATTAATTCAATATCACCAGACTAATTCCATGCTTGTGGCTTTCATCAATGAGGAGCCTTGGATTTGAGAGCACTGCACCTAGATCTTAAGATCTAAGGCAAACCTCCAGAAGCTACATTTTATTTATTTGGTTAACTATTAAGCTAAGAGCTCAAGAAGAAAATGCAGTAATATTTTCAATCTAAGCTTATTTGCATGTATAGTCATATAGATCTGAACTCAGTTCAGCATCTATACATTTTTGTGTCTTTGGATTTTTTTTCAAACCACAGTCACCATTATCCTATAGGCAGGGTAGGTATAAAACCAGCAAAACATCAGATGATCACCATTTCAGATGCTTATGCAGGCCATTAATAATAGTAACAAACGCTTCATACATTAGTGCCATCAAGTGCAAGTCTTTATAATCAATGGTTGCAGTAAGATTTGTGCATAAAATCCCTATCTAGTGCCTACTCATCCAATATCCCTGAGTAGTTTCTAGCTTGTAGGTTTCATCAGTGAGGAGTCTTGAATGTTAAAGCACTGCACCTAGATCTTAGAATCTAATACAACCCTCCAGAAGCCACTTTTTACCTATTTACAATAATGTTTTCAATCCAAACTCATTTGCTTGTATAGTCATATAGATTTGAACTCGGTTCAGAATTTATACATTTTGGTGTCTTTGGTTTTTCCAAAACTGCACTCATCATTATCTTGGCTTCTAGCTTTATAATTAACTAAACAGGTAAAAAGGGATGCTTGAGGGTAGCATTAAATCTTAAGATCTAGGTCCAATGCATGCTCCTTACTGATGAAAGCTACAAGCTATTAATTAGTTGGGGATTTTGGATGAGTAGACCCTAGATAAAGATTTTATGCACAAACCTTTCTGAATCCATTGTTTACAAAGGTTTGCACTTGGTGGCACTACTATTTCGGGAGTTTGCTACTGTTATTAACAGCCTGTATAATATGAAATGGTCATCATGTGATGTTTTGATGGTTTTATATCTAACCTGCTGACTGGAAAATGGTGGCTGAGGTTTTGAAAAAGATACCAAAATGTATAGATGCTGAACTAAGCTTAGATCTATATGACTATATAGGTAAACCAGCTTGGACTGAAAACATTATTGTGTTTTCATCTTGGGCTCCTAGGTTTATAGTTAGCTAAATATATAAAAGATGGCTGCTGGAAGGTTGAATTAGTTCCTAAGATCTGGGTGCAGTGCTCTCAAATCTGAAGCTCCTCACTGATGAAAGTGACAAGCTAGAAAACAAGTCTGAAGATATGATGAGTAAGCATCATATAGGGAAATTTTTTCATAAACCTTCCTGCATCAATTGGTTACAAAGGAAAAAAAAACATTACCTTTTCCTAGGACATATTGTGTGTATATACCATGTCATTATCATCATCATCATCAACCATTATCAATCCACTGTAGGATGAAGGTCTCTCCAAATTCAATCCATCTTCTCCGATCTTTAGCTTCTCTTCTCCACATCACTCCCGCACACTTTCCCATCTCATCCATCCATCTTACATGTGGTCTCATTCTGGGTCTTTTACAATATCTTGGAATTCAGTTTAAGTTAATTGTCCATCTATTATTATCTCTTCTAGCAATATGTCCAGCCCAACTCCACTTCAATCTTTTAATTTTTTCAATGAGGTCAGTAACATCTGTTTGTTCTCTTACCCATACATTGTGTTTTTGATCTTTTCTTGTTACTCCCAGAATGCATCTCTCCATACTTCTTTGAGTGGTCTGAAAACCCTGTATTGCTCTTCTATTAAGTGTACAAGTCTCAGATCCATAAGTAAGAATTGGCAAAACACATTTGTTAAAAACCTTCCTTTTCAAACACATTGGCATATTTCCTTTTAGTATTAAGTTATTTCTACCAAAAGCACTCCAACCAAGTTTAATTCTATGATTAATTTCATCCATTATGTTTCCATCTGTATTAATAATCTGACCAAGGTATTATAACTGTTACCTTCTTCTAATTCATCATAATCAATCTTTATTTTCATATTTTGAGGAAATCGATTAAACATTACTTGAGACTTTTTAACGTTTATCTTTAGTCCTAGTTTCCTACTTTCATTGGATAACTCCTGCAACATTACCTGCAGCTCTGAAGCATTTTTTGAAAAAAAAAACAACTGCATAATCTGCAAAATTTAAATGACTTTACTTTTACTCCTTCAGCTTCCCATTTTAATCCACAAAATACTTCTTGCAGCACTGCTGTAAAAAGTTTTGGAGATATGAAGTCACTTTGTCTTACACCCTTCTCAATATTGACTTTCCCAGTATCGTTATGTAATCTAATTGTTTCTGTTGCATTTTTATAAATATTATTTAAAATATGACAATATCCTGGATCTATATCTTGATGATCCAATGCTTTAATAATTGAAAAAATGTTTATAGAATCAAATACCTTTTCATAATCTACAAATCCAAGACATAATGGCAACTCATATTCATTTGTTCTTTCTATAACTTCTCTCAATATCTGGATATGATCTACTGTACTAAAACTACTTCTAAATCCAGCTTGTTCTCTTGGTTGGTGGTAATCCAAGGTTTTCTGTAGACGAGTTGTAATTATCTTGGTAAAAATTTTGTATAAAACTGATAAAAGGCTGATAGGTCTGTAATTTCTAATATCTTCTTTATCACCTTTTTTAAATATTAATATTATTACTGCATTATTCCAATTATCATGTACATCTTTATCATTTAGACATTTGGTATATAACTTTGCTAAAAAAAAATTCTATTTTTTCAACTGCTTCTTTTAATATATCAATTATAAATTCCATCATTACCTGGAGCCTTTCCTTTTTTTATACATTTAGTTGCATATCCCACTTCTTCATTTAAAATTCTGGGCAATTTGGAAGATGTAATATACAGGAGGTACTTGTTCTTTATTACTATATAATTCTTGATAAAAGTCTTCTACCCATTTCATGATGTCATCTCTCTTTTTAGTAATAAATTCCATCTTTTTTTCTTATTGCAGATATAAATTTCCTACCAATACCAAAATGTTGTTTTACATTCTTGAGACTTTTATTTTCTTCTACAGCTCTTTTTGCTAGTTCTCAGTTATATTTTCTTATATCATTTTCAACTCTTTTCCGCACCATTTTACAAAATTCGAGGTATTCAATCCTTTTTAATGCATCATTTTTGTATATCTTCATATTTCTTCTTTTCTTCATAAATTCTCTAGTCTCAGTAGAAATTTTATTGGTTAATTGTTTTTTTTTTCTACCAGCTATCTTTGTTGCAGTTTTTAAAAGTGTATCAGTTATTTTTATATTAATTTCATTCAATCTGAATCATGTTCAAAATCTACTAATACTTGAAAGCGATTTGTAAGTTCTAATATACCATGTATAAATCATCTTTTAGTTATCATTGAGATTCATTTTCCAAGTAATATTAAAAGTTTATCTGAATCAGTGACTGAGAAGTTTATATCAAAAGTTTGTGAATTCATTTAAACATTTTTAATAAGCTGATTTTTTTTTTGTCTTGTTCATGATTTGAACCTAAATAATGAGCATAGGGGAATGGTGATCACAAAACAATAATTTTTCTCATCACCTTTAATATAATTTTTGGATTATTGGTTTTCCTCCAATATATCTCAAATCGGTAAATACATATTGGATGAGCTCTTGTTATATAACAGTCTTCTTAAATGCATGCTTATAGATGACTTTATTCATATATTTTTAAAATGTGTGGACAGGTTTAAATATATATACAAAAACTATTAGTAATGGAAAAATTTGATTACGATGAGTTATTCCATACCTATGTTTAATTAAAAAAACAGATAATCTTTTGAGGTTTAAATTTTATATCTGAGATAGAGACAATCTCTAGTTTATTAAATGAATAATAATAACCATTAATATATTTGTCTGAAGGGGATGATGGCAACGTTGTGAGCCCAGAAAATTTATCACTTGTAAATCAAAGTTAATAACTTTACATATATATATATATATTATATGCTTGCATTATTTTTTTTAAAAAAGCTAAAAATATTTCCAATTTTAATAAAAAATATATGCATTTTACGTAATGAATATTCCATTGCTGAAATAAATTACTCTCGTGGATAACGTTTTAAAATCGAAAATACAGATTTATTTTTTTTTTACAATTTTTAATATTGCGCTGAACAAAATTGAATTGATTTTCACAACTGAAAATCTCTTGGGGAATTTGTTGAAAAATACAGGATTAGACGATGTGTGAGAGAAGGAAAAGATGAAGAAAATGAAAGATGATTTGCGAAAGAATATTTAAAATATTTTAAAATAAAATATTTTGCAATGTTAAAACATTTTTCTCTAGAAACATTTCATTTTATATCTGCATATCTAACGTTTTAAATATCTATAAATAATATTTATTTATACAGCTTCAGAATTAGAAGCTATCCATGTTGTTACACATATACATAGATATATGTTCAATTATTCCCACAATATTGATGGGTATTTACATTTGTTTTAAAGTATATTTTAATCATTTTCTTGTTTTTAGTATTTATTATCGAGAGTTTATTAGAAGTCTAAAAACCTAACCGACAAAGCTGTGTTTCAATAACAGAAATTTGAACTCCAATATGTGTCACTACATCAATCAATATGAGACAATATTTTTATTGTCAAGTTGTAAATATGAGTTCGGTTTTTTTTTTTTAAATTTCAAATGAATACAGTCGTTTTAACTCCAAAAGAATAATAAGATAAACAAGTCATTAATACAATTATCCTAATGAATAATATTTTTGTAGCGTAATTTTCACTATATCACTCTCATCCAAAGTAGGGATTGGTTTCTAACACTTTTTAACACTTTGTAGAGGGATGTAATTATAAGCATATGACCAAAGACATATAAAAAAGACTATTTAATTCCCAAGAGGACATTTCATGCTAAACTATCACTCATCAGTTGTACAAGATTATAATCTCTTGCACATATTTTTATCATTGTTCAGTATAAATAGATAGCAAATAATTATAGTTTAATTGATGATACTGCTTTCACAAGTTTGGCATAAACCACTTAATAGAAATATTAGTCATTCATTATTAATATATTTTCATTAAGTAGTTTGTATCAAAGTTGTGAGGGCAGTACATTTGATACTTATCAATTAAACTAGTAATTGGCTATCTAAGATATGGTGATCTGGGCCAACTGATGAGCACTGGTTCACCACAAAATGTTCATCTTGGGGATCATACACCTTTTTCACATGTCCTTGGATATATGCTTATGATTATACCTCTCCACAGGATGTTAAAAATGAATAGGAACTAGTCTCTAACTTGCATAAGATTGGTGTAGTGGAAAATTACACTACAGAAATATGAATGACTAGTAAATATATTATTATTATTAGTAGTAATAGTAGTAGTAATAATAATAGTGGTGGTAGAGATGGGGCAGAAGGGGCTGGCAGTGGTGGGGATAAAAATAATTTTATTTATATATGTATTTTTTTTTACTTTTTTGTTTATTTCTTTTTATTATGTTATAGGCATTTTGTTTATTCCTTTTACTTTTTTAATGTGTAAACTGTAATTGGTTATATGCTGTTGTTTAGCACTTAAATAAATTGAATGAATTGAATTATTATTATTAATAGTAGACTAGAAATGAAATTTGCAAAGATTATGCAGTCCTGAGTAAACCCCAAATACAAGATAAATATGTATATTTTTACATGTATTTGATATTTTGTGAGGTTATCTTTTAATTTCTGAAGCAAACGTCTCTTTCTGAAAGATCTCAATAACTTGTAAGTGGAAGCTCTCCATTATATTCTATCTCAATCATATTTTTACTAACTAATTTCAAAAAGAGCTATCTTATTCTTCTCGGAAATCTAGCGAACTGAATTAAATGTTGAAGAAACTATTTTTTTGTATTTATATAATTTTTGAACATTGCCATTTTACTGTATTTCTTTCTGATCCTCAGGTTGAAATATCAAAGCTAGTAGTTTCACATACAAGCTGATTTGTTTATTTTTTATTTATTTATTTATTTAGATATATATTTTAATTTTATAAGAATATATATTTAATTTCTTCATCTCAGAATCAATCAGTAAATATCTAGTTCCACAATTCTCTGTATTATACAAAAAGAACAAAATGTGAAAATTTCTCAAATTCTAAGCAAAAATGAATAATTTCGCAGTACATTTTTTCATTCAAATTATATCTTTATTAGCAATGGTGTAGTAGTGATTCCTACTATGTTAACATTATTTAATATAAGTTAAAATTAAAAATTTTAAACACAATTTTTCTTGAAATGAACTAAATGTGCACATATATACAAAAAATAACAAAGAATATTTCTCATTTTCTTCCTCCATATTTAATAAAGTGACATCTATAGAATAAAATGTGATTTACTTATACAAAGTAATATTATTAAACAATCATTCTAGTCGAACTACTGAAAGTTAAAATGAAATGTTTGTGCTTATAGGATCAATGTTTAAGCACAGTATAAAAGAAGTTAATACATCGACAATTTCAAATAAATAGATAATACAAAGTTTTTAAATATGAAATTTTGCCTCCTTGTCTGACATGGTGCATAGTTTTTTAGAGCAATAGAAAATATGAAGTGGCTAGACTGTAACTGGAGCATAAGTATGGTGGGGATCAATTTGTCTATTTTATAGAGATAAATAACATTAAAGATTAAATTTTATTAGAAAACATGAAAATCATTTATATATATGACATATATATATATATATATCGTATATGTAGATGGACAGTTGAAATTTTAAACTGGATTCAAAGTGCTTGTAAAAGATCGAGAAAGAGACCACATGTTAGATAGGTGAGTGAAATAAGGAGGTGTGCTGGGATGATGGGGAAAAGAAAGTTTAAGAATTGGAGTAAATGGATTGAACTTTGAGAGACTTTCATCTTGCAGTGGATTGATAATAGTTGAAAATAATGATGATGATAATACATTGCCAATGTAATGAACATTAATAACCTTTAGTGATTGCATATAGTTGTATATACTGTATTACAAATTTATTAAAATAGTAGCAAACTGTCAATACAGTAATGCCACTCAATGTAAGATGGTTTGTGTATAAAATCCCTATCATGTATAATCATAGCAATGGTAGTTAAGTGATCTATAAATTTGCCTAAAAATCCATATATATATAAGATGTAATAATGAATAAACTTGCTTTTAAAATAATTTTTAAACCCTCCAAAAATCGAAATGCTATTGAAAACTTTTAAAAACCAATGTTTGAAAGTAACAAAAAAAAAAAAAAAGTTTTCTAAATGGTATAGTATTGTACTGTAAAAATGATTTTATAGGATTTGAAATGGGAATTGTATTATTTTAGAAAACATTACAAATTTTAGCAATATTTTTAGATTAAAAATTTGAAAGTTATGAATATGTGCTGATATCTTAAAAACACATTCACAAAAATTTCCTAATGAATCTCTCTTGGAAAGTTAAAATGAATTAGCATAAAACATCAAGCAATTTCAGCTTACACAATATTTTTATAAACAAATGTTCATTCTACTTTAGTGCTGCCATCTATTGTAAGTATGAATAGTCAATAAATACTAAATGGATATAAATTTAATATGTAGACCAACTAGCATCTTTTGATTACTCAAGCTTACAATAGATAGGAACACTGGAATACAATATACTTTATTGCTGCTAAACTAGTGAGCATATAATGAGAGGGAAAAAGATTAAAGTCTGACATTTTTTAAAAAAGTAGTTGCTTTTGATTTTTCCCTCCACAGATGTTGATTCAAATCCAAAACAAAGCTATCAAATTTGATCTCATTTAGAAAATGCTGTTAACGCTCTTAGAGACTATATAAAGGAAGCATAAGTAAAAATATGTATAAACATTTTTTAACCTTGATGATAACAACCAGTACATGATATCACAAAAAATTTTGATATGCTTTAATTTCATAGAATATTTTGAATTGAATCAGGTGTCCATCTTAATATCTTCTTAGATGTGTCTGTATTTTACAAAAATCAAATTAGTTTGAATTTTCCTTGCATAGTGCAAGTTTAATGCCACTTTTGGGAGGTTAGCAGTATCTAATACTGTTTGTAATCTAAATGTAAGTAATTATATTTCTATGTTTTTTGCAATCTATAGTTCTTTCTTTCTTACTTTATTCTTTTACAAATATTATAATAGTTATTGTAAATAATGCTTACAATAATAGAAATTAAATATATTTATTAGAAAAGTATATGATTGTTTTTTTACATAAAAGCTATCAACTGATCCCAGAAAGAGGGTGTATCAGTTTATTTTAAATAAAAGTAATTTTATTTCCCCATTTTTTTGAGTCTATGATTATATATATATATATTACTTTTTTATACAAATATTATAATAATATTAAATAGTGCTATCACACTTATAATGTAAAGCTGTATAATTAATAGCAATCAATCAATTAAAATGGCTGAGCGCTTTTGAGAAAATGTATTTCTCATAATTATAGCCTGTTATGACTCATTCATTGGAATCATTCTATATGTATAATATGCAAACTCTATGCAAATGCGTCAATTAACCCATCTTTTTGATATAGCAAAACATGCTTCTTTATGATTAATGGCAAAGGAGTCTTCTGCTATGAAGCAAGCCTCCTTTACTTTACATTTAACATCATGCCTCTCAATACAAACTACTTTTGCAGATGTGGGTTCGAACTCATGTCTGGATACTTTTTGATGTGCAAAAATTGAAGTCCATCAAAAAATATCCAGACATGAGTTTGAACCCGCATCTGCAAAAGTAGTTTGTACTGAGAGGCACAATGTTAAAAGTAAAGTAAAGGAGGCTTGCTTCATAGCAGAAGACTCCTTTGCCATTAATTATAAAGAAGCATGTTTTGCTATATCAAAAAGATGGACTAATTGACTCAATTGCATAGAGTTTGCATATTATACATATAGAATGATTCCAATGAATGAGTCATAACAGGCTATGATTAGGAGAAATACATTTTCTCGAAAGTGCTTAGCCATTTCAATTGATTGATTGCTATTAATTATACAGCTTTACGTTATAAGTGTGATAGTACAATTTAATATTATCATAATTTACACAAGCGTAAACCATAAATCTATAATTTATTACTAAATACTTATTATAAACAAGGCTTACAATAATAAAACCCAAATATATTTATTACAATAACAGATCATTCTTTTCCTAAAAAAAAATAAATAAAAAAAAGCAATAAACTAATTACAGGTAGAAATTCTACTTTTTGTGATCTATGGCTATATTTTTAACTTTATTATATAAATATTATAATAACTTTTGTAATTATTGCTTATAAATAAATAAAATCAAATTTATTTCATTATAATAACTGATTGTAATAAAACAATTCTACATGAAAGCAATTTTATTTCCCATTTTTTTTTGTGATTTTAGTTATATCTTTTAAATTTTTTATGCAAATATTATAATATGTATTGTATTATTAAAAAAAAAAAAATTAACAATAATAACTATATCATAAAAAAATACTTTTCTTAAAAGCAGTATCTGATACCAGTTGTAGAATTTATATGATAAAACCATATTAAAGTGGTTGCAGGTTAAAAGCAATAATCTATTTTATATTTAGGAATGAACAATTCTAAAGGTTTATAGTATTTTTTTCCTTTTTTATTTTTCTAAAATTAATAACTATAAGTCTGTAATGCATCCTAGTGCAATTCAGTTTTATATATATGTAAAAAGTAGTATATTCCTTCAGCGCAGGGTTAACTGGGTCTCATTGTGGACAAGATATTATTATATGCATACATGTTTATAAACTATAAATTGAAGAATGATATAAATATAATCAATAAAATGAAAAAATAACATGAAATACTGAATCATAATACTTCTTTCTGAATGGTTAACAAAAATCTTTTTAAATAAAGCCATATGTGTGGTATAAGAATTGTTTATGTCAAGCATTGTTAGCCGAGAGGTCAGCGCAGCGGCCTTGCAAGCAAGCAGTTGGTTGTTGCAGGTTCGACCCCGGCCGATGCTATGATATATGGAAAAAAAAGAATTGTTTTATAAGCCTCAAAATAAATTATTTTTTTCAAATTCAAGAATAAAACTATTTGGATTTGATTTTTCTAAATGTTACTCAGGACAACCCATAGCCATTAAGCTTATATGCTGCATAAATAGATTTTAAAAGCCACTGTCCTATGTAGATGCAACCAAATATAAACTATGAACAACATAATTATTGATTCACAGAATTGAAGGTCTTAATAAATATATTTATTAATCTATTTCACTTGATGTTTCTATAAGTTCTTTTATGATTTTTTGCTAATTTGTTTAAGAAAATCAAAAACCCTAATAAAAAATGTTAATATTTTATTAAATAACATTTAAATATACTTAAATTTTTATTCTATTACACATTCTTGAAACATGAATAACACATAAAAAAGACAAGTGCCTTCCAATATACATTTCATGCTGAATCAATATTTTCAGTCATCTCAGATTACCATCAGTTATATATATATATATTCAAATTTTTTTTAGTATTTATCAATATTAAATTGCTATGATTTGAACTACACATCAAATTTTCCACATCTCACATTTTTGTTAATGTGCACCTTACATCAATGTATTAAAGATTATTAATAATAATTTATTAATTTAGAGACTGTCATATCATTTCTATAAGATTATTTTTTTCAGTTTCATTTTTAATTAAATATTTATTCATACTCATACAAAGAATATGGAACAAAGTTAAACTATTATAATTTTAACACCAGAATTATAACATATATTTATGCATATTATTGTGAACATGTTAGTCATAACCTATCTAAAGTTAACACTAATTTTAACAGTACATTCCTTTTTGAATGTACATTTTTCTATTTCAAGATCGTTTCTTATTTTTAACTATTGAACCTGATTATCAAAAAATGAACATCTTATTTAACATAATTAAAAGGGAGAAGATACTTTCTACTTTCGGAAGATCTGAGTATTACAGGAACAGAGAAGATTTCTAAAAAAAATTATTTATGGTTAGAATGTCTTCAATAGTATTTTTAAATATAATGTTTATGAAAATAAATAATATATGATTGCTGAGAGAGATTAAGATAAGTAGATATTTATTTTTAAAGCAGAATTAGTGAAGCAAATTTACTAACACATAATATTTGCCAATGAAAAATAGATTAGCAAAATATTTATGATAATGAGGAGAATGTTTGAAGACATGATTAATCATGGAGTAATTTCATTTCCCTACTTTTAATGAATATTGTACAGTTTAGTGCAATAGCAAGAGTAACAGATTGAAAAGCAAAAGATATTCAAACATCAGAATGATCTCCTGAGAGACAAAGCATTAAATTATTTTTAAAGAGCGCAATCTTCTACATATTTAAACAAAATTCAATTAAAGATTGATTTGGCCATTAGACATAAAATACAAATCTATAAAGAGATATGATTACATTAGGAAAGTTCATAAAAATATAAAGTTATTTTTATATTTATTCCTATTGATTTTTTTGAATTGCGCCTATTATGTAATTACAACATATATATATATATATATATATAAAGAGAGAGATCATATGATCCATTTATAAATGTAAAAGTATTCAATAATTTACAGGTCTTCCTCATGATCTTTTAAAGAGCAAAATATTTCTGGACACTTAAACAACCATAAGTATTAATTTTCATAAGTATCAGGTACATATTTACAATACATACTGTATATTAAAACATTATTTTTCTATTATTCAACAGCTTTATAATAATTAAATAAATAATAGAGATAAAAAAATATTTTATAGTAAAAACTTTTATTTGTCATGCATTAAAACCCCCAAAAATAATTGTTTCTTCAACCACAATTGGGTTTTTTAGATTTAACTTGAAATAAAAGTGTGGAACATCTATGTAGGGAGAAATTTATTAATTTCTGGACCACTTCTACCTTTATTTCAATTTCAATCTGAGAATTTCAGTTGTAGTTGAAGGATCAATTATTTTGGGAGTTTTTAGTGCAAGACAATTACAGCATTTACTGTAAAAAAAATATTCCTAATATTTTTAATTTTTTTTTACTATTCAGATATTGGCAATTATTCCTTTTTTGTTAAGCAATCTACCTTTATGTAAATTCAATTTCAAATGACATGTTTACTATTTACAGTAATATATATATATAATTCAAACGATTATGAAAAGTACTTTAAATCATTTAACACTTCTACCTTTTATATATATCATTAAAAATCAGTCAACACTTAGACAATCCAATATCAATAACAATCAACAATTTCAAACTGCTGTCTAGGCAACTTCCTTTTAACAATTTATATATATATGTCACTTGAGATTTTGACAATAAGTTAATATGCATACCTCTTATGCATATATCAAATTTAGTATGTGTCTATTATATATATGTCTAATAAATCATTAAATTAAACTTTCAATTCAATCACTCAAAAATCACCTATTATTTAAAATATATTAAGCTTAATTTTAATAGCTATCAATTGGAACTAAAAACACATCGCTATATCAATCTCTTGCATGTCTTACTTAAATTATATCTATGAAACAAACAAATGAATAAACCAAAAAATCTTTATACTGCTTTCCCATGCATTTTTTAAACCATGTCTACAAAACAAACAAACATACAGAAAATAGAAGTTGAATAAAAGCATTTAAAAATAAAATTTTACTGATTATTTTTTATAGGATAGAATTCATGTAAAAGTTTATATTTTTGAATTAAATTTTAACCATTTTCATTCTTGCTTCTTTGTGGCAACATTTAATATCTACTTTAAAATTATTTTTACAAAAAAGTAGGTTAATAGATGAATGATTCTAATCTTCACGTGACCTGAAATACTATCTTTGAATCAATGCATGTGTTATGAAGTAACATAGTTTAACTATTCTTCACAAAAATGTTAAGGCACTATATGTTTGGATCATGAGTTATAACATGAAATATGACCCTGCATTTTGAATCTTAACACATATACATTAAATTATGTTTTAATTTGGATAAAACTGCTGCTAAAATGTTTGAAAATAATTCACATTATGTATGGCAGTGAAGCCATAAACTGCAAAAACATTTTTAATTACTTGCAGAGATTCTACAGAAGATTATTAATGAAGGTATGAACACACTGTCACATTCATGTCATCACTCATAATCCAGACACACTACATCAAAAAAAATTTGTGTTGCAAATATATACTAAAGAATAGATATGAGATTATATCCATGTAAACAGAGATAACTGTTTACTTTTGATGTTGCCAAGAAACTAACAATTACTACTAATTAATAATCTCTTAGGTAAACTAAGCACGTTTTCTCATTAACCTATAATAATTTTTGCTATTATAGGTTGAGAAAACTTGTTTAGCTAATCTCAAGGATTGTCAGTTAGTAGTAATCAATAGTTTCTTGACAACATCAAAAGCTAAAAGTTATCTCTGTTTACATGAATATAATAACTTTAGATTTATTATTTATTATAATAATAATTGAGGGAAATATTTAATTCAATATATATATGCATGTTGAAAATACTGTTCAATAAACATTACATGTTGCATTGTAATTAAATCTTAATCAATAGAATGTAAGCTATTATGTGCAATGCATAATGTACACGAGAGGCTCAAAACAAAATATAATGAGTATTGCAGCTTCATTGTATACAAACTGAGAAAATGTTGAGAATAAGCAAAGCACTGATATACAACATTATTTATTGGTTTGTTATTTCAATCTCTATTAACTTAAGTAGATTATTCAGAAAAAACAACAACTAAATATCTACTTTGCAAATTATTAAAAGAAAACCATATAAATAGAGTTTGTAATTATATGTTGCACTAATTTTAACATCTAATTCATACCTAAATATTTTTAGAAAAAAGTCAAACTACATTTATATTTCTCCAGATGTTCAAATATGTGTAATAACAAACAAGCTAGTACAGAATATGTTTTGAATAATATTTTTCTTCTCTTTTCTCTAGATCTCTGACTTGACAGGAATAGCATAAGTATGAATATTGGATCAGTAGCCTTTAGATTCATGAATATTGAACTTAATATGATGCTGTAATCAAGGAGATTATTCTGACAAACAAATAAGAAGAGTTTGTGAGTGTAATAAAAGCATTTGACATGTTTTTCCAATTTTTTTATTCATAAGTTTCGCAATTTACAAGGAGAAAAAATGTTTCAGCTTCAATATGAATATGAAGAATCAAACACTTTCATTGTTATTTATAGAAATGACAAGAAGATGAAATGTAAATGCTAAATATGCAAACTAAAATCATTTGAATGTTAATTTTTCAAATTATATATTTAAAAAGATAAATTTTATTTTAATATTATTTTTTCAAATTATTTTTTGATAAATTTAAAATTTCTAATTGACTTTTTACATTTTTAATACTAAAATATTGTGTGTTTTTATTATCAAAAATTAGATTCTAAAACAAAATATAATTAAATTCCCTTTGTATTTATCAAGTTGTAAAATAAAAAAATAATCTAATTAATTCAAAAGTAATGCTTTTATTTTTTTTTAAAAATCTGCTACAGTAATAATAAAAATAAATTTTAGTAATGTTGATTCTTAAAATAACTTTGTTTTTTAATGCGTCCATATATTAGACAATAATGATTTATTTATAAACTTTTTAGAAATAACTATGAAAGAAGTACATAGCAAAGAATACTTAAAAGCAATGGAAGCAGACTTGTAGGAATAATTTTTGGATAATTTTATTTTTTGCAAAAATGTATGTCTAATGATTAACTTGGTGATAATGATAACGGGTATTTCACATAATATTGTGATTTTTTTATGTTCAGCTTTAAATAATGTTTTGTGACTATCTTTAGTGCTATTTTACTGATATTACATCCATTTAACAGTAAAAATTTGAAATAAAATTAATATTGACATGAAAATGATAATAGTTCACAGAATAGTCTACAAAAAAAGTACAGATGAGCCAACAAAAGTCTAGAAAGTCACTGTATGATAAATTCTTGAAACATATAAACAAACTTTTAACCTCCCTTTTCACTGTCAATGGCAGTTTAGAAAAAATGCATTACTTTGTAGTTTGTTAAAAATATTTATTATTTTTTAAAAAAATATTTATATTGTAATTATTAAAAAAGAAATATATTCATGTTTAGACTTATATTCTTTTTAAATATGTTTTGTTTTCAAAAATACAAGTTTAAGACATTTGAAAAAATGATAAAAAAAAAACTATGATCATTAGATTCTGTCAAACACTGTACAGAACTTGCCTAATAATTTAATAAATATAAATGCAATTTTAAATTTTAAAACAGAATTTCACAGCTTTATGATGACTCTATAATTATTCATGGAATTCATTCAATAAAACATTTTGTTAATTATAGTGACATGACACTTATCCAATGAGAAAAAATAATTATTTTCATTATGCATTTTACTTTTTATTATTATTTTTATTACTATTACTACCACTACCATTACTATTACTGCTTCTACTATTACTATTATATCATCATCATCATTGTTGTTATTATTATTATTATTGTTAGTATTATTTATATATTTGAGAAATTAAAATATGACTTTTTAGGATATGTATCTTTTGTAAATATACATTTCTCACAAATCAAACCTAATTTATTGATTCATAATACTGAATAAAAATTTTAATACTAAAATTAAATTGTTGAACTATTAACTTAAATTTCCACTAGAGAATTCTGGAAAAACATTGAAATGTATCCCAAGCATATATAAAGATAATGAAATTAAACAAATAAAAACACACATATGCAATAACATTTTATTAATAAATTATATGACTTTTTTATAAATCAACAAATATCACATGATCTTTCTGCTTATATACTGTGCTCTTTTCTATAGGTCAATGATGGTTATAAATGGTCAATTACTAAAAAAATTTAAAATTAATATTATATAGTATTTAAAATTATAGATTATATTAAGCAGTAAAAGATTAATATGATATATTTAATAATAAATATTGTGATGGTGAGAATTGTATCTAATTCTATATTTTTCTAAATTGTTTTTCAAAATTTTATATAATTATTTTATATAATATAAGTAGCAAATTTATTAAGACAGATAAAATTAGACTAAACACCGGAAATGACTACGTGACTGTCTGAAATATTCTATGTATAAGCACCGGTTTAAATTAATACTAATAATTAAAATATTTAAATAGTATATTATAGAAGTGGATGGAATTGTCACACATCATAATAAAAATAAGTAGTATACACCTTTATTAATTATTGTTTCAAAATTGTTTTAAAGGTAGTTAAATTGTAATAGATAATAATTGATTTAAAAATAATAATGAGTTAACATTAAAGTCTATTACATCATGATTTTAAAACTTTAGAAATTGTTTATAAATCCAAGTAGGGATTGACCAATAAAAAAATAGATCTTGGCAGACAACCAAAATCACGCCAACTAATTGTATAAACGGGGGAGAACAAAAATGTGTTGACTCCAGAGCAGAGGTAACATTTTAAGCTCTCTAAATTTTTTTTTCTTCTTCAATTTATTAGTCAATTTTATTATAATTTTAATAATATCTTTGAAAGAAACCAACTGACAATTTAAAAATCATCCGAAGAGAATCTTAGAATAATATGTTTTAAAAAAAAAGTTTTTCATAGTAATGTTTCACTAACTTTACAGTAACCTGCCAGTGGATTCTATCGAAATATAATCGGAGTTTTCAATAGAAAATGGATAGATTCTTAAAACCAAGTTGTAAATTTTATAATGTTCCAAATATGTTAATATTATTTGTTGATATAGTTTATATAGCGTATCACTATGAAAGCTGCTTTCGTGCGTATAAAATCAATGAAAGGACATTGTGCGCAGAGTTAATGAAGATAATGGAAAATAAAAATAAGTATTATTCGTATAAGAATAAATGGATAAAAGGAATTTTAATATTGAAATAGTTTGAATTGCTTTCTTTAAGATGACTTGAGAAAATACTCTAGAAAATAGTTAAAGATCGAAAGTAGTGTATATAAAATAATAATGAATGAAAGTGAAGTTTACCAAGGAAAACACTTGCCTAAAGAAAAAAAAAAAATTTTACAGAAGAGAAATATAAAATATTGGATCTATGGAAAATGCAATTGGTACCGTAATTATTAAATAATTGTAGTTTAACTAGAAATAAAGATGCATCAACACGCCGAGGTAATATTCGCCAGAACATTAAAAAGCTTCGTGGGATAACTAAATAAAATGTTTTCTAATAATTTTGGATTAAACACTAAAACTAAAGATTGTCTAAACAGTTTATTAAATGAACTAATTTATTTAAAACTTTAATAAGCAGAAAGGAGAACATTCGGACAAAAGAAGAAATAATAAATAATATGGGGCTAACCAAGATTTACCGTCAGAAAAATATGTGATTATGGTTTGAATTATTTTCTTTACTAATCTAAGTTAAACATTAAGTTTTAGATAGCGATAGGGAAAACAAAATACATTAATTTGTGATATAACATTATATGAAATAATATGTTTTGATTTTGAATTTTAAAATAAAATTGTATGTATGTGGAAATTTGTATATTTGTGATGCTCAAAGAGAAAGAAACCTACTACGAACTCTGATAGGAAGATAAAGATTGTTTTTGGTAACATTTATAATTATTAATGATATATAATGTATGTTTTATTTATTTAGATCAGCTGAGAATTGAATGAATGTAGCGCAAAAGTTTTATTGTTATTATTGTTGTAAAATGCATTTTTGAAAACAACACTCTAAAACACTTTGAGATGTGATTAGATTTTTAAAAATATGCATACGATGATCATTTTATGTGTTATTAATATAGTTCAATATAACCGATGGTTATGTGATATTTTCCGTTAATTTTCCGATTGGGATATTTAAATGTTATTTTAACAAAATGTAGATGTTGAACCTACAGTGTAATAAAGCAAGACAAATTGTTCTTATGGAATAGGGAAATTTTTTTATATTAGCAAATTTTGTTTATTGTTTTTAAAAAAGTAGTTAGTATTTTATCGATGTTGGATACAATAAAAATCTCGAGAGATAGTTTGGGTAGTGACTTGGTAGTACATGGTGATTCGGAAACCAAGAGGATGTATTAAAAACTAGGATGCTACAGGGAGTGAAATAATAAGTAGTTTTAGATGTTAATCAGCGTAGTTAACAAAGCCCTACGACTGGTACACATGTCTTGGACAGTGGTATTTTATATATTTCTTGTGAGTCGTACTAGATGTTTGGTAAAGCTGAGTAAATAGCTGCCACATCATGCTTATCACCAAGGTTATTAGACAATGAATGTCGGACCTATTCATATTGTTCCATACATTTTTGAAGTATATTGCGGATAAGTTATCTATCTATTTTCCCGATATCCTATACATCTTTTGCTATTTTTATCTGTATTTCTTGCAACTACATTGTTATGTGATAAGTCTATTAAAAGGGAAACAATAGATATTTTAGAATGTATGTCATGCTATTATTTGGAATAAGAATAGTTAAGTATTAACGAAGAGTAGATTATGATTATTGAAAGAAAGATGCAGATATCCTAAGAAGGGAAGGAGTTAGAGAATTATGTTAATTCCTTTTAAGAAATGAACTATAATTTTATAAAAGTATATCCAAATAGAAATATACAAAAATATTAAATATAATTTCACGTTTTCTTATTGTTAATTATATTTTAAAAAATATAAGTATTGCATATTTAAAAAATACAATAACATTCGATAATTATAGTATATGTGAAACTGTAACAGGTGATAATTAAACCCGTGTTATAGTATTATACATGAGTATGGCTTATGGAATAAACGTATTATAGTTTACGAGCATTGGAGAACAAACGTTAAAAGTAATAATAATATTTGAATAATATGCGGAGTGACTTATATAAAGTTACAAGAAAATGTAATTTTCTTTTAAAAACCATATTGATTGTAAAATTGTGATGTTATAAATGATGTTTATCCACATAGATAATTTATAATACAGTAACTTTAATATTAAAGGGTAAAGAATGGTGTTACCCATAAAATAGTTAAAATAAGTGATATGATAAACCTAATGAGAAATAAATAAATAACTTTTAAAAGGCATAATAAGTTTAATTAACGATAAAAGAAATATAAATGTGTATAATTCAGCTATTGTAGTGTAAAGAAAAATGAGGATATCCCTTGTAAATAGATGTAGATGGATTTGTTTGTTTTATTTATTTTATTGATGTTAATAAAATTTTAAAATTTGTTTATTAAAACTTGTGTCTGAGTTTTGTTTTCTCTACATCATTGCATGAATTCACAGGGTATGTTCACAACCATTAAATTAAGTATATGATTGTTTGCACAAAAGATAAATAGAGAAGTATGTTTAATCTTAAATATTTATTGATGTTCTTGTCATTAAATAATTATAAAATTGCATTGCGTTATTGGTCATCAATCCATTATCATAATATTTTGCTAAATTATATGCTATTAGTTGCCACTTGCTTTATTTATCATATTATCTAAACACTGCCACTTATTACTTTATTTTATTACTTAAAGATAAAAAAGGGGATATTAGATTATTAACTAATTTATTACGGTTATAAAAGAAAAGCTGTACTAGTTGGATTAAGCAATGAAGATTGTGATTATTATTGTTTTATTATTAACCTAATTGCAGAGTAGTAGATTATGACATAAAATCCCTTATCATATTTTGCTACCATATGTTTATTAACATATGAATAAATTTAAGAACCTGAGATTATTTCATTTGAGCTAGATGATTACTATTATTATTATTAGAGATAAAAAATTAATACTTTAATTGTTAAATGAGTCTTAGTGATTAGAAGTTGCGGAAGTCATAAGAATACTATGTAGTTATTATGTGTAATAGTAGTATAAGGGGGGATAGTGTTCTTATGCCATTGAGGTGATATCCTGTGGGATATTGTCTCAATGTAATCTACCTTGTCACCCGTATTTCCACTTCTAGTCTCATGAATTCCTGAATATTTATTTGAGTTAGTTTAAAACAGAACCTAAGTTAATTTTAAGAAACTTGAGCTAGTAAAGCATTTAATTGAATATTTCATTAATTATTAGAGCTAGAACCCGGTTAGGTGATTTTCATTATATTATATTTATTTTGGGGGAAGTGGAGATGCGGGAACGGGACGGTTAGATTATCGCCCTCAACGTGATTGGCCTGATGTGTAGTGGAGCTACACACGATGACAAGGGCAGAATACATATAGTAGTGTTAGCATTTTCTTCATGCTACTCCAGAGCCATCTATTGTAAACTTGTTTAATCACCAGATACTATATTCTATAAGTTAATTCAAGATATGAATAGTCTAATACTACCATGAAGTATCTATTAATTATTCAAGCTTATAATTTTCTAATTTTATAAATATATAAACTTTACTTTTTTTAAAATTAGTTTTATAAAATTATTTCATTGTTTATCTTTTTTTTTAAGTTCATAAGTGGTTGATTTTCTCTTACATGTTTTCATTTTTACATTTTTAAATCCATAATTCATCCTTGAATAATAAAAAGGAAAAAAAAAATAAATTGATTTTTTGACTCATTAGCAAACAAACTTTACTAATTATAAACATTTTACTCGCAGGGCAACTAATATTTTTATTATTTAAATTTATTTTAAATTTTACTAGATGAAATAAAATATCTCAATTAATATTTATTTTATAACCCTATTTCCTGTGAAAACACTAAAATAATAACTTTTTTTTATATTTCTGACTCAAAAAATAGTGAATTATGGATGTAAGATGGAGAATAAATTCACGTTTAGTTCAATTAAAATAAACATAATTATTTTTGTAATTATGTCGGAGTATTTTAATAATCTAGAATGGTTAAATGTTTTTAGGGAAATTCGGATTTTATTTGATCTTTTCAAATACAAGTTTATTCTTTTTTTTTTCAGGCTTTCTAGTTCTCAGTAGTAACAGTATTAGCATGAGAATTGAGTCTGGGCTCTTTAGATTCATGAATTCTGGATTTAAAATAATGCCCAACTAGACTCTTCTAACAAACTCAGAGCATCATTTTAAATTTAATGTTCATGAATCTAAAGGTCATATATTTGATTCTTATGTTGATACTGTTATTGGACAAGCCAGCGTTATCTGAAGAAGTGAGACGAATAATGTCATTCAAAATGCTGCATAATATATTAGAACTGTGTGCTATTACTAATAGTTGAACGTATTTTAAAAGTTTAAATAAAATTTGAACTTTTCTAAAGACATTTAACAGTTAATTCTAGATAATGGATATAGTCCAACCTATGCCATCATTATAAACCTTCGTGTAATAGATATGTGTGGAAGATGATGACTCGGGCCAACTGATGAGTGCTAGTTCAGCGCGAAATGCATCTTGGGGGTCATTTATCTTTTATTGTATCTTTATTTATATGAATTTAAAAAGAATGGGGAAGTATGGAGGTTGTTAAATATATCTATAAAGTAATGACATTCTAAAAGTATGAAGTAATATTAGTGTTGTTTTACTTTATTACATTTCAGTGATGGAGTTGTCATCGTTCTTTTAATAATTAAAATGTAATATTTATAAAATTTCAACATTTAATTTATTTTGACAATTTTATTTCCAACCGTAATAATTTTTGATAATAAACTAATTATGAAATCAGCCACTCTGTTTGATAGTTGCACCAAAAAATCTTTTTTAAATGAAGTAGCTTTAAATAATGTCTGTCTGTATTGATATATTCAGAATGTCAGGTTAAAAATAAATACTCTATATAATATTAGATCTCTTCCAATTCGCATATGTACGCATATTTACGAACTTTTTTTAAATTCTCATAATATGAACACTGTAATTAATTCAGCAATAACATGACATTATTGTTGCTGCCTTTAAAAATATTATATAATTTTTATAATAGTAATTAAATTTATAGAAGCTAGTTTAAATTCTTTACAAACTACAAGAAAGAGATTAAAAAGTAAATACAGTTACAACTATATCTAAGCCAGCCTGTTACAATGATTTTTTTTTTTCCGAATGAAAGAAACTAATTTTGTATTCTAGTAGATGCTAGATGTCATCAGTTAATAAAGTATTTCATAAATCCTGTACAACTTGACAGATTATATAGAAAAGTTTGTTTTTGAAATAAATATCTGACAGATTTTAAAATAAAAAGATAGAAGATTAGTGTCTGCCCTGTTGTTTTTATTGCTTTCATATCCAGTGATTTCACAAAATCTTTTGGGTTATTGTTAACTTAAGAAAAAATACGCTTGACAAACATTTGATAAAATATTCCATCCTATGACGTCCTGGTATATAATAACGTATGTGTGATATACATACAACTTTTTTATGAAGTATTGTAATTTTAGCTTTCTTATTGCATGTAAATGATAATATTATATACATCTTTTTTGATAAACTGTGAAGTAAAAACATTACTCTCATACTAACCTATGATAGTTGCTGTCATTTTTATAATTGTGTTTTGCGTTGCTCTTTGATTAAGAATAGTTAAAGAATCATTTACTAATCAAAAAATTAGTTACAAATTAACTACATAAAGATTATCACATGTTTGCTATTTTCAACTATTTTTGAAAATTTTAAAGATTCGTTCAGATTTCGTCTTTTCTTATATATATATATGCATAGAAATACTGTTATATAGTCACAAATGTTTAGAGAATATACATATCAGTCTTGCAGCCACTAGTCTATTCTATGTCTCTCATAAGGTAGTGATCTCTACCTTTAGAAAAGCATTACAGAATCAGAAATTCAGCAATACATAATATTTTATCTTTATTGAGAATTAATATATTAATAAGTAAAAGATTTAATCCTTTTTAGAAATATGGTTATATAATCACAAATATTTATCTATTTATAATGAATTACTTAACAATTTCATAACTATCGGTCTATTCTATATCTGATAGAGAAGTAATCTTTAGGTTAGCAAAATCGTAGGTAGATAATTAGAATCCAATTTCATACAATGTTTGAACTATATTGAGACCTAATATGTTAATAAGTCAAATATTATATTATATTTTGCACATTATACTTATTAAAATATCCAAAATAACAGCAATAACATTAATATTTTAAAGTTATGGATCCAAGGTTCCAATTCTTAACTCAAACAAATTTCAAAATTTCTCAGAATTCTATATATTTTATCTCCAAATTTGTGACATTTATTTACCTATACAAAATATCAGTTGTGATTTCTATTTTTTTTTGATTTCATATATATAGTACTGCATGATTTAATGGAATGGTAAAGTGGAAACTCTAGGATCAAAATCCATGGAGTGTGACTTTAGCTCTTTCACTTTCTTGGACTTATAATAAATTAAGTAATAAAAAGCTATTTAATTGGCATGATTAGTTTATCAATGATAGACTAATCAACTCTGGAACTCATGGTCTGTAAATCATGGGTCCAGTTTCATTATTTCTGAAGTTTGAACTTTTTATGATTTCTTCATAAATAAATCATTTGATTGTTATATATATATATATATGTGTGTGTGTGTGTGTGTATGTGTGTAAGAAAGGCCATGTGGAATAGTTTCTAATACATTCATAATTCTTTAATCGATAATATGCAATTTTGTCTATAAATGAATATTATTGCCAATGAATACAATAATTGTTGGTACAATAGTACAATTCTCTCTATGTAGTAATGCCATCCAGTGCAAATCATAATAATCAATAAGTTTGTACTGTTTTGACAGCCTGTATAGGCATAACGTGTTGCTTTAACAATTTTTGATTTAATTTCAATTTTATTGGAAAATGTCCAAGTTCAGTAGATTAAAATCATGTTTAATTCAGTTGTTTATATTTAAATATATATTACACCGTGGTAATATTTAGTCCAATATGTCAGATAATCTTTCTGCTTACATTTGGGATATGATTCTAATAGCAATAAACTCATATAATATTAATATCATCTATATTTTTATTACTTATACAATTCTTTTTTATTATCTAATATGACTGTTTCGATTGCCTCAGCATTCTTCTTCAAAACTTCTACCTATATCTTCAAATCTTACATTTTGGAGATATAAGTAGAAGTTCTGAAAAAGATAGATGGAGCAATCAAAACTGTCATGTTGGATTGTAAAAAAAGCATTGTAAAACTAATAAAAAATATAGATGATATTAATACTATATGGATTGGGCAATGCAATAGGAAAGATAAAGTTATAAATTAGCAAGAAATTCACTTTGTTTTCTTAAGAATCATCTGTTAGAAACTTGATTAAGCAAAGTAGCATTGAAGAAAACAATAATCAAAAATTATCCTGGAAATGGGAACATAATAGTACTACCATATAATGTTCATTGATTAGTGAAAGTTACAATACATGTCTCTGAAGTAGAGCTACATATAATCAATTATTATTTTCAAAAGTAGATTTATATTTTTATGAAATTGCAATATTTTCTTATCTATGATAAGATTCCTGAGAAGTAACCTATGGCATTAAAATTATGTAAACAATTCCATAATTACATTGGGTACTAGAAACATTTTGTCAACATTTCCCAACTTTGAATCCCAGTCCTCATTGATAAAAGTCAGAAACTAATCAAACTATGTGGTTTTAAATACTAAGAATATGGATTTAACATACTACTGCTAATTATTGATTAATCAAACTAATGGCTTTTGAGTAGAAAACTACTCTTTTCATATTGGTCAATCTAGAAATTTGATGATTTGTCATCCTAAATTTTGAGATTGTCTCTACAACTTAGTTTTTCTGTCATTGCCACATAATCATCTTTATAAGAAACTTCTTCACAACTTTGAGATTTTACTAGGTATCTTCTTGTTTTATGAGCATATCACCATCACTAAAGATCTATCCCAATAAATCATTAGTATGCAAAGAAAGTTCTTTCTTACAAAATTTTAATCTACTGAAGTGATGTTTATATATATATGTTAATCCATCAAATACTAATAGTTAACTAGTTTATATATTTAAATCACTTACACAATAGCCAATGCTTAAATAAACTAATAGAATATCAATAATCTCTAATCAAGGCAATTTCAGTAGATAAATGATTGATTCATATTATTTTGGCTGTTGTGATACAGATGTATATATATATATATATATTAATGAATTCGTCTTGTTTATAGTTATACTTCTTAAATTACTGTTTCTATAATATGTTGAGAAGTTAAAAAAATCATCTGAAATAGTTTTATGATTCTTCTAGATATTTATATCTCAATAATACTAATATCCTAAAGGATATCAAATTATTCTCTTAATTTAGATTAAGACAGATTATGATAAATCATGTATGTAATTAAAAATTGATAAATTCTGTTTAAACCATCTTTAGGAAAAGTAATTGATAGCCTGCCATTTTTTTTGCCTCTGGATATATTTCTGGTTAGTACACAACTGAGGAACAGATTTTCTCTAGTGCTATAGTGGATTTTACTATCAATTGCTCTATTAAAAGTACAGGAATAACAGGATTGTTGAGTGTTATAGTGGTAAGGAATGGGATAAAAGAATAAATGCATTAATAAAAAATAGGGAGCTGGAAAAATGGAAAACTAGTATGGAGATTTAAAAAAGGTTAAATAGGTAAGAGTTAATTTATGATAATAACAATGAAAGTAGTTTACTGTTTAAGGCTTGAACAGGATCATTAGCAACAAGGGAATATGCACATAAATGGAGAAATGTGAGTGAGATTTAGTCTGCAAGTTATGTAAGAAAGGCATGGAAAATAATAGAAATTTGCTAATTGAATGTAAATGCTTACAGGTACAAAGGATATAAGTAATGAAGTTGTGGGAGAATAAAACATAAAGTGATTATACAGAAAGTGGGGTTTTAGTTTTTATGCTGAGTTTGGAAAAAGATAAGGGAGATTTAGATATAAAGGCTATAGAGTGGACAAATGTGATGTTGTGGAAATGAGATCATACAAGATAGACACAAATATGGGAAAAACTTAGGGTGGGGAAAGGAAAGATAATGTGGCTAACATGTTTCTCTGGGCATAGTGGCTGAGTAATATCCTGTCTTCAATAAACGAGTAACCAGCCATATCACTTTGCTTCACATTACAACATTTAACATTAACAAATAATAAAGAAATAGAAGTCTATTTATGATAGACATATGCAAGTTTATTGCTTTTTTATTTATTTATTTTCTATGAAAATTTTGAATTATTTGTATTGATATTTACAAGAGTAATAGTAAAAATTTTAATCTTCTTGTTTTATTTTGGATTATAAATATTGTAGGTATATTTTAGTGCTAGTAGAGGGATAATATACAAATGAGATGAAATCACCATCGGCATACCAATGAAACAAAGAAAAAAATGGATAACTATACTTTTTCAAAAAAAAAATCATCTAAAACCAAAAATATGAAATTAATTTATTTACACACAAAAAAAAATGAAAATAGTTGTATAAAAGCCATTTGCATAGTAATAATAATAGCAATAAAAATTATATATTTTAATAGTGTGTGTATATATATCTAATAATATTTATGAGAATAATGATAATTTTATTCTTATTGTTTTATTTTATTGAAATTTGTAATGTGTACATTCTGTGAATATAATTTAGTTATAATGAAATCAAAACTAACATATGAAATAAATAAAATTAGGAAAAAATAATTTCTGCATATATATTCTAATAACAGAAGCAAAGAAGTATATTTAATAAAATAATAGAATATAAGAGAAATACCATTAAAACGGAAGAGAACTTGCAGCAAATAAAAGAAAGATTGAATAAATTATAAAAAATAATCAAATTTATGAAGTTTGTAAAATATATTATATTGTTATTAAAAAGAACAATATTTAATATATTATCTGTTGAAAACAAAAACGATTAGAATAAATCAATTAAAACAACAGAACTAGAAGCTATAAATAAAATGTTTTAACTTATTACCAAGTTAAGGTAAGAGGGAAGGGGGGTGACGTCCCATTTCCCAATAAACATTTACTTTTAAAATGTTTGATTTTTCTACTTAATAAATGTATATCAAAGTAAGCTCTATTTCATCTTAATCCAACACGTATTAATTTCTTTTTCAAAGTTTGAGTTTCCTGGTTTCATCTCATTAACCATTATCATCATGCTTGCGAATTGAAAAAAATATAAATAAATTAACAGTGTGTTAATACAATAGTAGTTAAACTCAAATAACAGATTGCATATTTAATGATAATATGTATTATGCATAGAATAAACAAATTAATAAAATCATGTATTGATTGGCCTATATCCTTGTGCATAATAAAAAAAAATCCATACATTAAATTAATAAATATCTTTGTCCTTTTTAGTTTTTTACATTGAACACATTTTAGCTATCTTTTCTAGACATTATTTTCTGAATACACAGAAATAAAATGATTTAATATAATTTAAGAAGTTTTACATACCTTACTATATTATCATTTTATTATTTCCTATTCTCTGCTTTTTCTCCAAATGAATAGAATTGATTTCCATTTTTTTTAACAATAAACACATTTTTAACTAAAGAATTAATCAAGAAACTATAGAAACTTTCTCTACATCTAACCTGGTATTGTTTTCTTCTGTACTGCTCCAGCCTGATTTGTTTTCTTTTTTATTGTTCCAGTCTGATATTGTTTTTTCTTCACAGTTCTAGCCCTAATATTGTTTTCATTTTATTACTCCTGTTAAGGAATCTAAATGAATTTAATTCAATCATAGATTAAGCCCATTTTACACTTTAAATTTATCAATATAGCATAATATTTTTTTAACCCCTTGTAGTTCTTTCTATATTTTTCTTAGTTCTTCTTTAAGCACAAGTCGAATTCAATATTTTCTTCAATTATTCATAAAAAAACAATATTTAGTTTCTTCCACATTTTTTTTTTATTATTCAGTATTTTAAACTTCAAGCTTTGAGGATTTTTTTACTTCCATGAATGGCTTATACATATATTTCAAAGAATTCTGAATGTTTTTGTTTGAAAAAATATATGACTATATATATATATACACACACATAGATGAAAACTTATGGAGAAAATAGTCTTTAACACATCTGTTTGTTAAGAATATGATCTAAGCTTGAATTTAAGCTGGAAAAATCTAAGAATTTGTTCAAACTTTGAACAAGCTTAGAATTTTTTTTTTTATCTAATATTTTTTTAAATAAATGGGTATATTGCTGGTCTTATTTATATGGTAAAACAATAAATAAAAAACTTCTAAAAAACATGAAATAAGTGTATTGGAGATCATTTATCTTTTTTACATATATGTGGTCATGTGTATAAGTTGTATAAGATGGGGGTAAATATCTGTAAGAAGCTTGAAAGTCTAAGTTCAAATCCCTTCTAATTACATTAAGTTTAGTAGAGACAAGATATTTGTATTTAAATATACAACTAGTTAGTAAGCCCATAGAGTAATATTTTTTTCCTTTCCTATTCCTCTAAAGGGATCAATTATTAAAGATTCTTATTCAGCAGTAGACTATTACAAGATTTCATTTGTATATTGGATTATTTCCATCATCTAATATGAGTTTTAAATGTCTTTAGAAAAATTTAACTTTATTTAAATATTTCAACTACATTCAACTGTTAGTAATAGCACACAGGTTAGTATATGCACAACATTTCAAGAAGTATTATTCTCTCCTCTTCTTCAGGTGTTGGTGGCCTGACCCCTAACAGTACTAGCATAAGAACTGAACTGGAACTCTTTCAGTATTCAGAATCTAAGGGTCCAGATTTGATTCCCATACTAGTACTGTCAGTGGTTAGGCGAGAAACACTTGGGGAATAATATCTCTCAAAACATTGTGCATATACTAACCTGTGTGTGATTTTTAACAATTGAATGCATTTGGAATATTTAAATAAAGTTAAATTTTTCTAAAACATTCAATACACATGTTATGTGATGAAAATAGTCCAATATATAAAGACAACTAAAACACCATCATCACAAACCTTCAGGAAAATAGTGTTAAAAGATTGTTTTACTTTTTATTCATACAGAAGCTTCTCTTTAGATCTGTAAAATTTGTTTAAAAAAATTAGTAATAGTTACCTGAACTATTATAATATGCATTTTAAGTCAGCACAAATCAGTCTTGGGATGTTAGTAAGAATAGCTACAATTATGGAGCTCTGTACTGAGCTGGTATTTTCTGCCAGCTCATACTTATACATATATATACACACATATTTTGTAAAAATAAAATATATACATTGTAATAAAACTTGTTTTATTAGAAATAAATAAACACGTACTTTTCTATCAGCTCATATATATACACACATATATATTTTGTTAAAATATAAATATCGTTTTATAATATATAATTTAAAAAAAAAAACAAATTAACACTTAATTTTAAAATGGAGTTTTAAGAAGTTAAAATAAATTAGATCAAGATCTTGCATTTTTTGATAAAAGTTTGTCTTTTGTTTAGTCTTTAAAAAAAATTCTTAAAGATAGAAGGGAAAAGAAAGCAATTAATTCTATTGTTGGGGCTTTGACAGTGAAGGTATTTTTATGCTATCTATTACGCTGATCAATTGGAATGTTTCTTTGGGATTTTAAAATAAAATATAAAATAAAAGAAGAGAATATTAAAGGTGTGAACTGAGACTTTGAAAAAAACTATAAATTACAGACTTTCCTTTTGTTTAAATTAATTGGATTTTTCTGCCAAAGAATACCTAATCTATAAGCCAATTCGGCTTGGACTCTCCAATATAAAAAAATCGTAAAATTACATTAAAAAAATAAGAAGTAAGCGCAAGGAGAAAATGTTGGGCGAGTAGATCTAACAGAACTTTCCCTTTTGGGAACCTCTTCCTATTACCACCTGGAACTGCCTTGTAAATGCCGGACATAGAGAGCTAGTCGAAGAGAACGGAATGCAAGAAGATCACAGACTAACCACGACGAATATAAAGTGAAATATTCCACACATACAGGATCTACACTGATCGATCAGGGTAAAGAGATTTTTTTATTATAATTTCAAGAGACATTTGCGTAATAGAATTTTAAAAAAAAAGCCTTCACTTCAAATATCCCTAAGTTTCAGCAATAGAAAGGGGGGATATGTAGTCTTTAAGTATATGTATTTACTAATCCAAATTAATCCACATTATATTTTTGTGTTATGTTTTATTAAATAAACTTACCTTTGGTTTCTGTGATTGTTGTTTTGATAATGTATAGATATGAATAAGAAAATTGTATACTCGATCTAAAGGCAAGTAAAAATTTAAGAGGATAAAATTTAACATTAGAAAGAGGAGGTTTGAATGGATTCTATTTTTAACAAACACACTCTTATAGTAAGTCACCCTTGAGTTCACTCATAGTTATATACCATGTTTTTTTTTGATGAAAATATTGGTAGAGTGACGGTGTATGGTCCTTCGAGAACGATACATGTTAATTCTTGATTAGAAAGAAAAAGGATCGGGAGGGGTTGATTCGACAAGTGCGAGAGAAGGGAATAAACAACAAATAGAATAAAGCTATAATAAATATTTCAACAACAGTGAAGTATCGATCTCTTTCTTTTTATTTATTATAATTAATTCTTATATTTCATTTTGTAATCTTTTGGTTCGTTAAAAAGGAAATTATTTTAAGGTTTGCATTTGGTGATTGCCGTTCGTAAATAAATTAACCATTATTATAGAAATTTTATAATACAGTCTAGGCAGAAATCTTGGTGGCACCCTCGAACAACCACCGTATGTTGCAATTTCTTGAAATTTAATAGTGTAACAAAATGTTTTGTTACAGTACTAAAAATACATTAAACTAATTAGTTAGGCTAACTTTTTTTTATGCATTGAATACTTTATAAAGCCTATCCATATATGTGTGCTTCAATTTTGTTACATTTATATTTGTTTTCATAATTATTAAAAAATAAGTATCAACTATAAATTACAAGTGCTAACAGCTAACTAGTTATCAAGGCAAAAATTCAAATTAGATAATAAATGAATTTCATAAATCTGAAGTTTTAAAGTGATTCTATCCCACAATCCAATTCAATCTGTTTGAAAGTCGGAATGTATTTATTATCCAATTTGACTATTGCTATAACAACTGACTGCTTATATTCTATTGCTCGGCTGGATAAACATGATGTTTACACGAGTCATGTGTTATGATTGTGATATATTCAAGAGCTGCAATTAAATTTTTTGCAATATTCAGCAGAAGCAAATATTTGATTTATTATTATTTTTTATTAATAATTGTACAAAAAAATCAAGAGAACAAAACTAATAAGGGAGAATAAAATCAATAAAAAATATTTCTTATTCACAAGTGATTGTATTTGATTACCAAAAACATTATAATTTGGCTTATAATTTGTTAATGAAGCAAGGCATCAGTAGCGCCACATGTTTTTATTTTACAAACTTCATTGCTAGTATAATAAATGATTCACAATAATAAAGTTGTTTCAAAAATTAGCATTAGTTTACAAGCAGCTTCTTTTAAATGAAGATATTTGTGGCAATAATTCTTTATTTTTCTGCATATAAATTGAAAATAATTACCTGTTTTGCTTGATTAAATTAATGAAAGAAGTTGATGTTCAAAAGTGAAAATAGAACACACTTGTCTACATTTGAATTAAAACTGTACAAAGAATAACAGCACAGAAACCGAAGCGACAAGTTTGAACAAGGCATTGTACTTCCAGGAAATGATACAATAAAATCACAGAAGTTGACAATGTAAACAATCATAGCTAAAGAGTAAAGTACAGATGGTTTCAGAATAAAATGTAAACACATCATGCTAATTTAAGTTATATCGTGATTTTAATAGTTTCACGGGAATCGCATGGAAACATCTAAAGAACTGCATGCAGCTAACAAGTCACAATTTTTCCAGGATGGTTCTATTGATTTATTTAAGCATTGCTGTGTGATTTATATAAATGTGTGTAATAATGTAAGTACAAATTGACTACATGCGTAGCACACATATATACGCGTGCCCTCATACTGTATACCCATTATGAACTAAAGAACTAACTTGTGGATTTTTTAAAAAGAATAATTTCTAATTTTATTATTTGATCACAGATAATTGAAACATTGGACATATAAAGATCCTGGATAGAGAAAAAGTACTGCGTGTGTGTCTGAAGATATATGGACTTACACAGAGAAAAAAAAAACATTGCAAACACATAGTTACTATAATCCTGATATTTTTGGTAACCTATTAATAGATTGTTTTCAGTGTTTATATTTTTAACATAATACAGACGCACATCGATAGCATATCTTTAAAATAGCATTTGCAATGCTCAACTTCTTAAAAGTAAAATTTAAAAACGGAAGTCGATTTTGTAAATAAAATGAAGATAATATATATTTTTAATCTGTAAAACAAAAAGTTTGATCAGTGAAGAATAAGATATCGAAGGAAATGTGACAAAGAAATAATGCATGGAATAATCTACGATGTGCCACATCGTTGTTTTTTTTTTTAAATTAACACCAATAAGTCAAAAATTCGGTTAGTGATTATGTTCGTGCTCGATAAAGTTTTGTCTAGATTTCAAAAATATTGAATTGTAGACAAAGCAATTTCCCGTCGTGATAATAAAAGCTAAATTAATGTATGATTCACGTCTTAAATGTTTCTTTTTTATAAAAAAAAAAAAACCAATTATCCAATTTAAAATATATATATTGCTCGTTTTAATGTATAAAGTAGTGAACAAATTTTAAAAAAGAAAATGATTTGTTTTTCGGCTGGTCAATTGATGTTCAAATGCCGGAAATAGGAGTAGTAAACTGAGCTGATATTAATAAGTTAAAAGTTTATATTTAAATTATGAATAATAACTACAACTACAAAAAATTTAGATTAAGTTGCTTTTATAGAGTATTTGCATATAATATGCGCACATACATGGATACGATCATACATATATATTTATTATTCCACATATAGAGCCGTAATGAACTTTTATGTACATATAAAGTGAATTTTATTTAAAAATTCATTGCTATAAATAAGTTTTTAGAATTAACAACATTTAAACATGTTTGAATGTAAAAATAAATTTAAAGTAGAATCTTGAGTAAAATATAATCATTTAAAGCAGTAAAGAAGCTTTCTTCTTAGTTTCCATCTGTTCTTTGCCTAACCTAATGAGAAGAGCAATTAGCCATCCTCAGATTCTCAGACCATGAAATTCCAATAAGCAGCAAGTGCTGGCAATACTGATCCCATAATTCCCTCAACAGATGAATTCAAGTAAATCATTATTAGTTATCTAGTTTTCTCAAAGCAATTCATTTTGTAGTTTTGAATTTGTTTAAAACTCTTTTGACGCAATAATCTTGCGATATGGAGAAAACTGAATGAAGGTTTAAGATGTGTATTCGAATTGAAAATCCTGTGAACATATATATCTAAAGATAAAATAGCCTTTAAATGATTGCCTACAAGTCAACCACTTCTCTAGCAGATTTTCATAGAGAGACAGTGAAAGAGATGATAATACTCACGATGTTTGCAAATCAATGAGTGGTGAGGATTTAATGAGCCTTCCATTTCTATCTACCCAAATATGTTTAGATACTCATTTATTAACCAATAATAAATGGCTAACTAATATGGCTATTGGTTGATACTTGAGAAAAATAAATAAATTCATTGGCAGAATTTCAAGTTTACTAGGTTTGGATTCAAACTTGAGTCATACAGTTATAACAAAAGGATACTTTACTAGTTCACTTAAAAAGCCCTTACAGGTAAAAATAAATTAATGTTCTTAAATAGATCACTCCACTGTAGATCAAATTTCTATAAAATTTTAAAAATAATAGTTCAAGATTATAAAATCAATAAGTATTTCTTTCAAATTGTTGGATATGATTGTATAAAGTCCACTTTCATAAAAATTACAATTTCATTGGATTGGGCTCATAAAACAAATGAACAATATAGGATTTTTAAACTCGCTATACAGTAGTGCTACCAAGAGCAAGCCTTAGTAATCAATAGATGCAGGATGATTTGTGCATAAAATCCCTATCTAATGCTTGCTCATTCAATATCCACAGACTATGTTCTACCTTGCAGCTTTCGTCAGTGAGGAGCCTTATATTTGAGAGCACTGCACCTAAATCTTAGCATCTAATGCAACCCAAAAAACTAGTCTGAGATATCGGATGAGTAGACACTAGATAGGGATTTTATGCACATACCTCCCTGTATCCACTGATTGCAAAGACTTGCACTTGGTGCATTACTGTATGGAGAGTTTGATACTCTTATTAATAGAATGTGTAAGCATATAAAAAGGTGATCATGTGATGTTTTGATGGTTTTAATATGAGATTTTCTAAATGAGTGATCATATGGTAAACTTGAGTGTAGTTTTTATGGAATAAGTAGATCCTGTTTATGTGATGGTACTATCATGGGGATCAAACCTTCAGCCTTTCAATACTCAAAGAATCTAAGGGTCCAGGTTCGATTCCCATGTTAGCAACACTCTCTTGAAATGTGCATATATTAATGTGAATGCTATTACTAACAGTTGAATGTATTTGGAATATTTAAAAAAGTTAAATTTTTTAAAGACATTCAATAATCCCCATACAGTAGTTTTGCCTTTGTTTACAACAAATTATGTGCTAGTATAGAGATGGTGATCATGTGATGTTTGACATTCAATAATCATATTAAATAATGGAAATAGCCCAACATATAAATATTCTTCATTTACCTTTGTTTATAAGCAATAATCCACACAATTTTATTAATTTTGTAGTCGCATGAATGTTGACAGTGTTCAAAGTGCACTAACAAAAAGTATTTCTTGACACGCATATATAATGAAGAATTTTTTATTATTTTTTTTTCATATAGTATGGCAGCTGAAGTAAAAATGTATTATGGATGAGGATTGGGACTGACATCCTGCAAGTTAAGTCAGTGGTAGGGAGAGTGCTATATCCTGGATTGTAAAATCCTCGGATTGGTTCCAGTTTGGCATTCAACCTTCTAATAAATTCTTGAGCAATAAAACCATTTGATTTTTTTTCTTATTGAAGCTGATGTTCCTTTAAATTTATTTACTTTTAATTCAAGGGGTACTTATATATTTATTATATATGAGTTATATAAATACAATCATATAGTATTTGCATAGATTAGTAACATTTAATCTTTTTCTATTTTATATAAAAATTACAAGTACATCTCACATGAATGGATATCATTTGGTTTTTTAAAACAAAAATTTATTGGAGACAATTGTAATAAGGCAAATAATATGAAGTATATTATTTTCAAATAATCTAACTTTTATTTATAAAAAAAAATTAACAATAGCATACGAAATATTATTTTTAAATTAATAATCAATGTAATTTTGGCAGCAAAGGTTATCAGCTAAATATACATAAGAAGAAATATAGAATAGTGGGACAATTTGTTTTGACATTTTATATAATCCGCAAATGAAAGCCTATTCAATAAAACAAAAATATACCTATTTAAACTAATAGCTCAGGAACACATAGACCAACACATCCCTCTAAAACTCCCCACCCAAGACTCCTCTAATGTTAAACACATGAAAAAAAACCCAAAGGATTCCTCCAGTTCGATGAATGAAAAAACCAATGTTTCAACTGCTGACTTAGATAATGAAAACCATGAGCTTAATGGAAAAACAACTAAAACCGTAAATGCAAAAAGAAAAAAAGAGAAGAAAAGATCCAAATTCATGGATAGTGAACTAAATCATGCTTCACTGATAAATGAAGTCACAATGATCACCGATGAACAAAGTGAATATATGCTTAATACAACTCACAATAAAAAGACAAAAACATCCAAATTGACTCTATCACCAACACTTTTTAAAAATAATGTGGAAAATCCTAATGAAGCAACTGAAGACAATGAACTATTCTGTGTCCTTGAAGAACTTTGCAATCTAGAAAAAATAACCAAGTAATAATCCCCAAAATAAACACCTGAAACATGCAGCTTAAAATAGGAGAGATTAATGCCAGGGGGCTTAACTTCTTGAACAGAGCCTACACCATCAGAAGGTGGTTGGAAAAAATTAAACTAGACATCATTTGCTTCTCAGAAACAAAAATCTATCTACAATCATACTACAAAATAACTCAAATACTAAGCCATTATGGACTATTCCATTACACGCTGGAAAACACTGCATCATCTGGAGTTGCCCTGTTATTCAACAAGTTGCTACACTTTAACAACTTTAAAATACTATATAGCAGTAAAGAAATAATAATATTCATGATCACAATTGCAAATAATGCAATCAATCTAGTTTATGTATATGCAAGTCATGATACTGAAAAAATGTATTCAATAGACAACACAATCAATCTAGCACTATTAGACAATAGTTCACCGATTATCTTCTTTGGTGACTTCAACATGGGATATGACAAATACAAGTCAGTTTTTATATCTCCACAATAGTCTGTTGCTTTGTGGAAGAGGTTATTTCCCACCAGAAGCATTTTCCTTATATACTCAAAATAAAAAAAATCTTTAATTGATCTATTGTTTTTTTTACTACAACTTCATCATGACTTGCATGCAGCCCTGCAAATTGTACTTTTTTCCGACCACTTTGCTATGATTCTAAGTCTTCAAATTAACCCATCCAGACCTGTATGGATAAACCATTCAACTACCATCCACATGCTCAACAAAGCAATCATATCTGAGTCCTTTTTTTCTGAAATTTACATAATGTTTAACAAAAATACAAATTCTAACACTGCCTCTCCTCTTCAAGTGTGGTCAGCCTTTATAACAATTCTAAGTTCTCACATTGATTATCATACAAAAATGGCCAAGGGTCCCAAACTGCTTTTAAAAGAATTAGATTTGATTGCAAGTAAACGAAATATTAACCCCAATATTCAACTTTCCATACAACAAATTATTGACCTTAAGAAATAATATCTACAGAATCAGAAAGTCTTGGCACAATTCTAGACAATCAATACAATTAGACATATAGCTACATTAGATGGGCTGTTGGGTCCCACTATGATTAATATTGACTCTAAAAATGTTGGAGGATCTGAATGCTCCAAAAAATCCACAGTCGTTTTCAACATAAGCTTCAGAACAAAAACTTTCAAATAGGAAAGCAATGGCCTGATAATCTAGACTCAATGCAACATAACATAACTAAAAATGATGTTATTCTCAAACTAATTGAGTGACCTGAAATCTCGTGTCTGGGACTTCATGTGATCCCAAGGTTTGTTTACTTGCACCTCAGTAATTTTACAGCCCCAATTGTGTGCGGAATCATTGATAGTCTTGCTGGTGAATTCCAAAACATTCCTGACTTATATCCAATTGAACTGGTCCCTCTTATTAAAAAAAGCAATCCTTTCTCTCTTGACAATATTAAACCCATCTACAAGGCTCCCCTGCTAATTAAAATTATTGGGGCAGTAATTAAAGACTGAATTCAGGAACAACTTTACTCTCACATCACTCTGTACCAATTTGTGAGAAAAGGATGATCCATCAGCAATGCAGTTTGACATTTCTTACTTCTTTCAGAGCATATCAGATCCCATAGAAAGTTCACTCACATTGCCATTCAATTGGATTTTAAATCTGCCTTTGATTCCATGTTGCCATCAGTATTACTTCAAACTCTCCGGGACTATGAAGTTCAGGAAGTTTATGTGAGAATAATAGGTAATCTTTTGCTCCATCTTTACCTCACTGGATGGAAGGATAAAATCATCAGCTTTTCGGTCTCATCTTTCCATCTCACAAGACTCTCCGCTTTATTTTCTACATAAACCCTTTTCTCCTTGAAATTGAAAAGTCCATGCCAGGAATTTATGTCCCATCATTTAAAAAAGAAATTCATCACATCTTATATATAGATGATGTAACAATATTTCTTCCAAATAAGAAGTTTCTCCCTGTTCTATTACAGATCATTAATAAATATCAAACAACATTAAATATTCAGGTCAATCTTTCAAAGTGATCAGTATGGAAAATTTATGATGGTACCACTATACATAGACAATTCACCTCAAAACCACAAAACTTTTGAGGATTTCCTTTCTTCAAGTCCTATACTCAAATGGGAAGAGACATCCAGCAAAATTTAATTGAAAAAAACACTAAAACTGTCAATTCATTACCCCAGAGCACACTTTCCCTTTCTTCCAAAACCACTCTATTAAACATGCTTATTCAACCCAGAATCAACTATTACCTGTCAATAATCAAGCCTACCAAAATATTCATCAACAAGATTAACTCCATATGTTCTAAATTACTGTGGAGATGTAAGGTAATGGCAATCAGTATTGCTAGAATGTAGATGCCGAAAGAAATCAATGGAATGGGCCTCCACTCAGCTGCCACCACCTATGCACATAGAATTGTCAATACGTTAAGTCCCATTTATATGGAACAGGGAGATAGAAATTTCCCTCTTCCCATAGAGCCTACAGACACACCACTTCCAATTGTAAGCAAGTGGATTTCCAATATGTGGGACTTGGCAAAATATATAATAAATTTGTCTCTGCTTTCCAGCTATAATAAAAAGACCTACTGGGAGGTCTATCGAATGCTTCACGAAAATAAATAATGATCCCCAGTGAAACTGGGCTTAATAACAGGAAATTACTTTAAAAACTTTAAACACTATATGTTGAACCAAAATTCATGGACTTTGTCATCACGTTGAAGCAATTGGCTCTGCCTACCAATTTTTTTTTTAGTGGTAAAAAGAGGTTTCCTGAGCATTGACACCCAATGTAGACTTTAAAAATCAGCCAAAGAAACCATCCAACATCTGTTATATACATGTTCTTATTTTATTCCTATCAAGATTTTTAATAAATTCAAGTCACCGCTGACATTAGGACTCTACTTTTCTTAAAATCTGCTTTCGATACTGGAGATCCATCCATCATTAGATTAGACATTTTTCTCATATTTGCTATTTAGTTGGGCAGATGCCAATTCATTTTTGAAAACAACACACACAATCCTCAACAGCTGTACATTGAGATAATTAAATAAATAATAAGCCGAGATAAGATCATGGCCAATACTCATTTATTTAAAGAAACATGGAACAAAGTTATGTTCTGTTAATGAATTATAAACTCATGCCAGGACACAATTATCAGTCAAGTGTTGATTTAGTAAATGTTTTTTTTATTCAAACCATTGACTAAACGAATGTATCAGGAAGTTGAATACTATTCAATGTAACAAAATTTTTCTTGTATAATAAATATTGTTTTGTTGATAAAAAAAAAAGAACTATCTGTTTATGTCATGTTCATGGTAGACACATGCAAAAATGTCAAATAGATGTGTGGAGCCTTTGGGCATAGGAATGGGACTCTTAGCTTTGATTATGCATTTAATGACCATTAATTCTAATTCATGGTTAATAAAAAAGTTTTAGTTCAAAATATATACATATATTTCTATTCCTTATTTAATATATACATATATTTCTATTCCTTATTTAATAATAATAAAAGCTATATTACAATGTTTTGAAAAGACTTTAGAAGTAAGCTCACAATATTTTTGTTTAGTCTGGGCACCAAAATGATAAGATATGACCTCAGATATTGCCAAGATCAATAATTAACTTTTAAAAATGCTAATAATTAAAAAATATAAACATAATAGGCTTCTTTTTTTTTTTTTTAAAAAAAGGAATGCAAATCTTGCAATTTTTATCATTTATTTCTATAATTGGAGTTATATAATCTATCAACATCCTTGCCTATAGGGATTTTAGACTTTTTAGATTATTTTTGTATTTTAATTGCTTCACCTCATTTCCTGAACAGATAAGATCTAGTAGAAGATTTCCTTCAATATCAAAAAGAAATCTAATCTTAATTAAAGAATAATTTATGTACTGATGAGACAGAAGAAGTATTTCTGTTATCTACAACTTAATAACATCCTTTATACTTGTTTAAAAACAAATATAACTTATATGTATATATTACAAAAATGTGTATTAATTTTTATATTATTATGTCCGTATTTCTTAATTTTTATAACAATGCAGAATTCCTTTTTACCATATAATTTTGTTCAGACCTCTTTAAATGTTTAATAAAGTAAAAATTAAGTTTATTTTAAAATAAATTAGGAATATTTTCAGGTATGTCTGATAAGAGAAGACACCAAGACTTACGTCACAATAGGCCTTAAGGTTAAAAAAGACTGGCATATTTTTTTTTTCCTATGTCATAGCATCGTCCGGGACGCAAACCCACAACCGTCTGCAAACAACTACTTGCTTGCAAGGCGGCTGCGATGACCTCTCGGCTATGACCTCTCAGCTAACAACGCTCGACATATTTCTAATTTGTTTTAAAAGGAACTTACTTTTTTTTTTAAAGTGATATGAATAAAAACAGTATGGTGAAAAGGGATATTGTTATCAGAAAGTAACAATAAATAATTAAATACATACATTTCCATAATAATATTTATTTTTATTGGAAGGATTCAATACAAGTTCAAAAGAATAAAAATGTAGGTAGTACATTAGAAAAGTTAAGTCTTATGTTTCATCTGTCATTACATTCATTCTTTATTTTTATTTATTTTACCTATAAAAGCATACATTGCTTCAGGTCTTTATGCAACTTTGGCAAAGACATTATAATGATTGATAATGATGTTTAACATTACATTATAATTAGTACTACAGCTAATCTCTGCCTAGCACACATTTTTTTGAACATTCGTTTTAAATGAAACAGAAGAGATTTATACCCTAAAATTAAATATAACATTCTTAGTTTTTTAAAATTTTCAATAATAACAAATATATACATTAAACAATTCAAAACAAAACAACACTCATGAAATATATACATAATAGATTATAATGTTAGACAAATAAATGTTCAGACATTTATAAAGAAAAGACTATGTTGTTTTAAAAATTGGCTTTATTCATACTGAGTATGATTTGGATACGTTCTATATCATAATTATAGCTTTTTACATTTCTATTGTTAGTGGTATTTATGATACACAATGTACCAAAATTATGCTCAGCAAAAATAAAGACAATTTTTAAAACAACATATGTCTATCTTTTTATTTTATTTTTTATAAATGTTTGAACATTTATATTTCTAACATTACAATTGCAAAGAATACAGATAATATATTTAATGAATTGCATAACATTATATAAATCAGCATTTATTTTTATAGCGTCTGTATACAATTGTAATTACTTTCATATCGGCCTTTCAAGCCAAATTGTGCAAATGCTTTTGCAAGTGTTAAATAATAAATGAATACCCTCTGACCAAACAAGATATAGAATTTATGCAGGAATAAAAGGAATCCTCTTATTCCTACGACTCAAATATTTATATATGAGCAAATCTGAAGTACTGGCACAGAAGGTGTGACTATAGAACAGTCACTTTAAATTACTATATATAACGTATGAATGAATGACGCCGATGAAATTTACTAGAATTTACTGAACATCATTCCAACTGAAACTTAATCATATATATAAATCAGCATTTATTTTTATAGCGTGGCTTGAAAGGCCAATATGAATGTAATTACAATTGTTTACAGACGCTATAAAAATAAATGCTGATTTATATATATGATTAAGTTTCAGTTGGAATGACGTTCAGTAAATTCTAGTAAATTTCATCGGCGTCATTCATTCATATGTTATATATAGTAATTTAAAGTGACTGTTCTATAGTCACACCTTCTGTGCCAGTACTTCAGATTTGCTCATATATAAATATTTGAGTCGTAGGAATAAGAGGATTCCTTTTATTCCTGCATAAATTCTATATCTTGTTTGGTCAGAGGGTATTCATTTATTATATAACAGATTATAATAAATTAATATAATACTAAGAAGACTAACTTTTTGAAAAAAAATATCACCAATTTCAAATTGATAAAAAACATGTTTATATTCATTCAACATAAACAGCATTTTTGTAATAAACTACAGGAAATATGAAAAGCAAAAGGAAGATTAAAATAACTTTTCAAAATTAGAAAAAAAAAAAATACAAGTTAACTATAATAACTTTGTGTACATATGTTAGCATACATGGTAAAATGTGTTATTCATCTTTGATCAGCTTTTTGTTTGGTGTCATGCACTTTCAGTGCTGACTACCATAATCTTAGCTGCATCATTTCATTTCATTTTCTGCTTTTATAGTGGCTGTTTTATTATACTTAATGTCAGATTACAAATACAGATAAAATCATAACAGATAAATTTAATTATAGAATTAAACTTAAGTAGAGTTTTTTTTATGTAGAAATAATTTAATAGGAAAAGAGAATCATGTCTTCATTCTTAAAAAGAAAAGGCTTTAATACAATGTTTTCAACATTTTATTGTTGCTTTTCTATTAAGTGTCCAAATCTCAGATCTGTAAAAGACATTGAAACTTAACAAAAGAGTCATACAAAGACTTTAAATGACTGATAAAAATAAATGATGAGAATAACTAAAAGAGCAGAAGCAAAATATATGCTTAAGGTGTCACTGAGTCTGAAATGGAACTGGATAGGATATGTCACTAGAAGTGATGCTAATAGATGGGGAATTAAAGTTTTAAAGTGAGATCCAAACAAATATTATAAAAAAAATAGAAAGAAAAACCATATATAAGATAGATAGATGAGATAAGGAGTTTTTTGACTGATGTGGAGTAAAGGGACAATGAATGAGAGAACGTGGATCAAACTAAAAGTGACTTTTGTCATGGAGTAAATTGGTAATAATTAAAAATGATGGCAGATAATTTCAGTGATATAAATTAAACTAAGTAATGATTTATGAATTATATGTTTTTACTAAAGAGAACCTGCACAACTGAGGCAAGTTACTGGTAATCAACATAATTATTCATATAAAGAAATATGTTCAAAAATTGAATTATTTTAATGGTTTTCTTTTAATTTTAGCTTCAAATTTGTAGCCAACTGATGCATCTTGAGGATCAATGACCTTTTTATATGATTTTATCCATATGTGGAGATTGCCAGTTTTGTAACATACTTAATATGTCATGCATGAATAAAAAATAAGGAAGAAACATTAAAGAAAAAAGTGAGAGGAATTTAATGAGTACTCTGGAGGATTTGGCATTGTGATAAAGTGGCAGCTTTTGTGCCTTAAGGTCCTAGGATTGATCCCACTACAGTTATTTCTAATGCTCAAACTTCTTATTAATTCCCAAGCAATAAAACCATTTAATTATTTTATTTAATTAAATGAATAATATTCATATTTGTATTTAATAATAGATATAATAATCTTTTAAGCAATAAACATCACATGATCACCATTTCCTATACTTGCTTATAACTGTTATTAAAACAAGCAAAACTTTCTGTACATATTGCCACCCAGTGCACGCCAGAGTAATCAATAGATGCCAAAAGGCTTGTGCATAAAATCCCCATCTAGTGCCTACTCATCCAATATCCCAGACTAGTTTCTGGCTTGTGGCCTTTGTCAGTGCAGAACCTTGGATCTGAGAGCATTGCACCTGCTCCTATATCTTAGAGATCCTAAGATATAGGTGCAGTGCTCTCAGAGCCAATGCTCCTCTCTGATGAAGATCACAATCCAGAAAGATCTAGGTTCAGTGCTCTCAGATCCAAGGATCCTCACTGATGAAGGTCACAAGTCAGAAACTAGTCTGGAGATATTGGATGAGTAGGCACTAGATGGGGATTTTATGCACAAGCCTTCTGGCATCCATTGATTACTCTGGCTTGCACTGAGTGGCAATATGTAGTATGGAGAGGTTTGCCTGTTAAGTTAATATCTTTAAAAGGTAAATAATAATCTTTAGCGTAATAAATGATTAGTAACAATCATTTATTTTTCTAAAGTTGATATCATCTAATAAGTGCACTTAAAAATGTTGCATTTGTAAATATTGAAGGCATTAATTACTTTAACATGATTCTAAACACTGAATTATAGAACAATTAATGAGGCAACAAACAGTGATAAATACCACATGTACAAATGGTTGTAAGCTATTATTTTATGAATAATTGTTTATTGTTTTTTTTTGTTTTTTTTTAAAAATAACGATTTATTTAAATGATTTATACAATTTTATACAATGAAGATTACATGAATACCAAGCAATGTCCATAGCCAAATGAGAAGTGGATATATACATGAATGTTGGATCAACGCTTCAGTAGTATTCTAGATTGGTCCATACTTTGTCCCAGTTAAACAATTATATATGCCTCATTGAGCATTGAAAGGCACGTCCAAATTTATAATGAGATAGGTTTATAGTCAAGATGTGAAACAGAGGCTAAGTGGGCTGGGAGAACACTGACAAGGTCATTGATTCACTCCCAATCTGTCAGTCCGAGCCCAAGCATCCTGAGATCTGTCCATCACTTGCTTATAAGTTAAGCTATTCAGTTCGTGATTAAATTTGTTAACTTTTATTGATGAGGTAGATGGTGTGATCAATCCACTAATTGGTAGTCTTTAGATAATATGGTAGAGTTCCCACATATATGACTGAGCTCATTTTGGTATTGCATTGATGAGGCGAGACTCATATTTGATCATTGATATCTTTGTAATAATCAGTGCACTAGCATGGAGGTGCCAGCCCAGGTTTGTTGATACAGCCAATCCGGAGCAAGCATTTTATCTCTGATGATATTACCCTTGATGAGTGTTTTAAATACTTGAAGGGTACTGGTGTTCACATTGCCCAGAATAAAACTGCATCTCATTAGCCAGATGGTGAAGGATAGGAAAATTGCTAATCTAATGTTAGCAAAATTGCCAGCTTTAATTGCTTGCTGGATTAAGAATGTGTCTGTAGAATAGTGTTTTACCTTTTCGTCAATGAAAGACTCGAGAATGCTGAGTGATGGACAATCTAGGAAAATGTGTTCAATTGTTTCCTCATCCCTCTGACAGAATTGACATTGAGAGCTAATTTTGTTAAAACCTCTCCTCATTACGAGGAACTGATTAGTGGGTAGTGATGAGAGGTTTAATTTCAGAAGAAAGTCAATAAATTTGGGTTCCAGAAACCAATGTTTGGCTTTTTTGATCAATAATTTGGAGCATTATGGAGAGCTGAGGGACAATCTTTTTTTAGCCTATAAGTTTCCCAGTAGGACTTTTTTTCTTTGAAAATGTTTGGAGTTAAGTTAATACAGCCATTGACATGTGTCCAGATGTCAGTCAACCATCCTTTACTATGGGGAGGTGGTGTATCAGTAGGTTGAAATTCTTGGGTTAAATTTGTATAGTCAATTTCCAGTGGATTGTTGTGTAGCAGATTTAGTGATTTTTGCAAGTATAATGTAACAACCGAGCTTATGGCCACAACCTTCCTTTTTCACAGTAGCTTAGTACATAATGAGCCCATTTGTTTACCAAAGATTTTAGTAGGCTTGATGATTGGTAGATAGTAATTGAGTCTTGAAAACACTAGCATGTTAAGGAGTGTGATTTTACCAGGAATTGAAAGCGAAATACTAGGGAGAGAGTTGATTGTTTTATTGGTTTTTTGAAGGATTGAATTTTGTATTTCTCTAGTCATGGTAGTTTTTGTTTTTGCCATGGGGAATCCTAAAAAAGGCTGTGCCTTGGCTGTGAATCTGGATGGAATTGTTGTTCCTGTTTTAATTCTCCAGATGGAAGGTTTGCTATTGTTAATTTGGAAGTTTAATATTTTGGCATGCTTGTCAATAATTGTGAAAAGTGTTGGAAGATGAGCTTCTCTGGGAAGGAAAATGGTAACATCATCCACATAGGAGATGTGGTTGATTTGTTTTTTGATGGCGGGAACATAAATGCCTGGCAAGATATTCTCTATGTCCTTGAGCATGGGGTTGATGTAAGTTATAAAACATAGTGATGCTAAGGGAGAACCCTGTGGCATCGAGATATGAGGTCTAAAACCTGTAGACAACCTTCCATCTAAAGAAGTAAATATGGAACGATTTAGTAAAAGATTTGCTATTATTCTGATGTACACGTCGGGCACCTGATACTCCCACATTGTCTGGAACAGTACGGATGGTATTACTGAGTCAAATGCTGAAGAGAAGTCCAGTTGTACAACCAGTGGCCTTGATTTATTGGTTTGTCTGACATGTTCAGTTAGTAAAAGAAAGCGCTGAACTGCATCAATGGTTGATGATCCTTTTCGGGCAAATTGAAAAGATGAAATATGTGAGTAGAGTTGGGGTTGTATCCGGTCCTTAACCAAGGATTCAATTGTCTTAATTAGCAACAGAATCATTGAAATAGGTCGTATTTTGTTGAGACTAGATGGATTTTCTTGTTTTTTAAGAAAAGGGACCAGTGCCACTGGGTACAAATCTGGAATGTTCTGAAAGTCGTCGGCCAGCACGTCAATCATGTTTTTGATTATGGGGATTGTGTAGTGACTAAGTTGTAATAGTACAAATTTTGAGATTGCGTGAGGGCCCGGATGAGTGCTTTCAGAAAATGCCTGTAGCTTTTGCAATAATTGGGCTTCATTTATGTTGTGATTGGTTGTGGTATGATTCCATATGTTTCCTGTTTGAAAAGTATTGTTTTGCAACTTTGTTTTGAAATGAGAGTGAATTCTCTCCAACATTTCTGGTCCACTATAGCACTTGCTGTTAATGATAATCATAGATGGTGTTGGTCTAGAAGCTGATCCAAGTGCCCATCGAATGTAGCTTCTAGTCCAGTTATGACTATTTGCCAAAAAGATTTTAGATCTCTTTGTAGCAATGTATTGAGCTAGAGCTTTTTGTTTTTTGTGATATTGAGTTTTTAATTCTAGTATTTCTTGAATTTTGGTACTTGAGAGGGGTAGTGAACTTAGCCTATTACTAATTGAATCAAGTTCTTTTAGAAGTTGATTTGGTCCCTTAGATCTTTTTGTGTGAAAGTTAATGAGGGTGCTCAAGATTCCTACGAAAGCAGACCATGCTTGCACAGGTGGCAAAGTGAGTACTTGTATTTTATTTAGAAGGATATATGCTTCTGAAAATAACCATTCAGTGTTGTGGCTTTGTTCAAGGGTCTTATAGTTTTTGTGTGGTCTGAAAGACTTATCATGTTGGTGTCAAGTTGTAGCGAGATTTTTATAGCAAGGTGGTCTGAGAAAGGCACTAATTGCAGCTTGGCATGCAGGTTATAATGAAGTTCGGGGGAATAAAAGAGAAGATCAATCAACGATTGCTTGTGTTGTGTGTAAAATGAGAATGATTGAAAGAAAAAAAACCTTCTCCACATAGCATAACTTTGTCGAATAAATGAAAATATTTGTTAGTGAACTGATGATAGGTCATGTTAAAATCCCCAAAGAAGATTGAGGGTGAATTATTGGATGAAAGCAGGGCATTGATTTTATTAATCACTGAATGAATTAGATTAGTATCATTCTTGAGATAAAGGTAAATTATGTTTATGGGATTATTATTAATGGTAATGTTAATAAATAGAAGTTCTTTGCTAATGTGAAGAGTTCTTAGTTGCTGATGTTCCAGATTTTTATTGATTAGGAAAGCCACTCCAGAAGAAGCAGTATTTGAGAGTAGATAATGGAAATATCCATGTTGCTGCATTAATTGCTGAATTTTAATATTGGACTGTAAATGTAACTTGGTCTCGAAGAAACATACAATGTGTAAGTTTGATTTGTTTAACCAGTTTTTGCTTGCATGTACCCGATCCAGTGAATTGAGCCACCTCACATTAATTCCAGCAATTTTTAAATGCATTGTTTGATTCTGTGTAGGTGTGGAGATTGCTTTATTCTTCTGAGAACTCATCATCCAATGAGATTAGTTAATCCTCGAGTACTTGTGCTGTTTGACTCAGAATATTCCAATTTGTTACTGTTGTTATTGTTTGACCTTGATCTAGTGCTTTGTTTTGAGAAATTTGTATTTGAGTTAACCATGTTATCTTTTTGAGATGCTGTACTTAGTAAATCTGTAGATTGGTTCTCTGTCGAGCAATTTGATACTGTTGTTTTTGTTTGATCTTGATCTAGTGCTTTGTTTTGAATATTTGTATTTGAGTTGACCATTTTGTCTTTTTGAGATGCTGTACTTAGTGAATCTGTAGATAGGTTCTCTGTTGAGCTGTTCTGAGACTTATTTCTTCTTGTTCTCTTCTTTTCTTGCCTACTTCTATCTTTGGATGCTTTGTTTGAAGAGTTTTGAGAATAATTGATATCAAGATCAGATTGGTTGCTAGTTAAAATCTTAAAATTAAACCTTTTTGTTATTTTTTATGTTTAGGTATCGAGTTATGTTAAAATAAATAGATATTAGTGACCTATGAACAAGCATTAAAAGTTTACCATTATCAATGAATATTTAGTCTTAATTCATATTTCTATTATTTTAATTTACAGCGTATTAAAGACCTTCACCTATATTATGACATTTATATATGATTGGGGTTTGTAACCAAATCATATGAATTAGAGAGACTTTTTCAAGATTCCAAAAAAATGACTGATTTTTTTACCAACACCATCTGCACTTTTTTCATTGGATATCTATTAAACAAAATTTTTGCCCTGCAGTTTGAACCTTAAAATGCATAATTAAGAAATGCCCCCCCCCCCCCAATAAAAAATTAAAATCAACATATGAATTAACATTTGTCCCAATTTATTTAATATTATCCGATTTATGATGTTACTTTCTACTATTTCCAATGTTCATTTAGCTGTCATTTCCCAATAATTTCCGTTCTGCCCCTTCTTTTTGTTATCCATCTTATTTTGAGACATGCTTATTTCGAATGTAATTATTTTGTTTTATTACTTTCTTTTCTTCATCCCTTTTTTTTTAACTTATTGATTTAGACCCCTCTTTTCTACTTATTGTTTTTCATTAAATATATATGTATTTTAAAAATATTAAATTTTTTTATTTTATTTTTAAAAAAGATACATTTTTAGAGTTGTTTAAAGTTCATAATCATTAATTTAAAAGGCCAATTAATGCAAGCAAATTGCTTTTTCTTTCTTCAGATTTTCCCATAGATGTTTATATTAATAAGAAAAATATTTAATGAGAGAATATAAAATAAGATGATGTAAAATTATTCTAATACCTTTCAGAACAATTATATTAATTATTAATACGTTAGTCGTGCATTATAAAAATATGAGTTCGGATCGCATTTATAGTGCTATTTAATCCTAATTAAAAATTCACGGAAAATCTAAATGATTTTACAATCAATTAAATGTGTAAAAATTTTAAATGTTTAATTATTAAAATTATTAAACTTTATGCCATCATCCACATCAATAGATGTCGGATTAATACTCCATAAATAATTCCAGACTTTTAAGTCTTTCTACTAGTTTAATAGCGCCGCCATCTTTACCATTTACACTTTCGGATCTTTTATTATTATTCTTTTCCAAGAACATGTTCGATTCAGTTTTCCTTTGTTTTTGTTTTTTAATTTCAACAGCAATTGAATTTTTTTTTTCACGTTTAATTACATCAATAATTTTTAAGCTTTAGATGATTTGGCAAAGTAATAGAGTGGCCGATTCTAGATTGTGGCCCAACTCTGTCACTTTTAATGTTTGGACTTCGTTTTGAACTCCTAAGCAATAAACCACTCGATTATTTTAGTAATTCTTAAAACTCAACCAATATATATATATTTTAAATTCACGTTATTGCTATTAATAAATAAAATAAATGAATGACTTATTGTATGAAAACTCAAGAGAAGATTCGAGTGCAGTCACTTCCGGTATTTAAACTTATTATTAATAATATAAAACAATCAAATGGCTTGTTGTTAGAGAAGTTAAATGATATTTGAATACTGAAGGTAATAGAGTTGAACTTGAATCAAGGGATCTTTAGCTCTTAAGATCATTACAATTGAATTAAACCATAAAGGGTATTGATAGTAGTAATATATGCATATCAATTTGGTACAAACATCTGGATATTATAAAGATGACAGTCGGCTTATAAAAAGATAAATAAAACAGATAGAAAAAAGGTAATAAAGATAGCAAAAACAGAATCCATATGAAGAATTGTTAGATCAAGGAAGGTGAAACTCAATATAAAAGTTATCTTAGGCATTATAATTTTATTTTAATTTTCTGCTCACTTAATATAATAATTTTTTCTTTCATGTGTAATGTTATGCTTGTGAGACTGATATTCATCAATTCTAGCTAATTTATTAAAACTTTTTCTTTTCCTGTGTGTTGAAAAAGATTCTATTAATTATCAAAATCTTTTGGCATTAAAGTGCATCAAGAAATTCTTTACAAAATGGTAAATTCTTATTATTCAAAATTCAAAAATTATCACATGGTGTGGTGGTACATAGAGCATTTACTCATTTATTACTAAAACAAATTAATAAATGTCAAATGAAGGTGAAACACTTCAACACTAGATGCAATCTACACAAAAAAATAAGGATAATTAAATGAATTTATGCACATTCTGTAACTTGGGTATCTAATCTTAAAACATCCGTAAATCATGGTTACTGATATATATAATAAAATGAAGACTTTTTTTAAAAATGAAATATGTAAATATTCCTATAAATTAATTTATATGTGCATGTAGCATAGGTGGTTGCTTATTATAATCATGCCAAATTTTAATTAGTTTCTATCTGCTATCATCTGGTATTAAGATTACCATACTAGCAGAAAGCAATTCCATACATGGATGAATCTAGAATTTATGAATTATATATTCAAATGGAGATGGGTTGTAGAAATATGGGGGGGGGGGATAAAATATATTTGTGCTGATCAAAATTATTACCTCTATACCTACTACAATTTCTTCTATGTAAACTTATTACCTATATAAACCATCTCACAAACATAAGAAAATCTTCAGTTTTTTCACTTACCATACATAAATGTTTTTCATTAGTTGAAAAATTTAGTGAGAAAAAATCTGTGTATGTGTGTAAATGTATAAACAGATTGGAAACAAAAATATGTCCTCTTACAAACAATGACTGAAGTTATTTGGTAAATGTTTTTAAAATAAATATTTATTTAATTTCTCTAAATACCATGTGAATGAACAACTAAAAATAAAACAATAACTAAAAAAACAAAACCATTGCCGAACAGTGACTGCTCTGGGGAGATATGATTTATATCCTTAGTTCATAAACATTTCTTCATTTTATGATGGAAAAAATATATATATGTAATAGGTAAATATGTTTTTTTAATCAAAATGGGCTATTTAATTCCATTTTGATATCTTAAAGGTAAAGAACATGGTATATTTCTAATGTTTATTCTGTACATATTTATTGTTATATGATTATTTATATAATGTATGAATGTGAATGAGATACTCATGAACATGTAATAGACAGCATAATGATTTGCCTGAAGGTTTGTGATAATGGTATATTAGATATGATAATATATTGGATTATTTCCATCATCTATTAGTAAATGTTGAATGTGTAGAAAATTTTAATTTTTTTTTACACTTTTCAAATACAAATAACTTTGTTAATAATAACATACAAATAGACAACACATGTTAGCTTTAAGTAGTATTATTCTCCACTTCTCTTTAGGTGTTTCTGGCTTGACCAGTGACAGTATTTGCATAGGAGTCAAACTCACAACTTTAGATTCTCGAATGTAAGGCAAATGCTCTAACCAATGCAACCGTTGCCAGAATAGTTCACTTGGTTGGAGCATTTGCCTTAAATTTGATATTCGAAAATTTAAAGGTGTAAATTTGCTCCTATGTGAATACTGTTACTGGACAGGTCATCAATATCTGGAGAAGAGTGGAGAATAATACTACTTAAAATGTGTAATTACTAATTTGTGTTGCCCATTTATGTGTTATTATCAACAAAGTTGTTTGAAAAGTTTAAATAAATGTAAAATTTTCTATACATTCAACATTTATTGATAGATGGTGGAAAGTCCAGCATATTATAGCATGATGATTTTCTTAATGTTTTCCTTCTGAGTTTAATATAAAGAAACATCATGATCTTTCTTCTCACTTACCCTGCAGTTCTTAACTGAAATATTAGTTGAGTTTTCTTGAAGGAAGAATATAATGTGTGTGAGTAAATTTATTGAAATAGATATTTACAATCTTGACAGATAAAGGTAAATTATAGCCTTTATTTCCCAAGATGCTCTAAAGCCATAAGTCAAGGCATAAAAGCTTAAAATAAAAATAAATTTATTTATTTTTTGAAAGAGTTTATCTGTATGACTGTTGTATTATGGAATTATATCCTTTGTTCATATTTACAAGTCAGTTTTTAAATGCTAAAACATGTCAAATGTGATTTTTTTAAAGAATGTTATTCATTTATAAAATTGAATTTAAAAAAAGTCTAGTCCAATTTATTGAGTTTTAGTATAAAATAAAGATTTTATACAGAAGTAAAAGGTTAAGCATTTTCAAAAACTCACCAAGTGAACCTATAGAAAATGTCAGAATTTGAAATAATTAAGAAACAGATGTATTACTCTTTTATCAATTCTATATAATATTTTTACAAATTACAATTCATCTACAATGAATTTTGAATTTTAATTAACCAAAAGAATAAGCTGGATTTAAAAGTCCTTTAAACATGGAGTATCATGTTCAAGTATTGAGAAGAGTTATAAAAAAAAAAGATCTATAAATATGAGTTGCCATTATGCTTTGGATTTGGAGATTATAAAAAAAAGTATTTGATAGCGCAAACACTTCTAAGTAATTAAAGCATTGGATTATCAATATATAGACCTGGGATATTGTCACAATGTGAAGAAAGTTTATCAAATTGTAACAGCTGTGATTAGATTATATAATGATAATAGCAAGATTAACATTGAGAAGAATATATGACATGATGCTTCCATATATCTAAAACATTTTACAACAGTTTCACAAAAAGTATAAGGGAATCTAAGCAAACATAAGATAATGGAAATTATTTATATTATCTAAACTTTTCAGATGATGTAGCTAATTTTGAAAATAATGTTTCAGAGTGAAAAGTAAATAAATGCTAAAAAAACCAAAGTAATGTTCAATGAATTTTCTCAAAAAAATAAATACATAAATAAAGATTAGTAATAATACATTAGAAGTTAGAAGATACAAATACTGTAATTAGATTATTAATACAGATTAAAATTCATAATGTATTTAATTAATCATAGAATTAAACTTGGATGAAGTATTTTTGATAGAAATAACTTAATATTGGAAGTAAATATTTCTATGTGTTTGAAAAGAAAGGTTTTTAATAAGTGGATTTTACCAGTTGTTACTTATGGATATGAAACATGGACACTTAACTTAACAGCAATAGCCAATGAAGTATGGAGAGATGCATATTAGGAGTAACAAGAGGGAATCAAAAATGAAATATAGGGTAAGAGAAAAAGACAGGTGTTACTAATATCATTAAAAGAATTGAGAGAGTGAAATGGAGCTGGTTTGGACATCTCGCTAGAATAAATAATAATAGATGAATAATTGAAGTCTTAAACTGAATCTCAAGAGATTTAAAAGACTTAGAAAGAGACTGCATGCATAATGGATGAATCACATAAGAAAGTTTGTTGTTATGATGTGGAAAAGAGAAGCTAAAGCTGTATTTGGATTAAACTTAAAGAGATTTCATCTTGAGGTTGATCAGTACTGGTTAAAAATGATGATGATGATATTAATAAAGATTTTCTGACCTATCAACTGTTTAGAACATGCACACCTGATACTAATTACTATTTTTTTATTATTTTAATATAAAATTTAAAAGAAATATTAGCAAAGAAAATGCCATACCTTTCACAATAACAACAGAGGGGGGGGGCATCATTTTAATTTTTTGTGCAGAGCAGGTGGGTTTTTCCTCGTAAATCAGAAAATTATTATGCAAGCTACTATCAATTCTTCAAATGTTCCATATATGAGCATTGAAAATATCAATAGTTTAGTTAGCTAAATCTGATGGAAGAGTTAGAGCCACGTCTCTCCATTTTAAGTAGGAAATCTGCATTGCTTTAGACAGAATCAGGGAGATTTGGTGGCGATCAGCTCTCAGAAATAAGTGCTAATGTTATTATCATATTGGTTAAATCACTACTTTACGAAAATTTCTAGTTATTGCACACACACATTAAACAACACAATTTATGCATATATGTATAACGTGGTTTTATAATTTAAATAAATGATACAATTTTAAAAAGAACATTAAAATTAATTAATCATAAGAGTAATACACATAATCATGTATATCATCATCATCAAATCATCATCATTATTATTTTTAACCATTTTTAATCAACTGCAGAATGAAAGTCTCTTCAATTCAAATCTACTTTCTCCAATCTATAGCTTCTCTTCTGTGCATCATATCAGACAGCTTTCTTATTTCATCCACCCATCTCACACGTGGTCTCTTTCTAGATCTTTTATAATTTTTTGGGAACCAATTTAGCATTTTAAGTATCTATCTATTACTACCTTATATAACATTATCTCCAACCTAGATCCATATTAGTCTCTTAATTCTTAGAATGATGTCAGTAGTACCCGTTTGTTTTCTCTCCCACCCATTGTATTTTTGATCACTTATTTTACTATTATCATAAATTTCTTAATATTTCGTTATATTATCTGAAGTTTTTATATTGCTATTTATTATATATCGTAATAAGATTATATCTAATCAGAAGTTATTTTCAGCCACTATATACCAATTTAATATAATCATCTATTACTACATTTGGATATAGGTACAAGATGGTCTATAGCCTTGAGCTTCTGTCATTGATCTGTATTTATTTAATAAAAGTAATGAGAAACTTTTTATGCACTTTTTTCTCTAGCATTTTATGTCAGTCACAGTGACATAAAATGATAGTCTTATCATTTATACGATATTTATATGACACCTGTTTAGTAGAGAAAATAAAGATGGTGCACACGACTTTTTTGTTGTTGTGCAAAATATAATATATAGTTAAATTGTTAATAAATATTATCTTTCGTTTATATTTAATAATACAATATGTAAAATATTAATTATTATCAAGTCTGCATGTCCTAAGCAGTTGATAGTTTTACATAACCTTTGTTATCTATATATCCCCAACCCACAGCAGAGTCAAGACATTTGGCAGTAATAAAAAAAAAATCATTTCTCTCCAGAGACGTCTAATATTTGGATGACACATGTTTTTAGTCAATATATTACTTTCTAGCTAAGTATAAATAATTATTTGTTCCACACAATATGTAGCTGGAATGACTATGAATTAGCTGCTGAAAAAAAATTTATAAATTAAAAATATTCAGAATTGTATATATTTGTAAATTTTCATTTCGATTCAAATTTCATAACATAAATGTCATAAAAAGATATTTATAATACTTTCTGATGGCAACACATCCTTCTACTATACTAACGCCATAGATTCAAATATGACCCAAGTTTAAAAACTTTATGAATAGTTTACGATTTAAAATTAAAAAAAAAAATAACAATAGCAAACTCTCCATATAGTAGTACAACCCAGTGCAAGCCTTACAAATCTATGGATACAAGAAGGTTCATGGATAAAATCAACATCTAGTGTCTAGTCATCCAATATTCTCAGACTAATTTCTAGTTTGTGACTTTCATCGGTGAGGAGTTTTGGATATGAGAAGGTGTGGTGCTCTCACTGATGAAAGCTATAAACTAGAAACTAGTTTGGGATATTAGATAAGTAGATACTAGACAGGGATCTCATGCACAAAATTTCTTGCATATATTGATTATTAAGGCTTGTATTGGATGGCACTAATGCATGAAAAATTTGCTACTGTTTTAACAACTTGTATAAGCTTAGGAAATAATGATATTTTAGTAGTTTTAAAAAATACCTTGTCATCTTCTAGAAAATAAAACCCCAACTTATAAAATACTATATATATATATATATATTGAAACCGGACCACCATACAACCCTTTTATTACTTCAGTTGTAACAATTTCCTGATGAGCATGTTGCAGAAAGGAACTATCAATTGGCATTACCCAATGCAGATGTTAACCCCCCCTACAACAATATTCCCTGCTCATCAGAGGATGTAGCACCATAGAGGCTGGAAACATCTAGACATTTATATGTTTGGTTTTCCAAACTGTGCCACTAGAGTTCCATCTCACTACAACCTGACTTACCTAGGTCTAGTTATGCCAGACGTAGCTCAGGAGGCATGAGATTCTCATGAACAAATGCAATGACTGATGAGTGATGCAACAAAAACAAAATAGAATTGAACAACTGGATAACTAAGATTAATTTTAAGTAACAATAAATTTATTTAACAAATTAATTTGCAAGTTCTTCTAATAAAGTTCCTTCATATCCATGTGAAGATTCATTGTTTTATTCATTTCTGGTCCATTGGGTTTTTTTGGTATACTTCAGTATGACTTAAAGAATGTAACTTGTTGAGAGTATAATAAAGTCCTTTCATAGTTCTTTTAACAACTTACATCTTTAGTTACATAATTAATTCACAGAGAGGAATGTGTCAAATTGAGATAACAGAGAGAGTAATGAAGACAACTGATAGCATCTGATGCAGAGTTCCACCTAATTTAACAAATATTTTATTTGCAGTCCACTGTGTATCTTAGTATACAGTCAATAATAGTACAATAGGAATTAGAGAATGCAAGTTCTTTAACAATTTACATTTTGTGTCTAATTCAGAGTTCCAGTTAACCTTAAGTTATTTTATTTGCAGTCCATTAATATTTCATTAAATTTATTAAATCCAGTAATGTGGTTTAAATTACTCCCACAAAATCAATATTCAGGTAAGTATTAAGCATTTTTAATTTTACATTAATATGCAGATAAGCATTTAGAGTCCATATAGTATTCCATTACATTTAACTAATGTGGTTTAAATTACTCCCATAAAATCAACATTCAGGTAAGCATTAAGCATTTGTAATTTTACATTAATATGCAGATAAGCATTTAGAGTCCATATAGTATTCCATTACATTTAACTAATGTGGTTTAAATTATTCCCACAAAATCAACATTCAGGTAAGTATTAAGCATTTGCAATTTTATTCAATATGCAGGTAAGCATTTATAATTTAGTCAAATATAGAGGTATATTCATACACATAAACTTTATTATATTATCCAGATAGAAGTAATATGCAGTTGAAGCATTTATAATTTAGTCAAATATAGAGGTATATTCATACACATAAACTTTATTATATTATCCAGATAGAAGTAATATGCAGTTGAAGCATTTATAATTTAGTCAAATATAGAGGTATATTCATACACATAAACTTTATTATATTATCCAGATAGAAGTAATATGCAGTTGAAGCATTTATAATTTAGTCAAATATAGAGGTATATTCATACACATAAACTTTATTATATTATCCAGATAGAAGTAATATGCAGTTGAAGCATTTATAATTTAGTCAAATATAGAGGTATATTCATACACATAAACTTTATTATATTATCCAGATAGAAGTAATATGCAGTTGAAGCATTTATGATTTGTACAACATTTAATTATTCTAACATAAATACTTACTTGGTCTGCTGCAAACGTATATTTTTATACATAAATTCATTAGCAGTTTTATTTATATTTTGAAATATAGAATACAATTAACGTTTTCGTATTTCTCCATTAATTTTTTTCTTTTATTAAAATTTTTATCATAGCATTAATAATTGAATTGCTACTATTTTTTTAATTCTTACCTTATTACTTGTTGTTCTCTTTCAATACCCATGGGGCTTAATGAATGGCACAGTAGACAGGCTGGAGCTTACTTCAGGATTGTGGATGAAGAGAAAAACGCAGGTCAACCGCCCATGTTATATTGTTTTTTCATGGTTAAGTTTTGATTTTTCTATCTTGCTTTACTTAATAAAACTGATAAAAATAAACACTCTCTGATAATCCGAATTTTCCAAATATTTTGCACTTTCTCTGCTTGTTTTATTCAATATGACTTCTCAAAAGAAAAACTACTTAACCAACGATAATAATAAAAATTATTCTCTTTGTCTGATAATCCAAATTTTTCAAGCTATTTATACTTTCTGCTTATCAGAATGGATTCTCTTTACATGACGCTTGCTTTAATTGGTGTTGGTGGTATGTTTTTGTCCAGTTCGTGCCATTTCCCCCAGCTCATTGGCTATTCTTTTTGGCAGTAGAAGACCATTTTTAATTATCTGGCTATGTGTTTTCGAATTCCAATTAATTTTACATTTCTTTGCCTAAGGCATTGGCTTAACACCTAAGTTATTTTGCCTTACAAATTATTTTTCTGCAATACAAAATAAACTTATCTTTTTTTAATGTTTAAATATATTTTTTTCTTTTTTACTTTATTGATTTCCTTTTTTTTTGGATTGATGAATTTTAATGAAGAAAGATTTATACTTTCTTTTAATTGCAGATTTAACGTATTTGTCGTGTCTTTTTTTATTTTTAATTTGACCAAATTAACTTTCTTTTTTCATTGCTGTCAATTTTCATGATTCCTTTGTTTCTTTAAATTTTTAGTTTTCCTCAACCATTATTAAGTCTTTTCTTTTCTAACAACAAATCATGCCAGTATTTTTAAATGAGGGGGGTGGGGATCTTTTGAATATATATGCATGGAACAGTATACCTGTTTCAATATATATATATATTACAATACTACCATTAACTCTAATTCTAGCCTAACATTGAACTTTTTAATTTTTCCATTGGGGGATTTTTATTTCCCAACTAAAATCAATTGAAAGAATCTTTTTATCCTCCAATGATATGAATTTTATTTTCTATTATATTAATTAACTTTGCTGCTACAGTAAATATGGTATTACTTCAAATATAACACACATTTTTTTTTTCAAATTTTAGATCTGTAAAAAAGAGGTACACCTTAAATTGGGTATCAAAATTTTTAACATCTTATATCTGCATATTTCTGCTTTACACTGTATATGCACATAGTATTATGATTATCACCTAAGTAGAATAGCATGTTAAATCTTTGTTAATCAAAAGAAGAAAGATTTAACATTAAATGTCAATATTTTGGGGATTAATTTTATAAACAGCTTTAATTTTCTCTCTCAAACTATTACTTTTAATGTTACTTTGCTGATTTTATTATTATTATATTGAAAAAAAAACTGTACTGAAAACCCTTCATATTTTTTTACAACTAATACATCAATACAATAATTGGATAAGAACCTGCTGTTGCTCTGATTGGTTGTTTCTTGTTCTCTACCCAAGAGAGTTCCTGTCAATGATTTTGGCAATTCTGATATCTTTGTTTTGATTTCAAAGTCAAAACTTATGTTTTAGAATATTTTTTTTAACACAGTTATAATCTTTATCAGAACATATATGTAAAAAATATAAATTAATTTAGAATAATTATTCAGATCTTAATTAAAAAAATCACTTTTATACAAAAGGAAATTGAGAAAAAAATCAATGACATATGGCTGCAATTTGTAACTGGGCCACAAAAATACATATTAGTTGCTATAGATTATTTTTGCCAATTATAAAGAAAAATTTCTTTTTAAAAAACTTTCATTTATTTTAATAATCAGACAAAATATTAATTTACATTTTAGAAAAAGTTTTAATTTGATAACATTAAAAGTAAATACCATATTTCAAAACATTACAGTACTTATACTAAAAAAAGAGACTTTGTAATGCAAACAATATACCTACAATCTTGAGTAGATTTTTCAGACTTGGAAAGATATACCTGAAAAAATTTATCAAAAAATATTTTTTTAAATGTCACATTGTTAACAATTTAAATGGCCTGAAAATGAAGTAGCTTGGTGCAAGAGTGAAGATGAGAATTGAAATTTTGAAAGTGAAGATATAAAATGTGAAAATATGTCTGAAGATTATCAATAAATTAAGTAAGTTTATTGTATTTATATTGGTTCCTATTTAAGTGAATATTTTTTATTTTTCAATTATTTTTTTTTTTTGCCAATTAAATTAAATTTGGGGATGTCTAATATTCAAAGTAATATGGGTAATTTTATTAATATTATTTCACCTATTAATTTAAATACATCCATTTTTGTAAAAAAAAAAAAAAAAAGTAATTTGCAATATTCAGGCAAATATATAAACAAAACAGCTAGATATAAAGCACCATATATAGGGCTTTGCGTATTCATTGTTCAATCACTGTACTATATAAAAAAAACTAACCAATCAATCTACAAGATATAAATGTATCAAGAACTTTGTTTGAAACTAGCATTCAGTTTATAGACAAATATTTTCATATGAACGTAATGAATGCGTAATCTTGATATTCTGTGCATACGTGTATATTTAAAGCTTTAGAAAAGTAAAAATAAAAAGAGACAAAATTTATGCATATAATTATTTAAAATAAAATCTAGAATGATTAAAAATTAATTAAATAGTGATAATTTTTGATATTTTTGAAATACTATTAATTACTTAAAATTATAATTTAAAAAAAAACAACACATTTATTTGATGCAGATATTTATTTGACTTATTGTTCATTTTAATAAAAATAGTAAAATTTTAATCTAACAATGGAAAAAAAAGACTATTTTTGTCTAAACAAAGATGTTTCTTTAAAGATTACAAAAATTAATTTTAATATGCTTAATGATACTATATTTGATTTTGGTGTAGGTAAGTTTTAAAAAACAATCATTGTTTTAACAAATATAAGGTTGTTTTTCTTTCTTTCTATGAATTAAAAAGATGTAAATTTTTGAATATTTCTTTTTATAATATTTAAATACAAGCATAAGACATATTTGGAGTTTAGATGTTCGTATAAAAGATTTGAATACAGACTTTTAAGTTCCCTTCACCTATACATTCTATCTCATACAATCAATACTGTCCATACACATGTGAAAAAGATAAATGATCTTCAATATATGTATTTTATGCTAATCTAGCACTCATCACTTGGTCTAGATCATCATCTCCCACACAAATATATATATATAATTAGTCAAATAAAAAATAGAGTCATAGATCATATGAATCCATTCTCCTAAGCTTGTAAGATATAAACAATGAGCATTGCCAATTTCTCAACAAGCTTTGTAATGAATGTTTAGCCAGAGAAAGTATTTAAAATATCTCTGTCAGAAACCCCCTGCCTAACATCTGACTATGGTTTCATGCTTTGTCACTCCTAAGAGAAGCACTAGGGTAGCTTCAGACACTAGATCTAAAAATACCAACATCAAAAACAGCATTTATCTAAAAGTTATTGAGTGGAAAATCTGAAATTTGCAGACACTTACGTGTCTTCAAACCCAGCTATCCAACTCAAATAGCTGTATGGGACTGAAAGATCTTTAGTCAAACCATGTATTAGTAGTCTTAGCAATATAATATCACCTAAGACTTAAAACAAGGACTATTTTATATTAAGATAGCAAATCTTCAAACTTTAATGGATAGGCTTCAATTCAATACAATCTCCAACTCTTCAGCAATTCACACCATCAAAAATCTGATGATGGATCATCCAAATTCTTGGTTGATGCCAATATTATTGTTAAGCCCATGTTGATTTTGTCACTCTGAGCCCTCATGTAAAGAATGTAGTCCATTTAAATACCCAGAAGAGAGAAGGGCAGGATACAAACTGAATCCATAATATTTAAATACAAGCATAATTCATATACTTAGAGTTTAGATTAATTATAAAGGATTTTAACACAGACTTTCAAGCTCATTTCAGCTATCCACTCTATCTCATATAACCAACACACATGACTACATATTATTCTGTGTATTTAAATAGATAAAGTTCTATACATGAAGTCTCAGAGTGACTTAAAGTCAATGTGGATATGACAATAAATATTGACATTAACAAAAAATTTGGGTGTTCCGTCATCATATTTTCAATGTTATGGATAGCTGAAGAGTTGGAGGGTGAAGTAAATTGAAGCTCATCCATTTAAGTTTGAATATTTGTTATCATAATATAAAATGAGCACTGTGTGTGGGAGATGATGATTTGGACAAAAAGATGAGTGCTGATTAAGCATGAAATACATATATTGGAGATCATTTATCTCTTTCACATGTGTATTGTCTTGTGTATCAGTTGTATAGAATAGAGTGAATAACTGAAGGGAGCTTGGAAGTCTATGTTCAACTTCTTTATAATATTTTTTTATAAATATAAATACTGGAGTGAATTTAGCTGGAAAATGGAATCAAAAAGCATAATAGTTGCTTCTAATGGTCAAGTGTGGTCAACCCCACATAATATTTCTCCATTATTTTCCCATAGCCCATGTGAGTGCAATAGACACTGCTGGTTATACTTGAAGTTTAGAAATTATAAAAACTGGATCTGAATACAGAATTGCCCTCATTTATTTTGTTTATCAGTTAGCTAGAACATTTGATATAGGCAATCTGCATGAGAAGCCAGCCCACTGAGAGATTTCAGTGATGCATGTTAAACTATTCATGAAATGTGCACAAATGAAACTTGTTTTTGATACACATGTTGAAGTACAGACAAAATTAGATCATATAGCACTTTCTATGCAGCTTTTGAACACATTAAAGAATACCCAGGGAAAATAAGTGACCTGTTAATAACATTCATGAATTATATTAAAGAACTAAAGAAAATCTTTTTTTAATAATGTTTTTTTAAAACTATAACTTAGAAAAAAAGAAGAAAAACACATTTTATAGCAACTGAAGGTCAACAAGTGGAATAAAAGTAAAGCATTCCTGCTAAGAAATTAATTAAAAAATATATTAAACTGACCAGTGAAAATCCCAGAAGGGGAATATTGATATAGAAAATTTGACCACAGAATTTTAAGTTTCCTTCAGCCATCCATTCTATCTCATATAACTAATACCCATGGCCAAACAGATGTGGAAAAGATAAATGATCTTCAATATACATATTTCATGCTGAATCAGCACTCTTTAATTGGTTCAGATCATAACGTCCCCCCTCTCCCATATATTTATAATCAGTGCTCGATTTATATTAATATAGAAAATCTTCACACTTTAATGGATCGGCTTCAATGTACTCCATCCTTCAACTCTCCAATCATCCAAAGGAAAATCTGATGATGAACAAGCATATCCTTTGTTAATGTCTATATTATTGTCATGCCCATGTTGACTTTTAAGTCACTCTGATGGCTCATGTGGGAATAGATTAAAGCCTGTCCATTAAAGTGTGATGATTTGCCATCTTCATATAAATAGAGCACTGATTATATATGTGTGTGGGAGATGATGATTTTAGCCCAACTTATAAGTGCTGGTTCAGCACAAAATATGTATATTGGAAATCATTTATCTTTTTCACAATTGTGTGGTCATGTGTATCAGTTGTATGAGAAAGAGTGGATGACTGAAGGGAGTTTGAAAGCTTGGATTCAAACCCCCTATATTACATCATAACTCCAAGTATATAAAATATACTTGTATTTAAATTTTTTTTATATGTCAAAGCATTGATTGGGATGCAAACCCGGGCCAGCTGCTTGGAAGGCAGCTATGCTAACCACTAGGCCACCAATAATTATCAAATTTAATTTTTATTTTAAATGATAAAAAAAAAAAAAACTAATAGGCTAAAGAAAGAAATATTTTTATATGAAAATATTTTTGAAAGCAAATTAATAATTATTAATGGAAATATTTTATATATCATTTATAGACTTTTGAACTAGTGACATAAAAAAAAAATAAGTTTCATATTTTAAAAGGAAGTTTATTATAAATTAAAATATTGTTTTATATCATAATGTATATAATTGTGTGCATTTATGTAATCCATGTTTTGTCATTGTTTACATATTAAAGTATAATATTATTGGTTTGGACATTAAATAAAATAATTAAAATATTCTGGAAAATTTCAGTGTGTGCAAATTTATGTTTATATATTGATTCATTTAACTTTTATATTCAAATCGATTATATATAATTAATGGAATTAATTTGACTATTTTACATTAAACACACGTGGATATGTATGCACTTGTGTATTATATGTATGATCTGTTACAGTTTATATGTCTATAAATTATAATTTAAATAATGTGTAATTTATTACTTTATTTTGAAATTATTAATTATTGAAGTAATAAAATATTTATTAAAAAAGTCAGTCAGAAGTCTTACATCTATAATTTTGAAATATTTTTCAGATCTTTATTTTGATTTTCTTTTCTAAATTTCATTATTATTTTAAGTTTTCCCAGTGAAATTATTTAGTACTAGAATGGATTAAATATTACATATTGTGATGTTGTTCTCACATAGCCAGCATTGTTTTTGTGAATCAAGACGTTAGCTCCAGGTATCATAACATTTAGGGTCCGTGTCCATAGTCATATCTATACTTCTCTTTATTATTATTTAAATGACATTAAAATAATGAAGGTCATTTTTAAAGTCTTCACATTTTATGTATGTTTTTTGATGATGATTACTAGTTTAATTATTACCAATATTGATGACTTTGAGCACTAATGATGATTAACATGTATTTGATGCTTCCAGAACTTTTTCATATATACTCAGTTTTATAATAGTTTTAGAACTTATTCATATATATGCAGCAACAAAAATAATGGTACTTGATCCTTTTATAATACTATAATATTATTTACTGAGGCAATAAACCTAAAGCATGTGCGGTTGAAAATGCGAAGATAGGGACCTCTACAGGTTTTATCCACAAGCTTACGCATTGGAAGAAAAGAGGAGTGTGTACTGTATTCTGATTAGCATTAGATTGACGATAATTAGTATAAGATTTTATAATAAGGCTATTTTAAATCCAATTTAAAAGAATGGTGTTGATAATATATTAATTATGATTATTATATATAGAGCTCGCAAAATAAGCTCTATATATAATATTTGTAAATGCAAGCTTATTAAATTAGGTCATGTGCCACCTGACTTGATTTTTTTGTAATTATGATTATCTCTGATGATGATATGCTGATTCATTGTCATTTTATTGCATTCATTATTGAATATATATACATATCACATTAATTCCACATCATCGCAATATATATTTTATTTATTTATCTGTCTGTTTATAATTAATATTGAGCGTAAATGTCATCATAACAGTTCTAATATCTAGAATAAGGTAAACTTATCATATAGCTTTTTAAAATTCTTTTTTAATAGAATGCATTGCTAGAATAATAAAAAAATCTAATATATATTTTATTATCTAGCCAACAGTTATTCATAAATTTAAAAATAAAACATCTTTCAATTATTCTACTAAAGGGAAAACATCTATCCATTAGATTGTCTTTGTAAAAAAAAAGAAGTCAGTGTTCACCAAGTGTCCAATTAGCATGAAGTTTTATTTGAAGGTTTTTTTTTCCATTTGTCATAGATATTGTCCGGCTAAAAATAAGTGAATACTCCTTTACCAATCAATATTGTATAGTTATCTAGATTAGCTAATTAGCCTTATTTAGCTTGAATTTTAATCCAGATTTTAAGTATTGAGATGAATGCTATCATTAAAGTATAAAAGTTATATATGTATAAATAAACTGTGTACAGAACTTTTAGAAAAACTTTCTAACATTTTCTTTTTTGAAGCTAAGGTTTTAGACTATTATATAAAACAATAAATATCCTAAATATGAGAATGGTTTCATAGAAAAACTCAGGAGAGAAGCAATTAGTAGCAGTAGTTTGATTTTGTGAAACTGAGAAGATAATGTAGTGAATGAATTGAGTTAAAGAATATATTAGGAAATGCAATTAATATCTTTAGTCAAGTTATGATTCATACACTTTTTGATATGTAGGTCAGGCATTTTTCTTCACCAATAAATTTATGAATTCTGATAAAAATACTTCGATGCTCTCAATTTCATTAATATACAATTATATATACATAACATTTATTTAATAATATATTTATCAATTATTAGTTGTATCAAGTAAGTATTAATCTATTTCCAGCTTATTTTCTTCCAATCTCATTTAATAGCACATCACAATTATTATTTTTTTAAATACAGATAATAAAATAAAACTCATATTTAAACATATTTTGATTTAACTCAGATTTGTAAAATTTGTGCGTATTAACACAGTTTAGCTATTTATTCATTAAATTATTAATATACTCTTAATGTGCACGAGTGAAAGAGTGACTGCTGATTGAGTCTCTCTTCATGCTACCTGCAGTACCATCTGTAAGATAATATATGCATTACATAGCAATATAGTTTAGCTATTCACAACAAAAAGTTTAATTAAGATGTCTGGTTTATGGGTTATGGCAAGAAATGTGACAAACTGTCTCATACCTTAATCTACAATGGAATTAACATACTAATGTTAAGTTTTGTTTTAAATTGGGCAAAAAAGCTAATAAAAAATAAAATGGTTCAAACTGTATATGACACTGAAATGACAAGACTAGAATATTTTCAAGTGATTTAAGAGATTTCATAATGGCAGAAGAACATTGAAGATGATCCATAAAAGTGAAAACACACTATCCCATTTTATGTTGTAACTCATGATCTAGAAAAGCTATCACCTTAACATTATTATTTGAAATAGCAAAATTATGTTGTTTATATACACATGCATTGTTTTAGAAGGGATATGGCAGATGGCTCTGTAGAGAAAAAGAGTTATGTTTATACTGGGATCCAATGTGTATGTTTACAAATATACTTTTCTTCAGACTACTATCAATATGCAAAATTAAAAACATTGGCAACAACATTTTAAACAATGCATGCATTAAAGAAACTGTCTCAACTTACTTGTTGATAAAATCTGACAGTTGATACAAATAAGCAATGCATTACAGATCAAACATTAGTTTGTTAAATATTTTTTTGTGTGATGTGATATATGCCTTATAAAAAATAGAAATTTATAACTTCAACTGGTTTAGAGATTTTTTTATTTTTAAAAGTAAATTTACTGACAATGAATACAAAGAAAATATAGTAAAGCAAATACAAAGGGGAAAAACAACTAAATTGTCTTGAATCGTAATGAGTGTTCAGACAGTTTGAGCAACATGCACTCTTTTCAACAGTCTTGTCATTCTTTTTAGAGTTTCAAAAAAAAAAAGGAAAAAATGTGAATTTGAATCATTTTTCATTTTCAATTCAGAATAAAACATGGAAATGAATAAGTAATGGGTAGTTGCTCAAAAGTCACATGATATTTAATGGATCAATCCAAACATTGATCCAGGAAACTTTAGCTCTCAAGTTCATTGTTATACCAGCACTTTAAACTGTAAAGAGCAGCAAGACATGTGAGATATCTGAAAATTTTAAATATCCTTTTTATTATTGCTTTTATTTATTTTATTTTATGTACATTTTTGTCATTATATGTGGACATATCCGTATATGCATAGTTATAAATTAAAGACAATACTGCGTCTTGCGTTGTTAGCCGAGAGGTATCGCAGCTGTCATGCAAGCAAGTAGTTGGTTGCAGACGGTTGTGGGTTCGTGTCCCGGCCGATGCTATGACATATGGAAAAAAAAAAAAAAGACAATACTAATATTGTTTCATACTTAGAGAAAACATGAAAATATTAATTACAATCTTATTAGCATTGTAAAGCAGCCTGGTCAAAGGCAGCAATTATATTTAAAATAAAAAATGGAAATATGAAATTATACATTTATGATTACATTTTCCAAAATGCATTCAATTAAACTCTATTAGATCATTTGTTCACCACTGAGTCTTTATACGTCTTTAGGATTAAAAACATACCCAAATATCATGTCGTTTTAAAAATACTTTGACACTGTATGGTCTATTTTAAGTTTCTTATAAGTATATGCATGCTAATTTAATTTTACATTAATTTTTGCGATCAACTCTCAGAAGTAAATTTAAGTGAAACTTGTTTTTTTCTTATTGAATCTTGAATTATGTTTTTTTTCACTGAATCTTGAATTTGTTGAATACTTTTGAACTGGATGTTGAGTTAAAACCTTATCTTCCAAAATAAATAACCCACTGCTAAGCAGAGGTATCTTCCAACTTCTCCCCCTAAAGAAATAGTAAAGGAAAGGCAACATTCAGTCATTAAACTTGCCATTAATCAGGTGATGTGAGTTGAAAAGCTTTTTAACTTTATTTTATTCTCTAACTAAAACAAGTATAGCTACTTATTGATCAATATTGGAAGATTATGAAAATAGCTATGGGTCTGCTACTTGGGGGAAAAAATGTCAAGTATATTGAAATAAATTTTTAAATTTATATAGTGTAGATTCAAACTCAGGTCATCTGAATGAATTGCATGCATCATGAGAAATTGTAAACAAACATATTAATATATATTATGTTATGGCATTTGTAATGATATATTGGTTTATGTTAGGTTAAAAATTTTTTAAAAAGTTACATAATGGCAAATGTTTAAAAATCATTAATTAAGTTTGCTTTTAAGAAGAAATGAAGAAATTAGAACCCACAAAGATAAGGATATAAAAGGTACTCCTTTGATAAAATAGCGTAATTGGTTAAAGCATTGCCTTAAATTTAAAATTCATGAATGTAAATATCTCATATTTTATTCCAATGCTAGTACAGTCACTGGTCAGGCCAGCCATTTTTGAAGAAGAGAGGAGAATAATACGACTCGAATAATTTTATTACATACTAATATATTAATCTGTGTGCTATTATGAACAATTGAATGTATTTAAAAAAGTTTAAATAAAGTTTGAATTTTTCTAAAAACATTTACAAATTATTTCTAAATGACAAAATAATTCAACATGTAATTATCACACACACACACATGCTAACAATTTTGTCATCATCTTCTTCAAATCTATTTATTCATATGCTACAAGAATGTGTGGTGGGTGGGAATTTTAAGTATGTCTATCTATTTATCTATGTACCTACCTACATATCTACCCACCTACACACTTACCTACTTACCTAACTAATGTATCTATCTATCCATACAAAAAAGGGAGAAAGAGAAAAAACATAAAGTAAAGGCAATTCTATCTAATTTTATATCTCAGTCTATAAAGTGTTTAACTGCATACCATTTTCATTACTTGTGCACTATAATTTTTAAATAGATCAGAATCTGAAAATGGCTATGTATACTGATATAACAAAAGTTTTACAATTTTATATAGCTTCTACTGTTGCTATTCAAATCTAATCTCATAATATTACTGAATAGTAGTATATGAAGCTCATTCATTTTTATAATCATATAGATCTGAACCCAAACAGTATTTATGTATTTTGGTGTCTGATTTTTAATAACAATAGTCACCATTATCCTTTGGCCAAGATTCATGTTAAACTACTAAAATATTACATGTTCATCATTTCATATGCATACACAAGCAGTTTATAAAAGTAGAAACTCTCTCCATACAGTAGTACCACCATGTGCAAGTCATAATAACTAATGAATGCTACAAGATTTGTGCATTAAAATCCCTACCTAGTATCATCTATTCATTGAATATCCCCAAACTAGTTTCTAGTTTGTGGTCTTTATCAGTGATCTGAAAACAAGATCACAACTAGAACCTAGATTGGAGATAATGGACAAGTGGCACAAGATAGGGATTAGATGCACAAAATCTTCTAGCATCAATTGATATCATGGTTTGCACTGGGTGGCACTATTGTATAGAGCTACTACTGTTTTAGCAGCTTGCATAATCATAAGAAATGGTAATCATGTGATGCTTTAGTGGTTTTATACCACACCAGTCCTACCTATGGGATAATGGTGATTGTGATTATTAGAAAACCAAAGATACTAAAATGTATAGATAATGAACAGGGGATAGATCTGTATGACTATACAAGCAAATTAGCTTGGATTGAAAACATGTTTTCATTTTGGGTTTATAGTTTTATATTTAACTAAATGGGTAAAATATGCCAGCTAGAAAGTTACATTATAGCCATTGATTTCAGATTCAAGGCTTTGCACTGATAAAGTCCACAATCTAGAATCAATCTGCAGATATTGGCTAAGTAAAAGACAAGATAGGAATTTTGAAGTACTAACCTTCTAGCATCCATTGACTACTACAGCTTGCATTGGGTGGTACTACTGTATGAAGTGAGCTGCTACTATTTTAATTGCACATTTGTTAGTAAACTAATTTTATTTTTTATTTTTTTGTTATCCACATAATTTATTGTATTAAAATAAAATGTGGACACCCTACTGGATCAGTATAAAGACATAAAAAAAAGTTTCATTTAAGGATGTTTTATAAAAATACTGTGGTAAAATATAAAACCAATCAATGTGTTTGTCAACTTTTCTGGATAAGATACTATAAAGTCCACTATTATAAAATCCAATACAAGTCTTCCTAAAAATGTTTTATGGTTAACATGAGCATTATTTTTGTAGAAGATAAAGACCAGCAACATTTTAGGATTATCTCAAAGACATTTTAAGGAAATGCAATGTCAATTGCTTCTATTAGGAAGATATGGTAGAAAATAAAATACACTGGAGGCTACAATTAAGAGATAGTGTTGAAATATTTCAGAAAGAAAAGTTTTCTGCTTAAAAAATAAAAACATTATAAATTATTAAGTAAATAGAAATATTGATCATCATGTTCTATATGTGGACATATTTGTGGTTCACAGATTAGTTTGCATAGTTATCACAAAACTCATTTCTGGGATATCTTTTTTCCTTCTCTCTTGCCATTTTTTCTTTTTCCCTTTTTGAATTAGAATGGGAATCATGAGAGATTATTTATTTATTTAAGTAACTATATACCATCTATGCATTAAATTTGAATTAATATTGTAAATTAAACTTTGAAAGGAGTATCGTCTTGAATTCAAGTATTGTGATAATCCATCTCATTAGTTGATATTTTTTAAATAAATCTTATAAAACATTATTACGTTTTCCTAATAAACTATCTGATCTCACGACAATCAAAATATACATTTAATCTTAGTATTTTGACTTCCACTGAAAATTAAGACATTTTTAAAATTAATTGATTTATCGTTTCTTTTAAAAATAATTGAATTTTGTCACTTAAGAAAACACAATATCTAAGCATTGAAAGTAAGAGGTTGAGCTTTAATTCAGAAACCTATTCTTCAAATCTTGCATTAAGCTTCAAATGACATCAAAGTAGATTTATGCTTTCTCAAATGTGACATGATTTAACACCTCATGGCCTTCCAAGAGATTAAACATTTGATTGTTTTTTCTTATTCAGTTTTCCTATTTAATTATATACTATACATCAGAATTCAAATAATAAACTAAAATTATGCTAATACTTGTAATTTGGGAGGGTTTTTTCACATACAGTTGCCATTTCCCTTTTCCATATATATATATAGCCATTTGATTCAAAATGTTCATGGACAATATTGAATTCTTACATAATACTGAACTCTAGACATATAATACTATTTACAATTATAAAATCATACATATTAAGGACACATCATAAGTAATTATCACAAAAATATATCTTTCACACATAAAAAATTCAATAAAAATATTGTCCTCCTTTTTAAAAACTTTATTTAATCACTTGAATCCATATATATATATATATTTAAAAAATACATTATTTTCATCTTTTCCATGCTTTGACTACTTTTTCTGTAGACAATATCAAGAATATACAATATATATCCCTACATTATATATATATATATTTAATCATAACATAATAATATTTCTTTATCATCTTTCTATAATTATTTTTTTATTATATAAATTACATTTAGTTACCTCTCTATATTCATTATAATACCAATTTTTTGTTACGTCTTACAGTAGCATTTTCAAAACCAACAATACTAACAATCTCTTATATATTGCTATTTTTATAACTTATAAATTATTTTTAATTACAAATACTTTTTAAACAATTTGTTCTATTTAAAATCAGTTTTTCTTTGTTAATGAATAAACTTTCCTTTAACATTCTTTCTCTATACAATTTAATCTTTTCTAACATTTTTATATTAAAATTTTTATGCTTAAAATTCTTACTATGTATATAAATATTTGAATTCCCATCATTTAAAAACTGTTTCAATATTGTTTTTAATTTTTTTGTTGTACCAATATATGACACATTCTTGTTATCTTTCTTGCAATCTAACCGTTTCAGTTATATAAATTCCATTCATATTTTCAATATTACTTTTTGTTTCCTTTATCAAATTATCTAGGTTAAATTTATTTTTATAAACTGGTTTAAAAATTAAATTACTTTCCTTTTTATATTTTTTGTTAATATCCCTCATTATCTTTTTTATATTAAAGGAAGTACTTTTTGATAAATTGTAACTACCATATAATACCTTATGCATATCTTTCTTTATATTCAAATTTCTTTTTATTTTTGCAATATTTCTTTTACTACATAATTTATTAATAATTTTTATTGGATAATCATTTTTCATTGCTTCTTCCTTTATATTATCCATTTCTTCTTCAAATAATTTTACTCTGAACACAAATTAATTGCTCTAATTTTTCTATTATTAAAAATATATATTTTATGTACATATTTTATATCAGATTGCCAATCACTTAATAATCCATGAAATGTACTTTTTCTATGTATACTTGTCTTAATATTTACTTTGTAATTCTTTATTATCTTTTTAATTTTAATAGCCATATAATTAATTGAATTATTTAGTTCTTTTTCTCTTGTAAACTGAATCTTTTCATCTATTAAATTAATATATTTTAAAAAAATGTTCAGATCTCCTATTATTACCATTAAATACCAAAAAAATAGTTATCAACATATCTTACATAGAATATAGGTTTGTATTTTGTTTTATAAAAAATGTTTTTGTTCAAAATGATTCATATATAATGCTAATAATTCACTTAAACAATTACACATACTTAAACTTTTGCATTGTTTACAATATTTTTTATTATAAATAAATATAACATCCTTACAACATGTTTTTAAAATTCTATATAATTGATTGCTTTCTATTGTAATATCTTTATTTTTATCTTTAATATACATTTCCATAACAATATCAAATGCTTTATTTGGATCTATATTTGTATATATACTGCATATATCAAATTTCATAAAATATATATTTTTGTAATTATTTTTTTCTAAAAAATTTTAAAATCTTTTTATAAATTCATTTGAATTACTAATATTATTTTACTTATTTTTATTACCATATTTTAAAAATATTTTATTAAATAACAATTTTAATATATTCTCATTATTAATTATAGGCCTTAATGGTATACTTATTTTAAGGGTTTTTGGTATTCCATATATTATTTTAGCAAATCCTGTTATTAATATTACCTTTGATATACATTACATATAATATAATAATGTAATTAAGAAAAAAATAATAGAAATAGAGAGAAGTGTGTGTGTGTGGTGGTGGTGGTGGTGGTGGGGGTGTTTTTTTGGCATATGACTTTTTTTTCACTATTAAATTTATTTTCATTACATCGTATTAAATATCTATCATCATTAGTATCCCTCTTTGAGATATTTTAAGCAAAATTATTTAATAATTCAAGTTTGGTGTATTGTAAGTGTAAAATAAAGATTGAGTGAGCCTTGAATGCATGGATGAAAAGCTGGATGACTGCTAAATGATTTGTGACCCCTATCATGCAGGTAAGAATGTAATAAAAAATTATAAATTCAAATTAACAAATTAATTTTTTTCTGTTTAATATTTTATTCCAATCATGTTCTACTGAAACAGCAGATGATGAATCAATGAATATATGAAAAACAATAGTATATATAAAATCTTCAATATATAAAGAAAAATATAATTTGAAAATTAAAAAAAAAATTTTTTAATTAATAAAATAATAATGGGTAAAAATTTTTTTAATTTAAAAAAATTAAAAATTTAAATAAAAAAAAAAAAATTTTTTTTTTTTTTTTGGTAATATTGAGATAGAGTAGCAGACTATAAAATCAGGGTTTTTAGATTGTTTTTTTTTACTCTCATTTCAGATGCTTGAATCTTTTTAAGAACAATCATAAAAAGAGCCAATTATTTATTAATTATACTTTGCCATAAGAGTAAATTTTGAAGATTTATTATATATATTGTGTTTTTATATTATAGTTGCTTTTATATGTGTATATGTCTGTATACAGTTAAACCATGAACTGCACTATATTTTGTTTCAATCTCCCTCCCATGCTCACATGTATATAGTGTATAATAGATAATCTTTTGTTGATAAACATTTATTAGAATAGAATACATATTGTTTATTAAACTGCAAGTGGAAATTACTTTTCAGCATGCACATATCACATACTTTTTTCACATTTATAACATACATATATAAATCAAAATTATAATATAAACAAAATTTTAAAAAAAATATTAATAAAGTTATTAATAAATTAAACATATATATATATTATGGAGTATATATTCAATTGAGTATTCACTGAAACAATAAGAATTAAAAAAAGACTAATACATTTCTAGTATATTGAATTTAAGGCAAACACTCTACCAACTGAGCTCAGTTGGTAGAGCATTTGCCTTAAATTCAATATACAAGAATCTAAAGGTGTGAGTTCAACTTCTAAGGTAATACATTTCTATTTTTAAAATAAGGAAAATAGTGAAATGTCTATTTTCATCATTATCAAATACACAGTGGGTGACATTCTTTTCTTCAATAAATTTTATCTCTTATAGAAACATAATAATAGTGTTGCTATGAGGAAATTAGGATCAGTCTAATTATTTTGATGTTTTTAAATCAATATTAACATTTAGTATGTTCTAAAATTTTGTGAAAGTTTTAACATTACATTTAAAAAATATTTTATAATACAAAAATATTGTTCATCAAATTTGAAAAGGAAGAACAAAATATATGTGCCTTCAACACACACACACACATATATATATATATTGAAGCAGTCATATATATACAGGCATATATACATGTGCTTCATGTATATATTGTATAAGATAAAAAAAATTTATAAGATAAAATACTGAGTTTGATAATGAAATTTAATTTTGTTATGAATAGACATAGATGAGTAAAGGGGGGGGGTCAAGTCAGCAAAGAAAGAAAGTTTAACTTTCTAATTAATTAAAAAATCGATTGGTGTTAAAAGAATATGAATTAAATTATAATTTTAGAATTTACTCTACTGTTGTCATTGTCATTATGTTACGTAAAGTGACAAGAAATGTATAATTACTGTGGGGAGATTAGATAAAACCAAAGGTATTCGGAATTTAAAGAAAATGAAATGAGTAAAATTTTAAAATTAGACTGGATCAAGATTACAATCAGTACGATTTTTTTAGATAATAAAGAAAATAATTTTCTTTAAGTTTTAAAATTAATTAATCAATTTGGAGAACATCTAGATGCCTTTGTTTTAATAGGGATATATATATAGAAGCAGGGAGAAAAAAGTTTTAGTTTTTGTAAAGTTTTTTTTAAGCTGTTATAGATTAAGTCACACCATGATCACTGAGTAGAATGCATCAATTTCTCTGACCATCTCAGGGGAATGTGAGTCTGGAGTCCCCATGGTTCCTATAGAAGGCTATGACATTAAAGTTCTTGCCCACACGTGATGATCAAAATTGCTGACATACCCTGGTGTTGCCATCAAAAGAAAGCCCCAGTATATAATGCCGATTACCACTAGAATCATCCGAGTGATCAGCCAGCCAATATTCAAGAGCACTATTCCAGAATACCATTGAATTGTACCATGAGGTTCAGCATAGACCTTCACCAAGGTCTATTAAAATAGTGATTTTATTCTGATGTTGAACAATTGTATCATATTTAATATTCCACTTTTTTACTTGGGGTAATTATTTATTAATCATTTTGAAAATATGTTTTTTATAATATTATTTAAACTATTCTTATTGCATTATTAAAATATGTTTTCTTATTGTATTCTAACACACACTTAATTAATTGTACATAATAAGTGGGGGCGACTATTGTAATATACTAAATTCTTCTTAAATCTGCTAGACTTACTGTTTAAGAATCAGATTAAGGAGGTAAATTTTATTAATATGTTTCACTGACTAAAATATTTAATGTCATTTAAAATAGTCCAGTAATTCTGTCAAAGCAAGACATTTAAATCCCTCCTCTCATTGATTCTACTTTGTTTGTTTTTTATTTGCTATTTGTAATTTATTTAAAATCTATTATTTCAATTATATAATCTGGCCATTAATGCAATCACAGATGGTTTACAAACAACTTTCAATTTTAAAATTAAAATCCAGCTTTAAGAAGTTAAAAGTTAAAACTTTATGTTGAAAGAAAAATATACATGTATACTGCAGATATGATATTTTAATTCTATAAAACTTAATACAATTTAATATATATATATATATATATATATATATATCAAATCAAAACTACCCCAAATCTAAAATTAAACCAGACCAGCATAAAAATAATATTAAAACACAACTTAAGGTTTCACTGCTACAAGCAGACTTCTCAAGTGTAAAGAACTACAAAAAAAAACACACATTATATATACTATTAAAAACTACCCACAAATCCATTCACTTCCCATCCACCCTTAATATTAAAAGAACTCTTAAATAAGTTAATTGCTTCAGAATAATAAATTTTCAATAATAAAGACTCTTTAATTCTTCTTTTGATTTCATTTCTCTCAAAGAAGACAACCTTAGCTTCATCAAAATCAATAGTGTGGCCTGTATCTTTTTCATGGACATACAAAGCAGAACTAAGATATCTATTTTTAACTCTACTTTTATGAACCTTTATTCTTTCATTTAAACTCAAACTACTCTAACCTATGTAAACCTTCTTACAAAATAAACAAGGAATAAAATATACCACACCAGGAATAGTCTTTCTAACAAAAACTTCTTTTGTATTATTTAATAAATTATTGGGGTAGTTTTGATTTTATATTGACTAGTTTAGCTTTATGCTTGTAATGTTTATATATATATATATATATTGTAACCGACGGTATTGTCGATTGCTGTGATCCATTCAAATCTAACAAAAAGAAGGCCCAAAATATTGGTGCCAATTTGCAACTGATTAAATCGATGGATGAAGGTGATGGTTAGGATGATCAATTTGATCTGATAAAATTCTAAAATCCAATATAAATTAATCTGGTCTAGCTCAATCGGGTCGCCATTATATAATAAACCATCATAAAGCACAGATAATCTCTCTTAAAGTTTAATTTACTTAAGTTATATGAAAAATGAAGAAATAATGAGATTATCTGCTCCAGCCATCAACAAATCCGTCAACTACAATATAAATTGCATAGAGCGGTGAAATCAACTACTATTGCCCTATACAATAATATAGGATTAGGCTAACACTTGATTGGCAATCTAATCAAAACCAATCCAATTAATAACTAAAAATATATCGAGCTTCTCTTGGATGTTTATTCACTTGTGAATATTAATACAACTTGTTTGAAAACTTTAAATAACTGAATAAAAAATTTTGATTGGCAACAATTAAAACACATGATTATATTTGATATTTCTATAAATGAAAATAATATTCAATTAAATCGGTCAATGAAGTTTATTCTCTTCATTTTATAGGAGTTTAAGAAATATTCAAACGAACTACTCCAAACCGAACGATAAAGTATAATCTATTTAGATTTTTATTACGGAATCAGACAAACATGAAATGATTGTCTTTGTAATATTAATTAAGAGACATAATAATATGGATATATAATATTCGAATGCAAATATAACTATGAAATTTATATAGAAACAAAATAAAATATTAATAAGCAAAATATACCTTATCTTCTATTTCAATTCGCTTACCAAGCTGAGTTTGAATTCTGTTACCTAAGTTGCTCCGCCGTCTTACGCAATCCAAATAAAACAAAATAAGTAAACTAGTCTTGATATTTAAATTAACTCAATTTATTTAATTATAAAAAAGAAGATTGACAATATTAATGATAGTATACATCCGAAATGTCTTTATATTTTAAATTGGTTGACTAAATAAAATAATCATGTTGCTATATGTATCTCTATATACGTGTTGCAAGAACGTTAACGACACATACAAAAAAAAAATGAATGAATAAATGATGGGAAAGGTTCTTAGATATTTTACTAAAAAAAAATAAAAATTTACATATACCCTATACCAAAATGTGCAATAAGAGGGTATCAAAGTCTATTCGTTTATCAAAAATAATTACGGATAAATGAATATGAAATAATAACTATATTTGAGTCTTTCCGATCATTTTCATTTAATAATTATATTTCTTTAGATAATAAAAAAAAAAAACATCATATAGTATTACATATAAAAAAAAAAATTAACACACATATTTTTCATAAAAAATAAATAATCATACCATATATATAAATCTGTCCATTCACTGTTTATTAGTCTATCGATTGCCTTCATTTATAGTGTAAAGAGGATTTTCTCCGTCCGAAATAGTAATTGTAAACTTTGCAATACTCATTAAAAAGTTTCCTTTTTCTCTTTCCATTCTGTAGAGGTGAGTATATTTCGATGATCCAGGTTATGAGGTGAATTGATCCATTTGGGTTAATCGGGATACGATGTCTATGCAAATCCATTTTTCTTTTCTTTATTTATAAAGCATTTTTTTTTTTTTCATAGGTTTTTTTTTTTTTTTTTACATTGCACGTCGCTCTTCGAGACCTTTCAACCTGCCCGCCCGAATGATTGAACGGGTAGATAATTCTGCTACTACTCCATGTTTTATAGTTTTACAAACCAACAAATTTAATATTGAAAAGGTTCATTTTCTTAAGATACAACAAATAGATTTGTCCTTTACCATACAAAGTGATAATAAGTGTGTGCGTGCTTGAGTGAGTGACTGAGAATGACTGACCGATCTGACCCCTTTTATCTTCTGTCACGTCATTTTTATAGATCCTCTTTCTGACGTTTTTATCTTTGCGGCCACACACGATCATAGATAAGAAGACACGGTCATAGATAAGAAGACACACGCAGATCACATTTAAATTCGATTACAATTTTTTTCTTAAAATAATATTTTACAAACCAAAATATAAAATTGATATAATAACCTTTTTTTAATAACAATATTTTTTTTTAAAATATGTTACAAATAAAATATACACAACATAAAAAACATTAAACTGTATGTAATATTGTTACTATGGTGATTGCATTTATATATGAAATGTATAAAATAATATTAATCCTATTTCGTTAAATTTATTATGCTGAATTGCTTACTATGTTATTTTTTTTTATTTTTATATATATATGTATGTGGATCATCAATTTGAACACTCACAATATATATATATATATATATATATATATATATATATATATATATATATATATTATAATTGCAAGGTTATTGTATCAATATTTTCTTATATATGTAAGACCTATGGGGTGGATCTCCAATTAAGCAGAGAGTAATTTTCTTTACAATTTTTTTTATAGAATAACTGTGTGGTCTTAATTTAGCCTATATAAAAGATGTCCATGTATTGTAAACTTATGACATGACCGTTCAATTTCATTTTATATATATTTAATGTTAAGGCTGAATATTCCTTATTTATATAAATTTAGGTGGGTTGTCTAATTTCACATATATATATATATTGTTCCTCCGGCAAACAAACAACCCTACTTTGGAGAAAATTAATTTGATGAGTCCCTTTAGAATATGATCCATGCAAATGTGGAAATATTTTTTTTATTTTAGACCCAGTGGACCTTTGTTTTGTCTTACTAGATAGGCAGTGGATCATTCCTGCCTGTTAGTAAGATTTATTAGTGATTATATGGAAGATTCCATTCCTTTCTACCATGATTCATTTATTTTATGAAGATTTGGATATGGCATTGTGGAGGCAAGCATATTCCCATCTGCCTCCTCATTGGATTGTTTATTACTTTAGCAACTCAGTACCACCTTCCTATTCATGTAGAATGTAAAGCCTGATATTTCAGCAGTAGGGTATCGTGATCATGAGAGCTATGTGACCATCTATTTTAACCATATTTACTAGAGTTAGCTAACTCTCTCACATACCCTGCTTCATTTAGTATCATGAACTTACTGAGGCATATCTGCCCCAAATGTCACAAATATATCTATATAATCCGAGGTCCCTTATATATATGTTGTGCATTAAAAATTTTGACATATATAAACAATAATTAATGTTATTCCCACTATCTTTGATGGGACAACAAATTAAGCTGTATTCATTTCTTTTGTTTATAATGTTAATAGTAATAAAGTGTTTGCATTTTCATATATATATATTGCATTGGGTGTCTTCTTTTCCACAAGAGAAATCATATAATTATGATCTAGTTTCAAGAGTCTCTCTCTCTTCCTGATCCCTGGCCTAAATAAAAATGAAGTATCATGTGGTATTGGAATAAATTGTGGTAGTATAATTACCCTAGTGATGATTTTGCTGTTGTCTGCTCATTTCAACCATTACAATATACATTCATATATAGTGTTCTGAAAAGAAAAAGCAGCAACTACTGGCATATTGTCAAATTTATTTACACATTTTGCTTTTTGTTTTAAACATAATTGTGTATGGTATGTAGAAAAAAAATGGCTGCCTGAAAATTATAAAATTTGTTAATTTAAAGGTTTTTTTTATTGGTTTATAGTGATCATGTGATGTTTATTGGTTTATATAATTTTTGTTTCTTTACATTTTTCTTTGGATAGCATATAATTGAAGTCATGTAGTTAAATTTAGTGTAAGTGATAGCTCCACTGTATACCTATTTTGTGGAACAAACAAATGTGAATGTAATACTAAGACAATTTTACAAACCTTCTTTCCATAGAATCATTTTTAAGTTTGTACCACATTACCACTTATAAACAATTGCAAAGACAATTGTTATAAAAATTAAAAATAATATTAGAGCAAATGTCCCAGATTATCAACTTGCAGTGTTAACATTTTCTTTCATTCCATCATAAAAAAGCTATATAATATAAAGAAACATTGATGAATAGTCAACTAATTTCAAAAATACCATATAATTGTTTGATTACTTAAATCAACTGCCTTGACCAAGTCAAAAAAATAACACTTTGGTTCTTAACAAACCATTTCCATGTGCTTCTAAATTTTAAAAATCTACAATGAATCTCCAATAACCATTTATTTATGAGTGGAAGCAGACTATACATCAATGTACTTGAAAGTACCTTTGATATAGTGGATAATAATGACTTTCCATGACAATTACTGCAATCAGGTCCATTATCTTTATTTTTAAAATATTAAAACAACATTTTAAAAATCAGATGGATACAGCTTCATGAGTCCATATAATCCTTAAAAAAATCCACTATATTTACTCATACATTTTACATGTTGACACAAAGATTTTCACAGGTTATAGATATAAATTATATAGTTTGTGGGTTCATCTGCATATGAATTTGATAATGAGTATACTGACATTTCAGCTTAATAACACAATCTATTAGCTAGGTGGTGAATAGAATACCATAAAGATGATTGTAGAGGTGCCAAAAATACTAGTTTATAACAATGTTAATGTTACACCATTAGTATACAAAATTGGAAAAAAAAAATTAAAATCAGAAAATTTTTAGACTAATATGTTTTTTTAAAAAAATTATTCCAAATAGGTTTTTTTTTTAAAGTATCTCAACAGCTTCTCTGATCTTACATTCATAGAGAGTGCCATATCTGGATAGGATCCTGTATTAGAGAAATCAAGATTGTGACTTGAATTTGTAGCTTGGCATAAAAGTGCTGATAATAATGAGTGTTGTTTAATTGCATTAGCATGGTCATCTTTTCTAATACTAATGTCACAAAAATTCAATCCCACTTGAGGTTTTATGGAGTTTATGAAATTTTATGTAGCTTTTGTAAAGATTTTTACATAGATATGAGCAATTGCTACATTAGTATTAGAAGAGATAAACATGCAATGCAGTTAAACAGTACTCATCATCATCAAAATCACAGTTCATGCTCTGGATTCAGGTCACAAAATTGATTTCACTAATAGCAGGATCCTATCCAGATGTGACCCTCCAATGTAAGATCAGAGAAGTTGTTGAGATAGACAAAATTGTATCAATAAATGTTGTATCACATGCAAACTTCCTCATATTTGAAATAATTTTTTTAAAAAACAAATTACGCTAAAAAAAATTGAATTTTTTTTTCCCATTTTATATACCTGTTTTTCTGATGCAATTTTGTTATTGCTATAAAACAGTGCTTACAGCGCCTCTACGACCATCTTTATAATATTCTATTTATCAGCCCAAGCATAATATTCATTATCAAAATCATACACGGATGTACCCGCAAAGATTATCATTTATACACTTTATATATATATACAAGTTTATTTACATTATCAGCATTTAATCTCAGAAAATAACGAGCCAATTTCTTGGGATAATATTTTTATTTCAAAAATAATAATGTAGGAATAAAAAATAGAATACCTGTTTTATTTTTTTTCTAGATATAATAAATATCTGGAAGATATTTTTCTCATTTTTAAATTTTTTTATCTGATCTCAAACTTGGAATAAATTTTATTATTATTATTTCAAGCTATTGCATCGAATGTAAATTGAATTAAAAAAAATTTTGGTAAAAAAAATTGGAAATGAATATGAAACCATGTGTTTTATTCATATCTATTATTGTACATTTTTATGGTACTGAGTTCGAACATTATACTTTATGTACTATTATTAAAATATATCAATTTGTTTTATGTCTGGCTATTCATATTTCCTTGTTTATTATGTGTGTATAATTACTGAATTTAGTTGTTTTGATATCCATACACCACGAAGAGTCTCAATTGCTTCTTTCAGATATAAAGACTATATTTATATGCTATTATTATTTTGCATTAATCTCATATAAATCTGGTATCCGTCTTTTCCTTTTTATTATATTTGGATAGGGTGAATACATTTCTGAATAAAACACATTGTAATGTTAAGCTATTCTAGAAACTATTTTCTTTTAAGAAAACAATTATTTTAGACAACTTTTATTAATAAATAAATGATTCATTTAATTAGTTTACGAGTTAAGGTAAAACTGATATTGAGTGAGAGTAACTGAATTACGATTAATATCACTTTATGTTTCAACCAAAGTTGAATGTTTTATAAAATGTCCAACTTTAACTTTCTGCATTTCAAATTAAATAAAAATTATTAATAATTACTCTTTCTTATTGCATTGCCAAATGTATACCATATAATACTAAATTGTCCAAGCACTTTATTACTATTACACAATGCTTTATTTACTATCATTTTGATTGCCCCAGCAATCTTCTTCAGAACTTTATATCTCCTAACCTCAAATTCTGAAGAAGATTGCTGGGGCAATCAAAACTGTAAACTGTAAGAAAAGGGTGATAAATAAAGCATTGTGTCACAGTAGTAAAGTTCTTGGACAATTTAGTATTATATGGTAAAATTATTAATACCAATTATTACCAACATTTTAACTTTCTGCATTTCAAATTAAATAAAATTATTAATACCAATTATTACCAGTATTATATAAAACTGATATTAAATTTCTAGCATTTACTGATTCCAACTGGTTGGTGTTGATTCATTGCAGCTTTCAAATGTGCAAAGAACATTCTTTGATTTCTCTGTTTTTGCCATTTCTATCTTTACAAATTATCTTGATCTTTTTAGATCTATATAGGTTCTATGGCTAATATTCAAAAAGTTTGAAGCATATGAAAGGCTTGTTTAGGTCTATAATAGTGATATTATGCTGCTTGATTTTAAAGCCCAATTTTGCTTTAATCATTTCTATATACTTAATATAAACAGTTCTTTAAATGATTGACAGACTATATAACATTTGAATGGTATTAGAAGACTTGCAAGATTTTGTATCTAATCATAATTCCAATTTAACATACGTTTTAAAATTGATTTAATAATCAGGTAACAATGCCTAAAGGGCATTTCTTAGATCCATCTTGTTTATTTTATGATGTCTGGAAATTTTTTTTGTATAATAAATTAGCAAAACGTTTATAAAGTCGGCAACTGGAAAAGTTTTATTATTTACTTTTAGATACAGCTAAGAGTGCTTTGGGCGTGGTACAATAGAATCAATTATTCAAAAATAAATGCACTTTATAAATTAAATACACTTTATAAATTAAAAGTGTACAATTATATTAATTCTTAATTCTAGGTGAATATCATTTGGAAAACGTCAAAACATTTTTACAAAGTTGATGATTTGTGAAAGAACAATCATTATAATAAAAGAAATATTGAGATTTATGTGTATTTAATATAACTCAGTCGCATAAATCTCAATATTTCTTTTGCTATAATGGTTGTACTTGTGAAAATTATTGACTATTTGTAAAAGTGTTTTGACATCGGACAAATTATATTCACCTAGAATAAATATAATCGCACACTTTCAATTTATAATGTATATTTATTTCTGAATTATTGTTAATTTTAAACTTTAAAATCATTATTGATATCCTGATTTTTGACAGATCATTTTTAAGATGTGATTTTGTATTTGGTCATTATTTATATATAGTTGTGGAAAGAAAAGACAATAATGAGAAAATGAGAAGATGATGAGAAAAAAGATTTTGAGGAGCAATGCACATCCAAATTATCTAGCCAGACTTGGCTTTATGGAATAATGTTTGTAAAACAATGACAAGATTTAAAACCAATAAAAGTTTCTATCAAAAACTTAATATGAATAATTTATCCTATTATTAGATGAATAAATTAATTGATAACAAACCTTTACTCTAATTTCACTCTATCATGTTTCACTGCATAAATAATTTTATAATTAAGATACATTCCCAAATAATTAATTTCTTAAGAGTCGCATGATATTCAAGCACTGAATGTAATAGGATAAACCTTGATCCATAAATCTTTATTTCTCAAGTCCATCATTCTAGATTTGTATGAAATTAGACAAAATGTGCAACAGTGACATTTAAAGGCTAACACAGTTTCATGATTTTTATAATAGAAGATACTTATAAATCTTAACAAGTACTTTTAATATTTATTTAATATAGGATCTTTAAACGTAATTTCTTTCTTATTTGGGTGACACATTATGTGATATTAGATAGTTTATTCATTTATTTTTCATTTCATATTGAGATAGATAGATGAAATCTTTTTATGGCCAATTCTACAAATAGTATATATCATTATGCAAACCTGACATCATCTTAATGAACTCATGGGTTAAAAGCATCAAGCCATGAAAATATATATTATAACTATTAATGTGGACTCCAGTAAGTAGTATTGTGGGTATGGCTGTACCAGGACTGCAGAGATAAGAATTCTAGGTTCTCAGGATGAATATTGATATTGATAAACATCATTTCCAGATGTATCCTCTAAAAAAAATATTCTTTTTACCAAGAAAACAAAATTGCTTTAATCTGAGAGTATACCAATACCAAAACGGGAGATCTTCTACAAATTATTGTTCAAAAAATTTCAAGATATTCATTATTTTTCTGATAATGATCATCTTCTTAAAATCCCTGGTTTCATATTTATTTTTGATAGAATGCATTCTAACAAGTTATGGATTAACACTGTATTAAACCATGTTGTAAAGCAGCCAACTTCTGCTAAAGATAGTTCAAATGAAATTTCTATTTGCACAGATAATTTTTATTTATGCATCTACTATTCTGGATTTTCCTATACCTTTTATATTTATACAAGATTTTAATTTTTTATAATAGTTCCTAGTGATATGTAAATAAGGATTAAGCAGGTTGTTAGTTTTTAGAATAAGTGAATATAAACAACATGCATTTACATTATATTATATCTCAAACTTATCTTCTACTAATGGAGTAGTACAGATTCCATATTATCTTGATTAGATTGAGCATTCATTGTTACAGACCGATAAGTATATGAACAGATAACATATATCCAATAGGAGAAACAGGCCAATGGGTGACAATGTTTAGTGAATCCAAGTGTTTTCATTACAAAAGAGGAATCTGACTATAAATAATCAGTTCATTTAGAGATAAAAAAGCCATCAACAATTTAATGTCCAACTTCAATAGCAGTAAGTGTGTTTTCTGCTATATATTTAATCCAATGAGGAAAGTTATGTTAGAAGTAGAAGCTGCTAGAACCTAGATCAGACAGTCCAGTTAGAAGTGTCAATTGTACTTACTCACAAGGCAAACTGTCAGGGTACAGCTGGATTTAGTAAGTCTAAAAGGGTATTTAAAGTCCCTTACATTAATAATTGCATGGCATTTAAATGGTATACTAAACCAATAGTCTCCAGTTGATGATATAACAGTTGTATATATTGTATACACACATTTGTATATTCACAGTCTAATATTATTAGTGCATCAATAAAAAATTAAAGAATTAGACATGAAATTGTTACTCCTTAACTATAAAGACAGGATTTTCACATTTAGGTTGTTTAGATCTGTGTTATTAAAAAATTGTCAGCTAACATTATTAGAGTATCAATAGAAACTTAAAAATCAAATGTGAGTAAATATATATAAAATTAAATATATATAAAATTCTATTTTTTTTCTCACAGCAGAAAGAGAAATGGAAAAAATTAAAATGGCTGGAATTGGATCATTAGAAGAGTTTGATCCAGTCTATTCTAAAAATTTGTAATCCTATGTGGATCGAGTGCTTTTCTGTTTGCAGACTAATCAAATTAAAAAGCCTAATTTAAATTACTGACATTTGTGTTTATATGCAGATGTCAGAATTATGAAATATTATTTGCACAGGCAGATCTCATGCAATCAGCTGAGCTTGATTTTGACAAAACACTATCTCTACTGGCAGTACGTTTTCCCCAAACCCATAATAATAATGCAGATATATCACTTAAATCTCTGTACACAAGGGATGGGTGAGAAAGTGAGAGATTTTACTGTTAAGCTCTGAAAGCTAGCTCTTAGCTGTAAATTTGGAGACTTCCTCAATGAAGTCTCATTTCATTTTCTGAATGAAAGATCACATGCAATCTTAGAGTCGAGCAGTTGATGGGCCCTGATATCACTTTTGACTCAGCTGTTTTTCAGGTGACTAGCTGAGGTCACCATCATTCACACTGCCTCATTAAATAAAAGTAGTTCCAGCATTAAAGCTGTGGATCAGAAAACCAGATCATTTAAAGATTTTCCTGACCTGAATGACTTTATGGGATCTACTGTTGATAATTATATTAAACTTTGTTTTGGATGTGACAAAGAAAAATGTGCATGTACCAAATATCCACACCAGTTTACAGTGTGTAGACATTGTAAGCATGTCAATCACAAAGAAACTGCTGGTTTGTTTAAAAACAAACAAGTATTTTTCAGAAGGGTTGTGTTTATGGTACTTCAATTGCACTTTCATTCTAATTATATGTTGGACTACTCTCATCACTTAACATTAACTCATGAATGTCTTTATAAAAATTTTGACTTTTATTACATTTGTTAGTAATAAATAGCACACAAGTTAGTATCTACATAATTTTTTGAATAATATTATTCCCCTCTTTTCATAAGGTGTTGCTGGCCTGACCAATGACAATATACTCATGGGAATCGAATCTGGATCTTTAGATCTTTGAATATTGAAAATGCTCTATCCAACTAAGTGATTCTGCCAATGGAAAGTCTTCAGAAAATGATGGAAGAGTCAATTCCAAAAAACCAAAAAGACAATATTGAATCAAATAAATTTAACAATTCTAGTATAAATCTGATAGGCATTGATTCAATTTGCACAAGCAAAGTTTTCTTAATGATATCTGCAATGTTCATTGTGTCAAAAAATTAATGGTCTAACATTAATAGAAAAAATAATCATTACTTGCATTCTAGCAGGAGAGTGATTATTGATTATCAAGCAATCTAATATCACTCTTGAGTCAAATCAAAGTTAAAATCATTATATCTAATAAAACAATTTATTTTCCAATTGTTGTGATGCTGGTTAGCATGGTAATTTATTAGGTCGTGACTAGTTGAATCTCCTGGCTTTGCAGTGATTAAAGTGAATCAGCTCACAAATATGATGAAATCAAAATGGATCTATCTAGAAGTGGTTGATGATAAATTGGATTTGAAGCCTAGGACAATCCACAAAACTAAAAATGCTAAAATGTAGCTAGGTGCTCATGCAATATGACATAATTTCACAGGAAGCATCAAATGGGTTCCAACAGTTTAATCAAATTAAAAATATTGGATACAGTGGTTTTCTAACAGATGTTGGAGAGCAATATCCCAGGCAGAGAAACTACTTAAAATTGAGCTATGCATCACCAGTCAAAGAGATATCAGTCATCAGTGATGAATCATCAGCCAACAGTGAAGAGTCATCAGTCTATAGTGAAGATTCACTAGTCAACAATTAAGTATTATCAGCCAACTGTGATGATTCTACAAATTTTAAAGTTACTATATCTATAAATGAATACACAAGAACTATAATGAAGTCACTGAACCTGATGAAGCCAGAAAGTGATGAAAACATTCAAAAAAAACATTCTTCAGCATAATTTTTAGTCAGAAGTTGGGAATGTTAAATTTAAACTTATCTTCAACTAGTGAACTAGTCCAGATTTAATCTTTTCTTGGCATTCATTGCCACAGACTATTGGGGGTATATGAATAGATAACCTACATCCAATAGTAGAAACAATGGATGATGATTCTCAGTGAATTTGATTGTTTTCTTTATGGATGGGGATTTGATTACAAATAGTTAGTCCAGTTGAAAGTAAAGATTCAACAAAAATTTACCGTCAAACCTGAATGATAGTACACATATTGTCTGCTGTAAGGTTAAAATAATGATGCAAGTTCATGTTAGAAATGGTAGCTTCTAAAACCTAAATCAACATGAGTTAAATTGATATGGGCCAACTGAAAGTGTTATCATACCTACACATAAGACAAGCTATCAATAGAATAGCTGGAAACATCAATCATACTACTCACAAGGCAAACTGTCACAGTACTTCTAGAAGCGATAAGAAAATCTAGATTATTTGAAGTTTCTTACATTAATAGTTGCATGGCAACTAAATACTATACTGAGCAAACAGTATTAGGCAAAGACATAACAGTTGTATATCTTATAAATATACATTTGTATATTTGTTTTATTAATTAGTATTTAATCATATTTTATGAGTCTTAATGATATCAAACAAGAGAGAACATTCCACACAGGAATATAGGAAATAGAAATTATCTCTCATTTATGTTTTACTTTGACAAAAATTATTCATCATTACATAATAATTTATTGATATTTTGCTCCGAGACAAAATTTAAGGAAATCTGGCAGAAATTATTATACTGAATATCTTGAATGTTTTATTAATGGAATCTCTCCAATTTCATATTCCTCTAATAAGTTTTGCATCCAAAGATTTGATTTCTCAAAAATAGTGAAAATTAATTCTAAATTAAAAAATCAGCAGATTAGAAATTTATGAAGAATTTAAATTACTGGATGATACTAAAATTGATTACAAAGATACAAAACTTTGCAAGTTCCTGTTAAAATACCTGGTTTCATAATATGATTATTACTATCACTACTAATAAGGTTTTAGTCATAGAAGGCAGACTTTTAAAAACTATTTTATGGAATAAGAAAAAACAGAAATACAAGTGCTTCTATCACAATGTTTCTTTATTATAAATTTAATAAAACCAAGAGACATTGGTCAACTTAGCCATAGGATCATATGTCATAACTTTCAGATTCTATAAACAATCAGGATCTAAAAACCTAACTGGCAAAACTATTCTGCAACATTATTAATACATAAACTTTTCCAAAACTTTGAAATATAAAGTAAAACTATAACTTCGTTATTGTTAATTTAATGCTGACAAAACCCGTTGGTGGTCGAGTGTCAGCACAGCTGTCTTACAAGCAGTTGTCCAGGGTTAGCGGGTTCGCTTCCTGGCCAATGCTATGACACATGAAAAAAAAAGTATATTTTATTGAGCATGTCAATTGTTTTTCAAATATTAAGGCTTCCTTATATTGATTAAATTACAATTCGCAAGTATTGACCGTGGAAATGAGTATAAATATAATAAAGGCTGGCAAAAGTAGAGATATCTATAGAAACCAGAAATTGTATGGTTGATAATAAAAAGGGAAGTACTTCATGAGTGCAGAATACTAAAAAAAAGAGATAACTATTTTTTTTTTATAAAAAAGAAAAAAAATAGATTTAAAAATTAACAATATAAAAAAATATATAATTAAGTACGTATAATTATATTTCTCTTTTAATTTTAATTCTGAACAATCTTTTGATTTGAATTCTGGAGGTCAAATATAAATTGAAGAAAATATGATGTAAAAATATTTCTTATTAAAAATGTCTCTCTTTCTTTGTTATGCTAAACAGTTAGTTATATGACTAAGGGATCAATATCAGAGCAAGAAAGGTTATAAGTTTTAATTTTTATATATGTATAAAATCATCTGTTTTTGACAAATTGTCATAGATTAGTCAAGCCTCTATAGATATTATCTAATGTAAAAGTCAGAAATTCATGAATAAATACATGATCTGTGAATATGTCAAGTTAATCAACATCAAAACTCATACATTATCTTGAAGTTATAAATATAAAATAAAATAAAGAACATATTAGTTGATCAGAACAAAATGCAATCAAAATACATTTCAATGCATAAACACATACATGCAATATTTTATGCACTATTATATAATATAAAATTACATCACTAGAGAATCAGATGAAAAATCAGATGACTCTCATTTCCACAATGAATACATGCTCTTATGTTGGGTGTGGGTAGAGATGATCACATGTTATTTTGTTGGAATAAATTATTCTAGACAAAGAACAAATGCTATACTGAATTCACAACAGTATATAATTACTGGACAAGTAATATATTAAACCAGTAAAACATCACATGATCACCATTTTTTATATTAATACAAACTGGTAATAGATCTAAATAAATAGGTATGCAAAGGACTGGAACCTTAAGAGTTTTTTTTTTTTTTGCATTTTAGGCTATTAACTTGACAATAGTAATGTTAGAGATGGGTGTTAGATGCATTAAAAGCATGAATTCCATATTTAAATCCACATTCCACATTGCCAAAGGCTTAAAAACTAGCCTATGGATGGAGCTATAATAACATATATGATGTTTATACATTACCAAAGCATACAATAATTATCTCTAGTATGAGGTGAAGAAAGTTGCTCCTCATGAAAGAGGCAGATTTAGTTTTGAAACATAGTTTTAGCAAAGACTTTTGAGATCCAACAAAATGAATACTAATCAGAACAAACCTGACCTTCTACTTAAAAGAAAATGTTCCAATTTTATTTTGATTTTATTATAAAAAGATCAAATCAATGCAATGATAGAGTATTAGACTATCTAGAATGTGAGGCCCTAGAATTGATTCTAGTGCAAGGATTTACAGCATGTGGAACTTCTAATGAACTTTTGAAAAATAAAGCCATTCAAAATATGTAGTAATAATAATAATAATAATAATAATAATAATAATAATAATAATAATAATAATAATAATAATAATAATAATAATAATAATAATAATAACAACAACAACAACAACAATAATAATTTATTTATTTATTTTTATTTATTATGAAACAAACAATAAATGTATACTACAGTGAGATAAATTCCATACAAGAAAAATCTTGAGTGAGGAATTTAAATGTAACAACTAAAAACACTAATAAAATACAAAAAAAAAGTATAAATATATCAGAAAATATTAAAATTATACAGATATTACATCTGGCAATTCAATCACAGTAGTAAATAATTACAACATAACATACAGTATAAACAAAAAAATAAAATAAAATAAAACTAATGCTTAGCATAATGTAACCAATGCCATAAATGTTTTCTAAAAATCAAATAACTAGTGTTCATTAAATTCACAGAACAATCTCTTATAAACATATTAAATAATTTAGAACCATTATAACTAAATTGCTTCCTACTGGATGTTTTAAGAAAATTAGGTAAAGCTAGCTGATATTTAGTAGATAAACGAGTATTTACAACAGAAGATGTAGTATCCAAATTAAGTTTCCTACAATAATTATCAAGAATCACTCTATATTTATACAAATGGAAAACATCTAGTATATTAAATGTCTCATAAATATCTTTAACAGATGTGGCATGTGATCTACCAAAAATGATACGCATTGTATAATTCTCTAAAACAGACAGAGTAGTCATTGCAAAAGTAGAACAGTTCCCCCAAACTGAAATATTATAACATAATAAGCTTTGATAAAAAGAAATATATAAAGTAATCAAAGCTGACCGAGGAAAAAATTTAGATAAGTAGAAAAAGATATACATAATTTAATTTACGTAAACAAGAACAAAGAAAGTCAATAATAATAATAATAATAATAATAATAATAATAATAATAATAATAATAATAATAATAATAATAATAATAATAATAATAATAATAATAATTATTATTATTATTATTATTATTATTATGTTTCAAAAGTAACTTTATTAAAAAAACAAATGATTACATTAGTTGTTGGTTATACATAGTGTTACATAGTTATTCCATTACAGTCTGTATGTTTGAAAAAGTCTCTTTGTATTTCATCTCTCTTTGTATGCCTTGTTCCCCATATTTGACTTTCAATGTTCCATCTTGTTGCTTCCTGCCCATATCATTTTTATAACACTGAATTTTTATGCTTGCTTTTGCCTTTTTGTGTTATGTTCTTTATTACAATGCAGCCTGTATTTTAAAAAGAGACCACATTGCTGCAAAGACATCAGGTTGTGCAAGAAGGCTGTCTCTTTCTAGGTGTTAGGGTATCTTCTTGTATTGTTCCCTAGGGTAAAAGTGCATCTGGTACACCTGAATGCTTAAAAGCTGAAGGTGGCTGACCTTATAGTTGGTATTGCATTTTTTTTAAAGTTTGCATTATCTAATCTATTGTAGTTCCATTTTTCCTAAATCCACCAACTATCATCTGTTTTATTTTTTCAAGTTCTGAACAGTTACATATGAAATGGTTCTGTGTTTCCTTATACCTGTGACACAGCATGCACAGGGAATCTATATTTAGGTAGAATCTTCTGTATCTTGTAAAGTGAGTTGTAGGTAATGCTTTTAAATTGACTTTAATTATAAAATCATAAAATTTTGGTTCCAGGTACCATTTCCTAAATTTTTTAAGTAATTGGCTATTATCAATTCCCAGTACAGATATTTGGTTATTTTTAGGTTGTTTTTGAGTTAAAAAGTCATGTATCTGTCAATATGTATATTTTATAGTGCTTTTCAGTGTTATTTTGTATTTGATGTCCTCAATGCTTTCAAGCAACATAAAGATATAATTGTTTGTAGGTGGTGGGTGATCTGTGCATGTGATTTTCAATATTGGTTCAATATCTGGAAACCTTTTGATTATGGCTATTAGCAGATTTATTGTTTTCTGTATCTGAAACACTGATATTGAGTGAAGTCCAAGACCATTCTATTTTGTTGGTTGGTTAAATTGTTTTATTGAAATGGTGACTACTTTCCTGTTCCATAGTAGTTTGTTACAAAAAGAGTTAATTGAGGCTATTTGAGATTATGAGTTGATTGAATAATGATACTTTTGTATATATTGATAGATATAATGTGGATAATGATTCTGTGATTCTTTCTGCTTCCACTTTGAGCTTGTTTTAAATTTTTGTTCTCATTTGATTCATTCCCAGATAAAATGGGAAACCTAAAAAACTGCTGGGGTTTCCTTGATAAATTTGTTTGTTTATTTTTCCTGTAAAAATCGTCCAAGACTTATTGAGATTGATTTTAAGTTTGAATTTTTCTGTATAATCTTGTATGATGTTTTGTAGTGCTTGTACTTGCTTTTTTGATTTTAAGAATACAATAATGCTGTCCATATAAGCTATGCAAAGAATATATCTTTTGGTATTTGGTATTAGCACTTTCTGTATTTTTTTTTCCAATTTCTTCTAATAAAGTGTTTATGTAGAATGTAAACAGTAGTGACCCTTGTGGTGTTGATTGAGTGGGATAGAAATGATGATGAGGTTCTTACATTAAGGGTGATATATATTTCTCTGTTTATAAGTAGGTTGCTATTGTGTATAATATTGATCATGGTATTTGTGTTTCTTTTAGTTGGTTTAGTAATATTTTTATTGGTACTGAGTTGAAAGCACTTTCAAAATCTAGTTTATCACTAAGGCGACTTAACAATAATCCTATATATATATATATATATATATATATATATATATATATATATATATATATATATATATATATATATATATATATATATATATACAGTATATGACATTTCACGTAAAGATATTGGTTTAATTTTAGATTGTGATTTACTTACTATAAATTACTGTACATTTAAAAAATAATTAAACAGGTTTATTAGATTTACCATATATATTAGACCATAATATTATCATTATACAATGACAAATTAAACAACTACTTATTCTTTTAAAATATATATATTTTTCAAAATTATAAATAAATGCAAAGAAATGAAAAGAAATAAGAAGTTTATGCAGTTACTTATAATTTATTAGATTTCAATAAAATTTAAATTTATTAATTTATAAAAAAAGTAATTAATAACATAATATATATATAAAACATGCAATTGACTAAAATTGTAGCCCTTTAAGAAGTACAAATACTATTTCTATTTAATATATAATAAATTTGATTATCTATTATTCTATAAAAATTAATTATATATATGACTTCATATTATAATTATTTTCAGGATATTTCATGTAGTAAAATAGCTAAATAGCTGACATTTCAGTACAATAACAACTACCTTCCTCAGAGTGTCCTCTTTCTCAAATCATAGGAATGCTTGTGAGATTTAAATCATTATTTTTATCTCTTTCCTTCTCCTCATATTTAAATTCTATTGGTTGAGATGTTTAAAAAATTAGTTTGTCTTCCAATAACTTTTTTTAAATGTTGTTAATTTTCATTAATTCACACTTTTCATTCAAACTCTTGGGCCTTTTAAAAATCTCTATACCTTCTCTTGGCAATCTCTGGTCATATTGTTCAATTTTTACTAGAATATTTGTTTTATCAAAATTGATATCATGATTAGTTAATTTTATATGAGAATAAATAGCTGATGAATTGGATTTTTCTCTGACTTCCAGAATGTGTTCTTCCTTTCTAATATTTATTCTATGATTAGTCTGTCTAATATATGAATGTGGGTAGACCTTACATAGAATTTCACACACATCATGACACTCCAAAGAAATTTTATCTATAGGAAGGAAATATTTCATTAATTTTTTTGAAGATAGTGTAAACTATGGAAATATTACTTTTCCTTAGAATATTACCAAATTTTATCAGTTACTCCTTTTATATATGGCAAAATCGTCTTAATTTCTGATGTATCAAAATCTTTTTTCTTTTTATATGAAAAAGCCCATATTAGTAATGCTGTAACTAAAACCATTATCCAGAAGCATTTTATTAGTAGCAGAAATGTCCTGGAGAAAACGGCTGTCATCAGAAAGTCTCTTCATTCCATCCAACAATGTCTTTGCCACTGAAAATAGTTGTGCAGAATGATGATGAGAAGAAAAATGCAGATACATTCCAGTGTGTTGGTTTTTTATATATACCATGGGATAAAGAACCACTCTCCTCTCTTTTAATTAAAACATCTAAAAAAAGAAAATTGGTTATTATTTTCTATTTCCATAGTAAATTTGATATTGTTGTAAAAAGAGTTTAAAAAATTAAAAAAGTCATCAAGAGCATGCTTGCCATGAGGCCAAATAACAAAGATATCATAAACACACCTCAGCCATATAAATGTTTTTTTAACTGCTGAAGTCAAAATTTTATTTTCCAAATCTTTCATAAAAATAGAAGCTAATGCTGGAGAAATTGGTGAATCCATAGCCAGACCTGATGTTAGTTTATACATCTGCCCATCAAAAACAAAAATATATATTTAATAAACAGTGTTCAATCAAAAGCACAGCAAATTAGGTAATTGAATATTTTTTTAAAACTTGAATAGCTTCATTTACAGGAATACTAGTAAAAAATGAAACAATAACAAAACTTAACCAAAATATCATTCTTATCCAATTTAATATCATGGATAAGCTCAAGAAAATGATTCACATCATTAACATATGATGACATTTTTGTTAAATGTGGCTGTAAAAAAGAAGGCAGAAAATAAGCTGAAGTCTGTGTTGGTGAACCAACTGCACTTACAATTGGTCTCAATGGAACATCTTTATGGATTTTTGGTAAACCATATAATTTTGGATAAAAAGAAGTTTTTTTCTCTGGGAGTAATCTGGATCTTTGTTTCTAAATCAAGATCAGTAGAAAAAAATAATGCTTTTGTTTTCTTTTCAAGGTAAGTCATAGGGTCTCTATAAATTTTCTTATAAATATTATCATTTAATAAATTATGTATTTTTAAAAAAATAATCAGCCCTGTTTAAAATTACTATAATATTGCCTGTATCTGCCAGAAGGATTGTTATAGAATTGTCAATTTTAGGGGGAAAAATATATAAGTGAATATAAATAAATACTAGAAAATAATTAAGTGAATCATAAAATAAATGAGTTGAATAAAATCATTATTATTATTTATTATGTGTCATTTTGTTACCATAATAACTTATTTATTACAAAATCAAACATTTCACATGTTTCTTTATTTATTTTGTTTATTAGAATATATTATTAAAGGTATATTAAAGATATATCAAGAATTATATAGTAATAAAGAACAAGTACTTCCTATATCTATTACATCTTCCAAATTACCCAGAATTTTAAATGAAGAAGTGAGATATGCAATTAAATGTATGAAGAAAGGAAAGGCTCCAGGTAATGATGGAATTATAATTGATATATTAAAAGAAGCAGGTGAAGAAATAGAAAAAATTCTAGCAAAGTTATATACCAAATGTCTAAATGATAAAGATGTACCAGATGATTGGAAGAATGCAGTATTAATAGTAATATTTTAAAAAGGTGATAAAGAAGATATTAGAAATTACAGACCTATCAGTCTTTAATCAGTTTTATACAAAAATTTTACCAAGATAATTACAACTCGTCTACAAAGAACATTGGATTTCCACCAACCAAGGGAACAAGCTGGATTTAAAAGTGGTTTTAGTACAGTAATCATATCCAGGTATTGAGAGAAGTTATAGAAAGGACAAATGAATAGGAGTTGCCATTATGTTTTGGATTTGTAGATTATGAAAAGGCATTTGATTCTATAAACATTTCTTCAGTGATTAAAACATTGTATCATCAAAGTATAGATCCAGGATATTGTCATATTTTAAACAATATTTATAAAAATGCAACAGCAACATTGAGAAAGGTGTAAGACAAGGTGACTCCATATCTCCAAAACTTTTTACAGCAGTGTTGCAAGAAGTATTTTGTGGATTAAAATGGGAAACTAAAGGAGTGAAAGTAAATGGAGATTATTTAAATCATTTAGATTTTGCAGATGATATAGTTTTTTTTCACAAATAATGTGTCAGAGCTGCAAGAAATGTTGCAGGAGTTATCAGATGAAAGTAGGAAAGTAGGACTAAAGATAAATGTTAAAAAGACTAAAGTAATGTTTAATCGATTTGCTCAAAATATGAAAATAAAGATTGATTATGATGAATTAGAAGAAGTTAACAGTTACAAATACCTTGGTCAAATTATTAATACAGATGGAAACATAATGGATGAAATTAATCATAGAATTAAACTTGTTTGGAGTGCTTTTGGTAGAAATAACTTGATACTAAAAGGAAATATGCTTATGTGTTTGAAAAGTAAGGTTTTTTAATAAATGTGTTTTACCAGTTCTTACTTATGGATCTGAGACTTGGACACTTAATAGAAGAGCAACACAGAGACTCCAGACTACTCAAAGAAGTATGGAGAGATGCATGTTGGGAGTAACAAGAAGAGATCGAAAACACAATGTATGGGTAAGAGAACAACAGGTGTTACTGACCTCATTGAAAAAATTAAAAGATTAAAGTGGAGTTGGGCTGGACATATTTCTAGAAGAGATGATAATAGATGGACAATTGAAATTTTAAACTGGATTCCAAGAGATTGTAAAAGACCCAGAAAGGGACCACATGTGAGGTGGATGAATGAAATAAGAAAGTATGCAGGGGTGATGTGGAGAAGAGAAGCTAAAGATTTGGAGAAGATGGATTAAACTTGGGAGAGACCTTCATCCTGCAGTGGATTGATAATGGTTGATGATGATGATGATATATTAAAATATATATTCATTAGAAGGTATAGGAAATGTCATGTGAATTCTTTGTTTTTGGTTGAAAATAATATTGAAATTGTAAAACAGGATTTTTTTTATTGTATCAAATGTTTTCTAAAAGTCTTTATTTTTATTTGCTGTAAAAGAACAATTTTTTACACCAAAGAATTAACAATAGAGTTCAATTGAACAATTGCCCTTAGTAACATTAACACCAGTAAAGAAATATTATAGAACTAAAACTATTATATTTCTATGTTAATTACTTATGTTGCACTCTTAATGTGTATAATTTTTATAATTATGAAATATTATATGTCTAGAGTTCAGTATTTTGTACAAATTCAATATTGCCTATGGAGGCTTTGAATCAAATTGTCGTAGATGTAGTAAGAGAAAAGGCCAACTACATATGAATTAAAGTCCAAAAATTAAACATATTAGCATAATCTTAGTTAATCATGTAAATTCTAATATATAATAGAATAATTTTACTAATCAGAAGTTCATAAGAAATAAGAGCACCGAAAGTGATGGCGGTGGGTTGCAATCTATGGGTGTAGATTTCTGAAGTCTGCCACTCTCACAGTGCACCATATATGCAGGCATGAGGGTTGTTTTATTGCCCAAAGAAGAAAAACACTACTGTTACTAATAAAAGTAATGTGCTGTTTGAATACCTAACGATAGATAAAACTTTAGCAGGTTTGTACATATATAGTAGCTGTGTCCATAATTTTATTAACCCCTTTTAATGTTTTCTACTAAAAGAATAACCATGTAACCAGTAAGGCACTTAAATCACAACCAAACAATAACATGTGATCATCATTATTCACGATTATCTTCTTACAACTTTTTCTAGCATTTTTTAAAAGTACCATGATAATCTTAATGAGATGAAATATATTACATTGTAAAATAATGACACCATGTTAGTCATTAAGATGCCCTATAATTTACATAAAAGTATTATACAAAATAGGAACACATCAGATTAACAGCCTAAAAAATTCTATTGTAATTGATCCAAATGGTGTTTTTTAGATAGGCAAAAATCTGTTAAATTGATATTTAACTAGAAGGTAAACAAAATAAAAAATTCCTCAAGCAGTTGATAATCTTGATGAGTACTGATCTTTTTCATTATTTTATTATGAGGGATTGTTGGAGAGGTCTTACCCAAGAGTGGGCTATTTAAAGGCTGCTTTGTGTTGTTTGGATTCAATAAATAATTATTTAATAAAATTATTACATACAATTTTTCAGTTCATAATGGGAAGAAAGTGCAGGATTGAATTTATTTTTCATATCTTTTTTCAATCCAAGAATTAGCAGGAAATGTGGATTTCTTCTACTTAGACATTTTTTGAATCATATTCTTGATAATTTGTTTTGTTTTTTTTTGTTTTGTTTAATATTATCCAAAAAAATTTCTTTAATTTATTGTCATCCATTTTATTTTCCTAAAGCAAGTTTGTATTAAAATAAATGTATAAAGATGTGATTTATCAATCTTATTTGATATAAATTAGACAATAAAATGTTTAAAATTCTGCCAGTTTAATTCTTATTATTAAATCATTTTCAAATTTATTCCATAAAATTCTTTAACTGCTCTGTAATCTGTCATAAATAACTATTTTCAAATTAAATACACGTTTTCTTTAACTTTCTGTCCTTTTTATTATTGGCATGATGAAACTCTTAAGTTGATGAGTTTCTGACCCCTTTCATTTGATATAACAGATAAAAAATAGTTGTCACATGAAAAAAAAAAAGGGTCTGTTCTCTGTTTCAGAAGCTTCATGTTATCATTTGACTTCAAACTAAAGATCGTTATCAACCATTCTTTAGTCATTTCCATATGGTCTCAGACTATGATCTATTTTCAAGATTTTTAATATGTATTTTCAGGACAACCTATGTTTTTAGATATCCCAAAATTCTCACTGTATCAATTTTTACTTTTAAATATCTAACCATCTACAAAATGGACATTTTTATTAGTTATTGAGGGTGTTAGGTAGATATAATAACTGTAATAGCACTATTGTTTTGTGCTCAGAATGGTATAATACAAAGATATAGTAAAGAAATTACAACTAAAAGTTTTTGGAGGGATGCTAAACATGAAACATCTGATGCTTTAATGTCACAGGATCTTCTAAAAATTAATCAACCGAAGTTTTTTATTAGCTTTTTTTTTTTCAGTCCGATATTTAAAGCAACTTGTGCCTTTTATTAATGCAAAAGTTATTTGTATTACATATGCACGCACACACATATATGAGTAAATTATGAAAGTCTGCAGCTTACTATTGTTTATATGTAAATTACCTTAAGTTAAAATTGTACTGATTAAATCAAGCATGAAGGTTGTGCCGATATAGTTTATATATATATAAGAATTCATTTAATAAATATTTACATGTGTGAGTTTAAGGTTGTTAGCCTAATATATAAAATTGAAAAATTTAGAGAGTATTTATCATCAGAATAAAAGACTCTATCTATCAGATAAGATGAAGGTGAAAAAGGTAATGTGGTTGACTTTGAAAGAAAAAGGGGATTATCTTCTTAATGTTTTTCTGATGATTTCAGTAGCAATGAATTATTTTGTTCAAAGTGGGGAGGGGGACTGAAAGTGCTCCTAATATGTGAGATAGATAAATCAATAAGGGCATTCTGAAGCTGAGAAAAATTTTCTTTCCATGTGTAATCAATCATCAGTCAGGCAGAATGCTAAGGTAGAAGAAATTGAATTTTACAAGAAATGACAGAAACAAAAAATAACCAGAGATGCAATTACTATAAGAAAACAATAATAGCACAAGCAAATGAAAGGATCAGAAGCAACTGAGAAGGAAAATTGCGATAGTTTACACATTCTAATGTTAGTTTTTTTTCCCCCATCTCTTTAATGTACTTCTAAACAAATACAAAATTATATATTGTGTACTTTATAAAAATGTGCGTGTTTAAACGATTGCACAAACATTCTTGTAAATGCACAAATATTAACATACGCATTAATATACAACATAACGTGTGTTTATACATTTTTTTATTATTATTAATTTGCATATATTAAAGTTTCTAATTTAACAGACACAAACACGTATTGGATTTTCTTTTTTCCTTCGAATATATTGAACATTTAATATTAAAATACAGGCATTGTAATTTTTCGTTAACAACATTTGTAAATAATTATCATAACGATTTCATTTAATTATTTTTTAATAATTGCCACTTCACTGAAATGTGATAAATTGATCATAATACTCATCCATACATGGAAAAAATATCGAATATATATAACCATATTTTCTTCTCAAAACATCCTTGTCAAATACAACTATTTTATTCAAAATATCTCTAGTTTTATTTAGAAGATAAAAGTTGCCCTTACTTTAAAGATTATACTTAATAATTTCAATATGTTCTCTCAGATTAATATCACTTTTAATTTAGTAATATTATTAGAAGAGTTTATAGTTTACTTCAAAAATATATAAATTAAAATACTGGTTTGAAAATAAATTTTTTCTACAAAGTTAAGTTTTCCCTTTGAGCTCACAAATTTTAAATCCTCATTTGTGGCATATTTGAAATATTGTCTTTTCTTCTTAAATTTTGGATTAATTAGCAACAACTTGTAACATCTACAAAAGCATGCCAAAGAGAATAGTTTCAATAAATATCAGCAGGTGGCAAAGGTAAATCATAATCAGATAAAAACATGCATGTGGATAATCAATGGTTTGTGTCAATGATTAAAATAAATAACTTTATCTGAAGAACAGTGCAATGTTATAACTTTTTGAAGTGCAAGGAATCATCATCAAGGATAATTATAGAGAATTTTTGGGTATAATAATGAAAAGTGAAAAAATATACATAAGGGTAACATGATAAACAAAACTATTTCAATCATGGTGATTTGAGATACTAATAAGAGTGATAAATATATTAACCCCATCAAAGTTTAATTAAATAATTGTTTTTAATAACATTTGCAATATATTTATTTATTCTCTCTTAGGTTAATTATTGATTATAGCATATTTGTTCACTAACCATCTATCTATTTATCTATCTATCTATCCATTTACTAACATTTCTCTTTCCCATATGCTTATACCTCTGCCTGTTTATCTATCAGTTCATCAATTTACCTACCTACTTATGTACCTATATACTACCTACTTAACTTTATATATATTCATATATCTTAAAATTGTTTGATAATACTCTTAATTTTATTAAGTCATAATTTTAAATAACATATTTAGACTTGCCATCTAATTTACTTGATTAATTGACAAGTTGTTGATTTAAAATGCCATTTAAAATGCAAATCAGAAAGAGAAACTAAATATTTTATATTTTTGTAAACTATGCAATTCAAATCATTGCACATATCAAAACTATTTTTCTTTCTTCCTTTAGAGTACAATTTATCATTTTATTGTTTTTCACTCAATAGTTAATAATATGATTAAATATATAAATGAATTTTTCATTTAATTGTTTTAAACCAGTGTACTAAAGTGACATATATGTTATATCTAGTGTATGTGAACATACACATACTTGGCAATTTATGCATTTATTGTTCAATTTATAAGTACTTTTTAAAATTAAACAACCTTTTTTTATTCAGCTTTGTAATGTGACTAATTTAAGCTGCTATCACATTTGTTTTAGTTATAATATATATATTCATTTTTATACATTAACAAATTACAAAACAATTATTAATTTCTTCCTTATTAAAACAAGGTTATTAAAAATGAGGTCATGTCTTCATTCTTGTGTAATTGATTATTACTTTAATAATTATTAATTTTTGGATTTATTCTGTTCTTGATACCTGTTAAACATACAATGTGTTATTTATTTCTAGCCTCAAGGAGAGTGGTTTGCTCTCTTTAATTACATTTTCAAATTAGGTAAGTACAGCTTTGTTTAAATTTCAAACTGTTTTAAGTTAAAATTTATTTCTTCATTTAAACAAAGTTGTACTGTCTTTTGTTTATAAACCATATTTGGCATCACTTTATCAGTTCAAGATTGCTTGCCCACTGTTAAAACAAATTGAAAATAAATTCAGAATTGGAACAATTTTACATTAATGTTGCAGTACTGCACCATCCACCTCTTATTGGCACCCTAGACATTTTTCAGGGATATGTTAAATGAGATTTTATAGGCAGCCTGCAATAAAAGACATTTAGAAGTGATGTTGGGTGTAATATAGTGCAATGATTGTTTGCATGACTCAAGTCTACAGAGTCCAGTATTGGATTAAATTGAGTAAAATGAAATAAAAATAGCCTTTAAATGCTCAATTTACATACTAGTGCTCAACCCCACATAACCTCTGGATAAATTAATCATTCAACATCACATGATCACTATCTCATACTAGCACAATAATTGTTATTAAACAATTCAAAATACAGCAAAACTCTCCATATAGTAGTGCCATCTTGTGCTAACAAGAGCAATCAATGTATGCCAGAAGGCTTGTGCATAAAATCCCTATCTATATGGAGAGTTTTGCTGTATTTTGAATTGTTTAATAACAATTATTGTGCTAGTATGAGATAGTGATCATGTGATGTTGAGTGGTTTAACACCAATCCTGCCTAATAGGATAGTGGTGGCTATGGTTGTTAAAGAGCCAAAGACACCAAAATGTATGGGTACTGAATTGAGTTCAGACCCATATGACTATATAAGCTATTGAGCTTGGGTTGAAAATATTAATAGTGTTTTCAATTTCAATCTCATAGTTTTGTAGTTAAATAGAGTTAAAAGGTGGGTGCTGGAGGGTTGCATTAGATCCTAAGATCTAGGTGCAGTGCTCTCCAATCCAAGGCTCCTCACTGATGAAGGCCACAAGCCAGAAACTAGTCTGGGGATATTGGATGAGTAGGCACTAGATAGGGATTTTATGCACAAGCCTTCTGGCATCCATTGATTGCTCTTGTTAGCACAAGATGGCACTACTATATGGAGAGTTTTGCTGTATTTTGAATTGTTTAATAACAATTATTGTGCTAGTATGAGATAGTGATCATGTGATGTTGAGTGGTTTAACACCAATCCTGCCTAATAGGATAGTGGTGGCTATGGTTGTTAAAGAGCCAAAGACACCAAAATGTATGGGTACTGAATTGAGTTCAGACCCATATGACTATATAAGCTATTGAGCTTGGGTTGAAAATATTAATAGTGTTTTCAATTTCAATCTCATAGTTTTGTAGTTAAATAGAGTTAAAAGGTGGATGCTGGAGGGTTGCATTAGGTCCTAAGATCTAGGTGCAGTGCTCTCCAATCCAAGGCTCCTCACTGATAAAGGCCACAAGCCAGAAACTAGTCTGGGGATATTGGATGAGTAGGCACTAGATAGGGATTTTATGCACAAACCTTCTGGCATCCATTGATTGCTCTTGTTAGCACAAGATGACACTACTATATGGAGAGTTTTGCTGTATTTTGAATTGTTTAATAAATTAATCATATGATTAAAAAATAATCAAATGGTTTATTACTCAGGAGTTCATAAGAAATTCAATTGCTGGAAGTGACAAAATTGGAATCATGACCATGGATCTTGAATTCCAGAGTTTGATTTCCAGAATATGACACTCTATCATTGAAACCATATGTATCAAAAGACATAAGTACATTATCTGGGAATTTATAAAATATTTGAGTACCAGAGTGACAGTGCCAGCCCACTGAGTTTGAGAATACACCATTTTATCAACCTACACAGACAACCATATTATTAATAATCAGAAATGCTAACTTATTATTTTTCTTTACCATAGATAATCTACACTCTATATATATTTAAATATAAACAAGAAACAATCCCTTTTTTATTATATAAGTTTAAAAAGAAAAAAAAAAACAAAGAAATAATTCAATTATCCTGGTTTTCTCTTGAGCAATATTTGTTAAATATTTGCATGACAATAAATTTAATTTTTCCATTAAAATATTCTCTTTTTTTAATGTTAGTAATGTTAAGTGTGTTTTTTATACTTTAGTTTGCAATTACTTTAACTATTAAAATTTAAATATAAATTTACATTTTGTTATTTCTTACTTTGAAAAGATATCTAAATCGAAAGTAAATTTAATATAAAAAAATGTAAGCTGATTTCTCAAAGTGTTAAAAACAACAACAAAAAAAACAACTTCATGTCAACAATGCTATTAAATGAAGATTAAATAATGACATATAAAATATGCTCAATTAGAGTTCCAGAATCCACAACAATCCTTTTGTATCCTTTGTCCTTGGCTTCAAGCTTTCTTTCCAGCACAATTCTTCATAATTTATTTAATCTTTTATAATATGCTTACTGTAGATACACACATCTGTGATACAGCTTAATTTTAAAAATCATTTTGATATAGGGCAGTGGAATACTGGTAGATTCTGAAGCTTCAGGCCTATCGGTAATGGCTGCCTGACTGGATAATGGAAAACTCTTCATAATTTATTTAACTCTTTATAATCTGTTTAGCATAGATTTACATATCTGTGACACAGTTTAATTATAAAAATCAATGTAAGGCAGTACAATTATGAAAGACTGTGGAGGTCATGTGGATGGGTAAGGGCTCCTTCTTTTGCTTTCACTACTTGAATTTCTTATAAACTCCTGAGCAAACCAATTAGATTATTAATTAATTTTAAAATATATAAACTAAAATCAAAAGTAAAATAGAATAATGCAGTATGAATAAGATAGTATAGAACGAAAGCTAGAAAGTGAATGAGGAATGGCATATGATTGACTACATACCAAGTGTCAAAAATAAGACAATAAGTGCCATGAATGATGGTTCCTAATAGCATTCACACATGCAAGCATATCATAAAATCTATGAATTCAATTCTATAAATTTTATTCATTTTTTAAACTCTAGATTACTGAAGCAGTGGATAGTGTATTCTGATAGATATCAGGAATGACATTGCTATAAAAATATATTTTTATATGTATTAAACACTGCCTATACTTTATTAGTATAATAAAAAAATAGAAAATTGTATAACATTAAATACTAACAAACTAACAATTTTATATTAAAATTCTCTCCAAACCATGGTTTTGTCCATTAATAAATAGACCTTCTCACGTAAAAATTTATTAAACCAAAATATAGATATACATAAAACATAAATAACCTGCCCATAATACATTTCAAAAACACCCACACCCATCTTTAATTTTGAAAGATCCATCAGTCATATGTAAACTTTCTTTGATATTAAAGGTTGGTGGATTTTGAAATAAATTGTGGGAATATATATATATATTGTAATGATATATAAATATGTTGTTACATTAATTTAAAATAAAAACTTAAAAGTTCGCAAATAAAAGTAAAAAACTAAACGCTAAAATTAAAATGTTTGTTAAACGTATATACATTTGCACAGATGCCAAACTTTAAAAATATTTTTTTTAAAAAAAACAAATAAATAAGTATACTTTTTTATAAAAAAAAAAGTACAAGATTTAAAAATAAAAACAGGTATTAATTAATTCTTGTAATCTGTAAATGGAAATGATTGTTTATAAATTGTTTGAAAAGCAAGCTAGCCTTGGGCTCTTGTATAATTAAAATGATCTGATGAAAGATAGATAAGAAAATAAAGAGAAATTAGCTTGACCAATGGAAGCACTAAGCCTTGGCTTGGACCCTAACAAAAGTGATGGATTAGTGACATTTTGTTGATTGAATCCATGTGGATAATATAAAAAGGGAAATACAGTTTTTTCTGACAGTTCCAGCATTTTGTGTTTGAGAGATGTGGTAGGACGCACATACCACATTCTCTATTTAAAAAAAAAATGAAAAGACTGTGATACCTTGAACCAGCTATTGCCATCTCCAGAACATTATCTTCCAATGGAGGCATCGTGGGAATTAAAAGCAGAAACCTGGACTCTTCTACCATGAGCTATGAACTTTACAAATTAACAACAACAAAAAAAGTAATTAAGAACTTTCGTCATTGTTTTTTTTAAAGATTCAGCTAATTTAAATTTTAAAATGAACTCTTCTTTGATTTTCAAATTAATAATTGATTGTTTAAATTTATATAGTTAAGTTTTGCTAAAATCATTTCCATTTTATTATTTTTATTTGTAGTAATATTTATTGTAGAAATTATTAAATGCATTACATTTAAATTGGGTATAGACGTTGCATAGATTCGTTAGCGGTTGATTATGTTGTGGTTTTCACAGTCGATTAGAATATATAAGTCAACATGTCACTGCGGTGTCTCATGATGAACACCAAAGGGTCTCCTGTATTCCCTCAGCAATTGATGTTATCGATTGACTTTGTATTTTGATCGGTTGTGTTTAATTTGGAATGTTTTTGACCATGGAATCTAGGCAGCCGATCTATACTCGACATTATAAAACAAATTGTATAAAAATAATCTGTGTGAATGTATTTAAATGTTAAATTTAAGTCGGGCGTGAATGGCTATATAGTTTTGTAAAGTTATATTAAGGGAGGGTAATCTTAGGTTATTCATTTCGTAGTTGAATTGGTTCAATGGATTGGATATATTTGTGTAATTGTAGATGTAGTATGAGATCTGCTATGGGCAGGATTATATATATATGCCACACACCTTCTGTTTGCCTATGGATGGGTTTGTAAGATGGCAAAGGACCACAGTCCATTCCTATGGAGTTTTATGTTTATTGTTCTACTCGCCAACAGATGTGACATTCCTGTTGGTGGAGAGACAATGTCTTCTCTAATTCTATTTGCTGTTCAGATGTACATTCCTGACAGTATAGTATTTTGTGTTGTCGTATTTTCATGCTATATTGAATACATAAATGTATCAGATGGATTGGCGTCGGTTTGATTGTGAAATTTGTTGCCTAAGGTTAAATCAGGGAAGAATATTTTCTTTTCAAATGCAGATCTATGTAATCTATTCATCCTCGACTCACTAAATAAATATTAAACTCATGGTTGTAATTTACTTAAATGTAAAACTAAAGATTAATAGAAAAATCTAAAATGTTGAACTTATTCCTCAAAATTTAAATGTTATTTTATATGTGCGTAAATAAATATTTTTATGTGTTAATTTCTGGCAGTGGCTTTTATTCTTTTATATTTAAGATATAAAATTTATATTTTATTATCTCTGCTAATCCATTGAGCTAGTGACTTGGGATAACGATCTGAATATTTAAATAAAGTGGAATCTTAACAGCGCATATCTGCCTACTCTATAAATTTTTCTAGGTTTAAATGCCTAGATGGTGCCTTGTAGAGCAGATATCGTAGTTTGCGGTTAGATTCGATCTTCACTTTCATTTCGATCGTTATAATATATATATATATATTGTGCCATTACAACTTAGTCATTAGCTAAATTTGTAGTAATGTGCATAAAAGAAAATGTAAAACAAAAATCATCATCACATTTTTATATAAAAAGGAAGCTGTAGGGCATCCAAGTTTAAACCCTACATGATCCAGTTTTAAAAGCTTAAGATAGAAAGAGAGTGGGGCAACAGTTATATTCTTTATTTGTTTGTGTGTTGATAGAAAACTCAAAAAGAGTAATACACACATTTAACTATTCAATATTTAAATAATTTTTTTTGTTAAAAAATAAAGTTATAACGCATATGTATAGGCAGTGTGTGTTATAAAAGCTATTTAGTTAGTCACTTTTAAATTACACATATTAACTTTCTTTAAAACTGACCTACACTTGCTAAATTTTAATATCTTATTCTATACTTCTATTTTTGCTTTTCTATAATTGTAATTTGGATTTAAAAGCTAAGGATTTAATTTTAAATATTAGGGTTATAATTACTACGCTAGCAATTAGATTATTTAAGGTCAGTTTATACATGATTTGAATGATGGAGTGTGTGTGTTACATTACATAAATATATCTACATTTATTAAATATTGAGAGAAAAGAAAGAAAATCTGTTATATTGTTTTTTTTTCTTACTCAACAATTTTTTTTGTATTATAAGGGTTGTTTTTCTGTTAAAAAACTTAGAGACAATGTGATAAGTCTAATTTTAAAAATGTCTCATCTTAAGATCAAAAGAAAGAAGCCCAAATTTGAGATGTTACATAGGTGTAAAAAAGGATTAAGACTATTTTTTTCATCAAAACAAAAGTTTGTCTGGAAACCAGGTGTGTGATTTTTTTTAATGTTCCTAAAAAAGATTGCACTTTCCAGCTAAAAAACGAATTGGTCAAAAATAGAAATAAAAATCGGATATAAAAGCAGTCTGGAAAATCAGTTGAGTTATTATAATGTTATTAGAGAGACTTTTTAAAAATTATTGAAACTAAAGCAGACAAGCATTTTTAATTCTGCTAAATAACCTTTTTTTTAAAAATCATTTTTTTTATATCAAGTTTTGAATGTTGAAAATATAAGGATGGTGGGGTAAGAAAAATTAGTATATATCTCGTCTGTTGACCAGACCATCCAACCAGCACATCATATAGGAAATAAAAGATGTATTGTCTGAAAAATAATATTCTACACCTTTCAACTGACTGAGAGAAATAAAATGTTTTTTTAAATAGAAAGAAGGAAACATTCACCTGCATTGGAAGGCAATCAGGAAAAAAGTAATCTACTGATAAATATTAAATCATCAAGTCCAATTAATTGTTCCAGTAATTGAGTTTAAACCAAGAAAAATTATAAATGTGAAAACAACTGCTATACTTCACCCACTAAAAGAATCTTGCTTGACAGGAAGAGAAGAAAAGTTAATATAATGATTTCCAAATTGTCCACTGAAGCAAATAACCTCAATAGGATCATCATCATCAAATAATTATACACCTCAAGAAAGAGATTGTTCCAAAGAAAAATAGAAATGGTAGCTGCAAACTATAGACATTAAACAAGATAAATTTGAATCATTGGAAGGCACTACTAAAGAATAGAACTGGTAATATGAATTTTTTTTTATACATATTTTCTTTATGATATCAGAGACTTAGTAAAACTTTAGCAATGAAGTTGTATATGTTCGTTTGTTATCTCAGAACTTTTTAAAACAACCAAGATCAATTGAAACCCAGAATTTCTTAATAACGATAAACATAAGCTTCTTTAATGATTTTATATGTACTAAAATTATGATTGTCTTTTAACTTAAAGTTATGAAATGTTATTAATATGTAACATATTTTTTTTTGTTATTGTTATTTTGTTTTAAATAATATTTTTGTTATTATGGGGATAAAACATGCACATACATAATATAATACTTGTTGCATATATATAATTGTGTGTGAATGTAAAACAATAGGCAATATTAGGAATATTAGAGTATTGTGTTTTAAGTTAAAGCTATTTCAGAGGGTAGAAGGGAGGGGGAGAAAGTAATTTAAAACTTGTTTCTAAAACTTGCTCTTTCCAATTTTACTAACATTTATTTTTGTCATTCTACTTTATATGTTAGATTTATAAAGGTGTGTGTGCGAAAGAGAAAAAAAAACAAAGAGTGTTTATTTTTTTTTTTTGAGACATTTTCGTGTGGAGTGACAATCATGGTCAATGTGACATCCAATTTGAAATACATTTACGGGAAAGGGGAAAGAATTTAAAAATTAATGTTATGATTTTAAAACAGTCGATTATGATTATTGTTGTTATTGTTAATATAAATTTTCATGTAGATATAGAAATTTTTATGTATATGTTAGAAATGCAGCAATAAATATTAGTTTATTTTATTAAACGAGGCGTATATATTTCATTAAGAGTAGTCTTTATTAAGTGTGATCATTCATCATCAAGGTGAATATTAGCTATTTAAGTTCCAATTAGATATATTAAAATTAAGCAATAATTATGAATTTCTTTATAAAAATTAGGTTTATGATTAGGCTTAGTCCTAAAGCTGTGGTTAACCATTATCGTTATCATTATCATCATCGTCATCATCACGTTTTAATTAATGAGCTGTTTAAATGTTTAAAGGCCATAAATAAATATTGATTTATTATTATTATTATAATAACCACCATTCCATCATCTATTTCATGCAAGGATGCGCGAATTGCCATCCTAAATTAATAATAATAATAATAATCTGAGCTAGTAAAATCTATAAAAACATATTGAAACACATTTATTATGTTAAGATCGGGAAATGATTTCTGCCTAATGAATTTTATATATTCCACTTTAGTTTAAAGATGTTTTATGTTACCTAGATGTTTACTTAAATATTAATGCATACAGTGATACAGTGATATGGGTCTAGAATCAAAAATCATACATTTTGTAAGAAATAAAGTACCAAAAAGGGATTCAAACCCGGTACATGTGAAAAAGTTATAAATATAACTTTGTCTAGGTCCAGCTAACCTAGTGGCGCCCTGATAGACCATATTCACTTGTTGTTCATGTAGATATTCACTTGAGATCCAACCAAGAGATAAGAGTGAGTAAAATCTACAGTTGGATATATTGAGAGATATTTGATTGAGTTACCAGTGTACTCACTCACTTGTTTTCCATATACCTGAGTTATAATAGTTTGTTCTGAATAATAATTGCTTATAGTTTGATCTACTTGTTTATTGAGGATACAATGCCTGCCTAACTAGGGTTTGAAATAGGTCAGATACCTTAAATGATTAGTCTCCAGGCATTAGTGTTTATAATTATTGATATTATGATATCTTTAATTTCTAATTATAGAAATATGTTTAATTAATTCCTACTCATCATTTTAATATTTATTTACTATTATAGCTACTATCCAGGAGTATGTTTCATTTAATCCAACGTTATTTTAAATATTATGATCTTATATATTATAGACTACTCAGAGATGGTAATATTTATATTTGAATCATTTCTACCTTTATTTGGTAATGAATCTTTTGAACCTTTTATTTAAGTTACAATGTGAAATATATTTTGATCAATTTAATTTGGTTACAATTAATCTATTTATTTTACAATGATATATTTATGAACGATTTAATTAGGTTACAATATATATATATATATATATAAGAAGTGCAATACAAATACTTCACACCATTCAACAAAGTATGGAAAGTTGCACGTTAACAGTAACAAGAAAAGATTGAAAATAAAATACATGGGTGAGAGAACAACAGATATTACGTAAATCATTGAAAGAATTAAGAGACTGAAGCGGTGGATAGGTTACTAAAAGAGATTATAATAGATGAACAGTTAAAATCTTAACATCAAATTTCAAGAGATTGCAGAATACTCAGAAAGAGACTAAATCTGATATGGATAGATAAAATAAGAAGGTATGCTGAAATAAGGTAAAGAAGAGAAGCTAGTTATCAGAGAAGATGGATTCAACTTGGAAAGAACATCATCCTACTGTAGATCAATATTGGTGGAAAATGATAATGATATATATATATTGTTTAAATGATTTTCATTTGGAAAAATCTACTTATTAATAGACAGAACTATGTTTGTGAATATTAGTATAAATTTATTTTACTAATATAAATTTATTTTACTAATATTTCACGTTATATAATTTTCTATTCTCTTATACTTATAAATGTAATTATAGCCAGTGAAGCATAATAAATTATTGGAATGTAATGTGATGAATATCTATCTTTCTCATGTCTTACTAGCAGAATAATTATTTAGAATATTCTGCCTTTGATAGTATTAATTTACTGTGCTGCTTGTCATTAAAAACCATCTTTGATTAATGCATTAGTACACCTTGACCATGAATAACGCTAAGAGATTTTCTCAATCAACTAAGAGTGTCTCAGATTAAAATTGTTTTTAGGTATATAATTTCTAATAAACACCAAGTTAACACTTTCTAATTAAAAATTATTTTATGAAAATGATCTAAATGAGAAAAGCAATTCAGGCGGTTGGAACGTGATTAAAATATCATCAACATGAAATTCTAATACTGTTTTTCTATTAACTTATAAAGGTATGAGGGAAAAAAAGGTAATGTAGATGTGAAGTCAAAGACTTTACATTTTTTTATCCAATTTGAGATTCTGTTAACATCCTGAGTATTTTGAAATCTACAAAGCTTTATTCAATTTACAATTTTGTTTACCTTTTCTTATTAGTTCAATGTTTTAACAATTTTGGTACGAATATTTTATTTGTCATGTTTTCCAACACACCACAAATAAAAATGTAGATTTTTTATTAAAAATATAATGTATATATCAAAACAGGCAAAACTATCCATACAGTAATGCCACTTAGTGCAGGCCAGAGTAATCAATGGATGCTAGAAGGTTTGTGCATAAAATCCCTATCAAATGCCACTCATCCAATATCCCCAGACTTATTTCTAGCTTGTGGCTTTCATCAGTGGCCTTGGATCTGAGAGCACTGCACCTAGATCTTAGGATCTAATACAACCCTCCAGCAGCCACCTTTTATCTCTACTTAACTACAAAACTATGAGAATAAAATTGAAAACACAATAATATTTTCTAATCCAAGCTTATTAGCTTATATAGTCATATATGTTTGAACTCACAAGCTAGAAACTGGTCTGGGGATAGTAGATGAGTAGGCACTAGATAGGGATTTTATGTACAAGCCCCTGGTATCCATTGATTACTCTGGATTGCACTGAGTGGTATTACTGTATGGAGAGCTTTGCCTGTGGGTGATTATGTGATGTTTAATGTATATAAGTTGGATAAAACTACAGAAACACTTATCACATCATAATTAGTTTTTGGTGGCATATAATACAGCAGGCAGTTGGCAGGAAGTTAATTACAGTTTCATAAGCCTATGAAAATAAATATTAATCAAGTGAAAAAGATCAAATTATTGCTAACCTATTAGATGTGATACAAAACTCGTAAATTTTGTAATCATTTCTAAAGTCATGGAACTTCCCATAAGGATTAGTTTATTTTTTATTTATGAGCCTACAGGTATGTTATTTCTTATATATTTTTAGCATATTTTTACTAAAAACTTTAGGGAAAAAAAACCACCACACAATTTATAACACTTAGAAAAAGCATTAAAAATATAATTTTAAAAAATATATACATTTCTAAAATACAAATTAGAATGCAATTTTAAGTTAAAAAAGCAAACTCTGAATTAAAAATAAAAAACTTATTTCATTGCTCCTACAATGCAAAAAGTACAAGAATGTATTTTTAACTTGTACATATCATTTTTGTTTTATTCACTCTTCTCTAATTACACATCTAGGAGAAAAAAATCAAAACTAAAATATACTATGTCATATATTGAGTTATGAATATTCAATGTCTAATAAAATATAAGTCACATCAAACTAAAATAAAAATAATTGTTTAATGTGTAGCACATGTTCTAGATATTGATTGGGATTACCTGCAGCAAGAAGTAGTCCATGTATACTTTAATTGACAAAATATTAGTGCTTCAAAATATTAGTGCTTCAAGACAAAGTCAAAAAAGGATGTCCACATTTATTAAATATAAAAAATGAAATCTGATAGAATTACTTACTGTCACAAATTACTGTTTTCCAAGAAAGATTGATGAGTATTGCAAAGGTTATAGACAAAAAAAAACCTACAATGTAATCAGTCAATTAAAAAATTTAAACTTGAGTTTCTATTTTGATAAAGAAGAAATGGTTTATAGATTTAAATATCCTAAATGTTGATAGATGAAAACCCACAATACAGTTACAAACATTGTTCTTTACAATTTTCTCGAGCAATGAAAAGTTTTAGTGAATTTCAGAGACATCTATTACCACATTTTTTGACTTAGTTATAAACATGGGTTGGAATTGTAATTTTCTCAGATATGACTTTCTTGGCTTCCTATTAAATACGCATTCAAGAGGAGCTGTTTGCATTCTATTCTAGAGGCATCTACTGTAAAGTTAAGAAATTTTTACTAGGTTTGAAGATGTGGATATTATAAAATAGTGCAACACTCTTTGACTCTCATAGCTCACTATACTAACAGATCAGGCAAGAGTTTACTGTAGATGTCTTTGGAAAAGAATGCTGTTTATAGCATAATCTGGAAATATGCACTCATATGGTTCAGCATTTTCTTTATGTAGTCATAGTACGGCTGACTTAAAAACTATTGTTTAAATATTGTTTACAGACAATCCATTAATTTTTCAAAGTGAAAATTTTAATTCATGCACTCAACATGCTGCAAATATATTTAGATTTAATGTATTTCCATACTGACATATTTTGAATTATTTCTAGACAGTAGCTAAAAATATGGGATCTTTAAAATCTTTTCTTCATGAAGAATAGCTTAATATTTCTTTATTCATATATTATATTTTTCTATTCCATGCAGAATACAAGCAGTTTTTAAAGTGCAAACAATGGCTCTGCATTATATTAATAAACATATTTATAATTTATCTTCCCATTACTTTATGCAATTTATATATTATAATAAAAATGTAAAATTATATTCCATAATATACAGATAACTAATAATCAAAATACAACATTAAAATTTAAAATTGCTAGGTCAATCCAGACTTTGATAAAGATGCATTGCATGAAAGACATGGCTTAGAAATTTATAATTTTAGTGTCACATTATTATATAGTCTGCAGAAAATATTTTATTTAAACTTCAAAATTAGTTGACAGTTTCAACTGGCCAACAGATTTCCTCAGAGCTGCAAATAGACAAAGCATATAAATATCAGTATCATAAAAATATTATTATACATAAAAACAAATTGCTTTACATTTTCATCAAAGTGATTGCTGACCACTGCGTAATTATTAGTGTATATTCCCATAATGAACAATAATTCAAACTATGTAAAGTTTCCTCAGATTCTAAAAAAAAAAAAAAAAAAATTTTTTTTAGCTACTTATTTAAAGAAAATATACCCTGTCATTTACTTAAGGATCAGTAAATAGATATCTAGATAAATTTTAATTAGAGGGAAAAAAGCATAAATCTTCATCAGCTAGCTTTTGTATTTTTATGTTTATTAAATTTTCCACCACAATTTATTAGTAGCAGCCTTTTGAATTATTTTTTTGTTTAAAGATTGTTTTATTTTTTATCTTACATAAAAACACATTATTAATCTAGGGAAAAAATGAAGATCTTTTCATGTCTACTCCAATTTCTCTGATCATAGTTTAACATCTCCACATCATTTCAACAATTTCTTTTTTATCCTTCCATCTCACATATGATTTTTTTCTAGGTCTTTTGCAATTTTTTCGAATTCACTTTAAGCCTTCAAATGTCAATCTACTATTATTTCTTCCAAAAATATGTCCAGACGGCTTAATTTTTTTCAGTGATATTAAAAATATCTACACTGTTCTTTCATCCATGTACTCACTCTCTATCACTGTTTATTATTTCCAGTATACATGTTTTCACATTTAGTTGTGTAGTCTGAAGTCATTATCATGCTATTACAAAACACATACATGCCTACATATAATTTTGATTTATATTCTTTTAAAATGTTATCATTTAAACAAAGTAAATATTTAATAATTAACATTTTTTAAAAAAGCTAGTATCAATCTGCTCTTTAAAAGTTTTATTGTGGATACGAAACTCAAAGTTGCAAAAAATGAATGTAGAATTATTTTACTTTCCATTGACATTATCAGAACAAAACTTAAATATTTACCAATGTTTATATAAATGAAGAAATTTAAAACCAAAAGCTGGTTTTGTTTTAAATTTGTGATATTTTAAAAAAATCAATTGGAGCAGAAACAATGTTTTAATAAAAACTAACTACAAGTCATTGGTGTGAATAATGTTACAAAACGATTATCTAATTATTTAAAAATCAAATCAATTAAATACATTTAAAATGCCTTTAGTTAACAGACAAAATAAAGAAGTAATTTTTTAATAGTAGTTTAGGTATATAGTACATTGTTAGGGGATCAGCATTCAATGCTTAATTTGTAACAACATCATCGTCATATGATTTTCCTAACTATCTAATATCATTCCAAGTGCAGTTGTCTTCACTCCAACCCAGAGCCATGTAAGTTAAATAATCAGAGAATGCCCAGATATCGTTCTATAATATACATAATCCCATATTGCGTTCTGGCTTTTGTTTTAATCATGGATATTTTACAATTCAAAACTAGAATTAAAGCACTTACACACCCAAAAGTCACCTTTTATTCCTTTATATTATTCAAACTAATAGCCTGAAATTAAAAACATATTTAGAATCTAAACTAATTTGTTTGCACATTTATATATATTGATATCAAGCAAATTTTCTATATTATTGTAACATTATTCTTATGCTAACTAGGTGTCTTCTGTTATTAGTCTAAGATTTATTTAAAAATCTTATTAAAGTTTATGATGGTGCTTTAAATATAAAAATGCTATAATAAGTTGTTTACATGGGTGGAAAATAATGACAAATGACATCTGAAAGTAATAACTCAATTTTCTATGATTAAAGACAATAATTTATTTTATATAACATTCAAACAATAATGATAGTTATTATTATTATTATTATTATTATTATTATTATTATTATTATTATTATTATTATTATTATTATTATTATTATTATTATTATTATTATTATTATTATTATTATTATTATTATTATTATTATTATTATTATTATTATTATTATTATTATTATTATTATTATTATTATTATTATTATTATTATTATTATTATTATTATTATTATTATTATTATTATTATTATTATTATTATTATTATTATTATTATTATTATTATTATTATTATTATTATTATTATTATTATTATTATTATTATTATTATTATTATTATTATTATTATTATTATTATTATTATTATTATTATTATTATTATTATTATTATTATTATTATTATTATTATAAGTTGTAAAGTTAATACCTGCATTATATACAATATTAATTTGAAGGAAGTTTATTAGGATATCTTTTCATAACAATAAGCTGGCACATCATAATTAAACAATAACATATCATATAGTTACTGGTTTGAGATGTCAGGTAATGTGCAATACCTCCAATAACAAACTGAACATTGAATAATAATATTCAGTAGTCTGTTTTAGTTTTGAATCCAATATTATATCACAGCACTAAACTGTAACAGGCAAAGTAATTAAGTAGTTAGATTCTCAGAAGGTCATGTGACACTTGAGAATTAGAGATAACAGAGAGAGTTTAAATCCAAAAACCATATTAAACCATATTAAGTACAATAATAACTATGAACAATTGCCAATAAATTTATGGATTTATAATAATATCCTTATTTACATAAGCTAATTTTATTTATTTTACTTCACTACTGTCACCTATTGTAAACTTCAGTAATCAATGTGAACTAGATGATAATGCTTATTAAATCTATGTCCAGTGTTATTCTATCTATACCCCAGATAAGTCATATGTAAAAATTTTTGAACTTGTATTTAATGACAATCCTAGCCAAAGACTAAAAATGCTTGCAGTTGTTATAAAAGCTGAAGATACCAAGTTCTATATAATTATGGAATTGATGCTATAATTATATTAACTACGAAAATAAGTTGAATTGAATTCAAAACATTAGGTTGTTGTTGAATTTCAGGGAGATATCTTGATAATATAAAAAGAGGTGGTTGCTGGATAGCAAGTGTGCTAAAATTTTAAAGATCTACATAAATTAAAGTTTATGTTTTTTTCTTAATTAAGATTCTAAATGAATACCACTAATCTGAATATATAAATAGGATAGCACTGGATATGGATTTAATAAGCATTACTATATAATATATATTGATGATTTGAACTTACATTACATTACTACAGTAGAGTAGTATAAAATTAATTTTCTCCTATAAAGTACTGTTCAAGCTTTAAGGTCATCTAGTGTGATGGGTTTTTTTAGTTTTAGACTTAGACAATTAGACAAGAAGCTTATATTCACTATATATATTATGCCAACATAATAATAAATGTAACATGTCTTAAAATCTAATAATATAAGCTTACTCCTAAGATTTAAAATATGACAAGAATAAACCAATTTTATATCTAACATAGCATTAGTGTTTAGAAGACATTATAGAAACTTATGAGTTTGCCTTTGATATGACTTTTTAAAACAAGTACCAACTAAATAATTCTTTTTTTAATGTTCTGATTAAATTGTGTAAATGGAATGGTTCAGACTGCAAAATGCTGTATCAATAAATTCATTTATTTATCAGGTATAAAGTTCATCAGAGATATAATAACATTCAAGCATTAACATAATGAATAAGAGGATAAGATTCATTTAAATGGTTGAAGTAAAACTTTTATCTAACTTTTTTAACATGTTCTAGTTAAAAATTAATTCAGAAATCATTATTCTAAAAGTAATTTTTATCATTGTGTTTAAAGAAATCTATTATACTTTGAGTAACTAATAAATACAACTTGGTAGAACTATTGAAATCTCTATGAACTTAGTTGCCAGGGATTCAAAACATTATGGTGTGAATGTGAATTTCAAGCTCGTCACTTGATAGTAAGATTATGACTTGATTAGAGTTTCATCAGATCTAGGTTATAAAGATGTATTATGTCCACTCCTCATTGGAAAAGGCCATGAGACAGAATCTAATCTTGGGATTTGAACACATCGGTATTGCATGTGAATTTAATAACCATTACTATCTAATATTTAGTGACTATTCAAGCATATAATAGTTGAATCTGGAATAAATTTAAGAAAATTGATTCTAACATGACAGATGAATAATGATCATGTGATGTTTAATTCTTTCTCAACTCAACCAATCTTATTATTAGATTAGAACAGTTCAAAAAAGCAAAAAATTATTCATCTAAATAATTATCTATTAATAATTATTATACATTCAATAGTATTTTTGATCTCGGCCTTTAATATTTTTTTTATCTCAGCCTTTAATATTTTTATCCATTTCAAATTATCCATATAGTTATATAATGTGAAGTAATTGTATTTTAAAATAATGGATTGTAATATATCTAAGATATATTACAAGCTTGATACAACAAAAGGTGGGTGTTATTTACATGTTCATTTAAATGAGTTTTTTGAGATCTAACTTCTGAATTATGTTAGTAGTGTATTAGTACTTGTTTATTCTGTGAATATGTTTATATTTTTAGTGTTATGCTTTTTGAAATGATTATAATATTCAGATTGATTTTTGAAAAAAATCAAATCATTCTTTTTCATTATCAGCTGTAAAAATAAAAATATTAGTCTAGTAGGATTTAAAAAAGTTAAAATTTGAATGTATTTTGAATACCGTTTAAGTAATTGTGTTTAGATAGAATGTCAAAATACAACATGATCATATTGATAACACTTTTAGCTGTATGTGAAATTTATTTTTACCAAAATTATCATATTAAAATGAGACTTGAACTCCTTATTGACAGACATAAAGACATTAGAAATGTTTTATTTATGGTTGCTTTATAAAATTCTAGAAATATGATGACAAATTATATTCCCCAATAATATCTTCCCATCCAGTGCAAGTATGATCGATGAATGCAAGAAGGTTTGTGTATAAATTTCATTGATTACTAAGGCTTGAACTGGGTGGTACCACTGTATAAAGAGTTTTCTACTGTTTTAACATAGTCTAGAAAATGGTGATCACGTGATGTTACAAATCATATATTCATTGGAATTGACATGTGAAACAAATGAAAACTACATTTCATAAAAAATGTTTTATAATGAACCTGAGCATAATGTGAAATGAAAAAGAAACCTTAAAACATGTAATATTAATTGATTCATTTGGAAGATATAGTTGAGAATACAATAGATTAGATAACTACAATTAGATATGATGTTGGAAGTGTTTGAGAAAGTAAATCTTGCTGCAAAAGAAATTAAAAGACAGCCCACTAAATATCAAATAAAGACAATAATGTGTTTTATATGTGGAAATATTTATGTTTGATGATTTGATTTGTATAGTTATCACACAGTTCAGCATTAGTATAGTTCTTTTTCTATTTTTCTTTTGTTGTTCTCAAATGGCCATTTTCATATTAGAATGGCTGCTGATGCTGATGATTTGAAAGTTTCCATAGGAATTAATCAGCATAAAATTTACATTTCAATGATCAAAGTATGGTATTCTTACACTTTAATATATATATAATCCAAATTTAAGCAAACACAATAACATTTTGAAAAGTTATAAATAAAATCAAATGGTTAGTTGCTAAGGATGCCAAGTGAAGTTTGGACATGAGAAGTAATATGTTAGCTTGAATTTAAAAACTTTTATCTATAATATCCATGACTACAATATTATATTAAACTGAAAAAGGATGTAAAACAATTGAATGCATTTATTCAAAAGGTCATAGGTTGAGTTTCAAACCGATGACCTTTAGCTATCAAATCTATCGTGTTACCACTATACTGAATACACAAGTTAAAAAATATGTATATAATCTCTGAAATAACATTTTTAAAATTAAAACAAAATTTATTATAGCCACGTTATTTCTATATTTTAAATGTTTTTTTTTTATAGAATGATAATTTTAAAAAAAACATACTGAAGAAGAATATTTTACATAATTAAATATTGATGGTTTATATTTATGAGACTAAATTGTTTTTGTTTTGATTTGATTAATAATGAATTTCATTTTTGTGAGCATTAATTATAAATATGAGTGGATTTGTGAATATATAGCTATTATTATATTAAATATTGAAATTATATGATAGTATAAAAAGAATCAAATTGATTTAATGCTCATGAGTTACATAAAAAGTTCAAGCATCAGAAATGACAATGGATTACTACTTAATCTTCTTCTCCACTTTCCTTCCCAACCCAAGTAGGATTTTCCAAAAATAAACCCCCCTCTTAAACTTTTGGAATTTTTTTTTTTTTTTTTTACAATTTTTTTTAAAAACCCCCCCCCGGTGTTTAATGCACAGTGACCATGTAAAGGGTATCCTTTCAAAATGGACTTTACAATTACCTATCATTGATTTTTTATGCACTTATTCTCTTCATTTCCAGATCATACATTTCTTTATTCATCTTCAACCCTTTTTTGAGATTAATAACTTTCATTTGAATAAATTAATGTATTTGGTAATATGACTAAAATAAAAACAATTTGATGAATAATTTGAAGTATGCTATGACATATGAAAAATATCTTGACGTTACATCTAAAGATCTTCTGGACATATTATTTCACCTTTGCTTATTGTTAGTCTGTCATGAATGTTTTGACTATTGGATTTTCAATTATTGAAAAATAATCATTATTATTACCCTCTAACTATTAGCAATTCACTGCAGAATAAAGATCTTTTCAAGTTTAATTCAGTTTCTCTAATCCATAGCTTCTCTTTATCACATTAGCAAACTTCCTTATCTCATCCATTCATCTTACACATAGTTTTATTTTTGGATTATTTATTCTTAAGATCTAATTTACAACTTCAACTGCCCTTCTCTGCAATCTACTCAAACAACATATCCATCACAATTCTATTTCAGCCTCTTAAATATTTGAATGATACCAATAATATCAATTTAGTTATACAAAAACAAGCAAAATGCATTTATTAAAAAACCTTAATTTTATTGTATCAATTTTCCCTGATTTTCTGTGTGATTTTCTTTTTCCATGTGTTTAGTTGTCAAATCCATATGTGAAAACTAGTAAAACTTATTTAAAATCTTTCATTTAAACATTTACTTTCTATTAAGTTATTTCTATTAAAAACAGTATATGCAAATTTAATTCCATGAATAATTTTATTCATTTTTGTTAACTTGATCAAGATATTGGTAAGCAATAATTATTCAGTCTTTATTATCTGAAGAATAGCCTGAATTAATATGGGTTGGTCATGTGAGTGTCAATGCACTAATTAGTGAATAAATTATGTGATTGTAATGTCATGTGACTTTTATCATAGTTGTGGAAGTGTCATGCTCTTACAGGCATTAAATATATATTTAATGTTTAATTTCTTTACAAATAAAATGTTGGGTGGCCATTTTTTAAACTTTCTTGTACAACTTATGCAACAAAGAAGATAGCTGCCATAAAAATCCAAAAAATTAGCCAACTCTAATATACAAAATGTAAAGTATGACAAGCATACTTTGAAAAAATCTTCCAGTAGGCTTTCTATTTTGTAATGTTCAAAATTGTTGCAAATCTTCCAAGAAGTAAAGTTTTTACTTTCACTGTTAATATATGAACATATTACTTAAGATTGAGTGATAATAGGAGTGCACATATATGGCCTGTAGTTGCATTAAAATGAAGATCAGTGCTTAACATTTTTGGAGAAGCATCAGCTATTGTTGCATTGAGACTGGTGGAAATTAGTAGATATCAACTCAAATAAAATGTGCACATTTCTAATTAATGGCAAAGCCACTGTATATTGCAGTGAGATTTATTGAGAAGTAACAATAGCAAGAGATATCACATGATGAGTTAGTAGTTTATTGAAAATTTGGCAGATACTTTTTTTTAATCTCTCAAAACGTTTACTTTTATTGAAAAATAAGATTTTGGAAATATAATTATAAAGCTAAATGGTGTTCTAAACAGCACTATTATGTGCTTTCAAGAATTATAGGTTTGTCGAGATTTTGACAGTCATCAAATCTATGTGAAAATTACTTGACCGCAGAAGGGAGTCACTTTTTATCCATAAGTGGTATGATTGTTGTCTAAAATATAATTTCATATACAGCATATTAACTGAAAAGGTAATATATTATTAATGTGTAAATTTTTATGGCTCACGATGCTGATTTTTCTGATGCTTTCTTGACTGTGATATATTTGATTTTCCACCAACTCTAGAAACCATATTGTACTACGCAAGCATTCTCTTAAATTCCTTTGAAAGTTATGAATGAAACCATACTTCAAAACATAACTAAAGTTTAATTTTTAACAAATTAAGTATGTTATTCACAAGATATTTTATCGGCAAGACTCATTAATAAAATGGATTTCACAAGATATTTTTATGTGATTTGTATCTTACTTTCTCAGTGTAATAAATCTGGTTAATACAATAGTGAAGTGACGGATGTGTTATAAGTGCTCGACAGCTCAAACGTCACATGATCTCCCGAACAGTAAACCATTGCATTATTTGATGTGGTAATGTCGAGGAACATTTTGTTAAATATAAACTTAAAATTACACGCAAAAAGCAGCCTTAATATTTGTTTTTTTTTATTAAAAAAAAAGGATTATGAATTTTCTGTTTTTTTTTTTTTTTTGTAACGGAGTTATTTTTAAAAAAGAAATAAAAGGCTTTTCAGCAAGCTTAAGCAAAAAATACCTTTGAATTTTTATTATTATTAGTTTTTTTAAAAAAAAAAAAATGTTAAAAGCTTAAATAAATGTTTTAAAATGGATTTTAGCAATGTATTAACTTTTAAAAATAATATACGCAAACCACATTTTTTTCTTAGTTTTCTATTCAGGTTTTAAAAAAAAATTGATTAGATTACTTAAATTTTTGATGTATTCGATATAAAAGTCTATCAGAAGTACAACGTATAAAATATATTTTTTAATACGTATGTATATTCAATTTTATTATTACAAAAATCATTCAATTACATAAGTTTAAATTTAACACAAAGCAAAAAAGTTTTTATTTTTTATTAAAAAAAAATAAATATTGAAATTCATGATTATATTTTGCCGTATTTTATGGATAGGGGGTTGTTTATTTCATGTGTTTATATATAATTAAAAAATAAATATTCTGGAATGATAGATGATTGTGAAAGAAATTAGCTAAAATGAAAACTGCACTCATAAAAAAAACCTGCTAATATATTAATCTTTAACAGAAATTTACGTCTGAGTTAGGAATAATATTTAATTTAATAAATGATTAATAATGATCATTAGTGAATTTGTGTGACTTGATTGGTATGCAGAAAAGTTTGATACTTGTAAATGAAAAGTAAGTATATATATAGAGAGAGAGTTTATATTGCATTTTTTCATCTTTTAACTTCTACATTACTTGTTCTAACGAAGAAGATGAATGATGCGATGTCCTTGATTTTTCACAAGTACTTGAAAATGCCGGAATTGTATTTTAGTTAGCTTTCGTGATCATAAAGTATTTCTGGAATAAAACAGTCATCTGACACCTTCATGTTTAGCCCAGATGATCTTTTTCTTACATTTTCAAGAGATTGGAGCTATGAAGACTGTTATCATATGTTATATATATATAACGAATTAGATTAATGGTACTCAAAATTCTCAATTTAAATCTATATGAAATGATAAAGTATTAGCATAAAAATTCAAAACATGCATCAATTTATCATCAGATGATCCAGAGATTTAAACCCAGATTACAATCTCAGAACAACAGCCCAAACTTATATTTATACACTGTAAGTGCAATCTGATTAACTTTAAAAAAATTAGTCACATTTTATTACATTGTATTTAAGCTTCTAATTTGATACTAATACATGCTTCAAAATTAAACAAATGACGTTTTCAATGCTAATAAAAGCCAAATCAGTGTGATTTCAATTATCTGGTTTATCTCACAGCAATAAACTGATATCTTAAACACTGATATAGTAAATAATAATTAGTTTGAATTTTTATGCTGCATAATAGTTTGTGATTACAGACAGATTTGCTTTCTTACTATTATAGCATTAATATTTTGGCTTCATTATCTCTAGCAACACTGCGTCCTAATGAATTACTGATATTAATCACATAATAATAAAGGAGATTCAACTAAAATATCTGTATTATGATAAGCATTTGATAAAACGTAAAAGCCTTGTTCACATGCACAAACACATGTACATGTAAATGTCATATTCATTCATGGGTGATTTATAATAATAATAATAATAATAATAATAATAATAATAATAATAATAATAATAATAATAATAATAATAATAATAATAATAATAATAATAATAATAATAATAATAATAATAATAATAATAATAATAATAATAATAATAATAATAATAATAATAATAATAATAATAATATATTGGATCCCAGATGGCTGGTATGACCCTGCCAAAACATCTATATATTAATAGTTTGAATTATACATGGTAGAACTTGAATAATATGTCACCAATATCTGTAACCCATGAGAATCTTCATTCTAACACATGCATATATATATATAAAGATTAGAGAAAAAATACAGATTTGTAGTGCCATCTCTGGATAAATACATGTGTTTTATAGTTGAATCACTCACAAAACTTTTAAGATACTATTATCTGGATCATAATTTACAGCTTGAAGTGTGGTAATATATTTGTACTTTAACCCACAATGAAACAATGTGCTAACCAAACATTTTAATTTTAAATTGAGGGAAAACTCCTATTGAAACATTTTAAATAATTCAAACTGTATAGGATAGGAAAACCATGAGTCACCAGTTGTTTTCAATTGGTTTTTAAAACTCTGCAATTACAGGTACAAAAAAAATGGTTGCATTTTATGTCATGATTCATGTTCCAGATATGCTAGTTCCTTAAAATTTTTGTATTAAATAATTAAACTACATTAGTATATTATTGATTAAATGATGTCCCTGCAAGCATCTTGGACAGACAATCAGTCAATGTTTCACTGAGATACCTTGTCTCTCTCTCTCTCTCTCTCTCTCTTTCTCTCTCTCTCTCTCTCAATATATATATATATAATAATCTAATGCATAACTTCATTTACCAGCAATACCTAGTTTACAGAATACTTATTTCAGATCAAAAATATAACACTTTCTATTTACGCTAAGATTTTTAATGATAATAACTAATAACAGTGCAAACTATAGAAACAAATTTAAATAAGTTAAGATTTTATTACAAATTTCATCGTTACATTTTCTATTTTATTTATAAAATAGAATTAATTAATAATCCTTTCAATTACCTTATAAACCTTCACAACTTACAAAATAGACAGTCAAAATACTTATTATGTTACAACGAAATCATATTAATAAATTACACAATGATCTAGTGTATTCATTAATCCAGCTGTATATCCCAGATTACAGAGGTTTTTATTACAAGTGGACAAAAATGGAAATAATTTCCTTCTGCCACTACTATTTTAAATAGACAGTGACTTGGAACAATACGAACAATGGGATAAAACTATATTAATCTGATATATTACTACACCTCTTATTGAAAAAAAAAATCTATTTTATGTTTACAAAGTAGAATTAACTATGAAACCGTTTCAATAACTTTAGAATCCTTGATAATTTATTATATAAGAAATTCAAATATAAATGTATGCATTTGCTGTATTTAGATCAGAACCAATCAAACTTCATCCTTTGTAAAATCCACGTGCTAAAATTGGAATACATTCAAGAACCACAATTATATTTTTGAAGTATTCAACAAAAGCAAATATTTGACTTACATTTTTTTCTTAATATAATTTATTAACTGTACAAAAAATAAAGAGAACACATTTAATAATTGAGAACAAAATCAATAAAAAAAATTCACATGTGATTGTATCTAACTAGCAAGAACATTAAAATTTGTCTATAATTGGTTAACTAAGCACGCAATAATTCCGAAAGGTATTCATTCAGCAGTTGTGCTCGATGTTTTAAATTTTACAAACTTAATTATTGAGTATAATGATTCATAAAAACAGTTGTCACAAAAATTGACATTAGTTTACAAGCAGCTTCTTTTAAATGAGAATACTTTCGGCAATAATTTCTTTATTTTTCTGAATATAAATTATAAATAAGTATCTGTGTTTCAATAATATACTTTATTGTACAAAAATAGATTACATGAATTTGTTGTTTACCAAAAATTACCTTGTGAAAATACATGGTTTAAAACTATATGGCTTTGGAACAAACAGAAAAAATTGTTAAAAAAGGGGTACGTAAAACAACAACAACAGAAAAAAAATAATAATTGTCCTTGTTACAAAAAAGTCATAATTTGATTTTTGAGTTCTGGTTTGTCTCAGGTTTTTAATAGTGGTCATGTAGCAGCAAACATATCTGGGTGTGCAATTTTTCCATCTCTGGCCTTCAGTTGTTTGAGCTTATTAGAGAATGTGGCTGGGTGACTTGTGGTATTGTCTCCAAGGCAGAAAGTACATCTGGTCCACCAGAAACTATATAAACAAAAAGTTGCTGCATGAACTGCTGGTATTGAGCCTTTACTGAGTGTCTCTATTAGGTTATTAAATGTGATGTTATTTTGTCTATATGTTAATCATAATTTCTTGGGTATTTGTTAGAGCTGTGCAGGTGTGAAATAGGTGCTGTTGTGTTTCTTCTTCCCTGTGGCACAAGAAACAAAAAGCATAAATTTTGTTGTAAAACCTGTGATACTTAAGGAAATAGGAGGTAGGTAGAGCATGAAGATTTACCTTTAAAAGAGAGCCAAAAAATTTGGGTTCCAATGACCATTTTTTAAATTGTTGCATCAAACAACTATTGTTCATATTTAGCATAGGTGAGTGAAGATCTGTAGTTATGTCTGAGTACAGCATATTATAAATAGTCCAATAGGTGTATCTACCAACACCCAAAAAAGACACCTGATCATAAATGCTTTGATGTTGGTTTATGAGCAAAGACAAATATCCATGTGAAGGTGGTGGTTGGTATGTGGGTGTTATTTGAAGGATGCATTCGAGAGCTGGAAAACTTATCAGTGCAGCTAGGTGATTAATACTTTTTTGTTTGTGAAAAATTTGTATGGAGTGAAGACCTAATCCATTTCTGGTTGTTGGAAGATTAAGTCATTTTATAGAGATGGAGACTACTTTTCTGTGCCATAATAGCTTGCTGCAGAGTGAGTAAATGGACGAAGTGAAAGATTTAGTCAAATTTATGATTGGTGAGTAATAGGTTATTTTTGTAGTTACAAGCTGATTGAAAAGGCATACTTTTGCATATAGTGAGAGGTAGGTTTTGGAAAGAAAAGTGGTTGTACATTCAGCATCATCTCTCAGTTTTTTCTGGATCTTTTGTCTCATTGCAGAGGGCCCTAGGTAAAAAGGAAACCCAAGGAAATTAGTTGGTTTATCATGATAAACTTGTGTATTTATCTTGCCAGTGTAAAGAAAAATCAAGCTGATGTTTTGTTAATATTGATTTTGAATTTATATTTGAGAGTGTATTCATTAAGTATTTTTTCCAGAGTAGGTAGTTGTTTTTTGAATTTATATTTGAGGATGTATTCATTAAGTATTTTTTCCAGAGTAGGTAGTTGTTTTTTGTATATAAGAAAAACAGTAAAATCATCCATGTATGTAATACATGGTATATATAGTCCAGTGTGTGGAATTTGGATTTCTTGTAATTTTTGTTGTATTTTTTTTTGAGACGGTTAATGTAGAAAAAATAAGTATCTGTATTACTTGATTAAAATAATGGAAGTTGTTGTTCGAAAGTCAAAATAAAAGTACACCCTTAACAATATTTGAATTAAAATTATATAAAGAATAACAACATAATTCTATGAAATCCCCCCAAAAAAACTGAACTTGTAAGTTCGAACAATGTATTGATAATAGTAAAATAATAGAAATTGACAATGTAACCAATCATTATAAAATACCCATCACAAAAGAATAATATGGTTTCAAAATAAAATGCAAATAAATCATGCTAATATAAATTATATAATTTTAGTTTAAAATTTTTATGATAGCTATATTGGACTATCTAGAGAGCTACATGTGACTTACAAGCCATAGTTTGGTTAGTGGGATATAAACGATAGAGATACAAACAGGTGACATTTTTCATTTGATGATAAGAAAGATTCTATAATCTTATATAGTATTTGTTTTTATGATTCCAGTCTAATATTATGCTTATTTGGATTATTTATGTAGTAAATTTTGAAAGGTTTATAAGGTTATTAATAGATTTGATAATTAATTCTACCTTGTAAACATAAGTACAAAGTTTATTCATAAGAGCTGTTGAAGCATCTAGATTTATTTTGATTCACTTAAATTATAAAAAATAAAACAAAAATAGTATATATAACATTCATGTAAATATATATATTGCAAAGAAATCAAGTCATATGTCACATGACCTAATTTAACAAGATTGTATTACAAATGTTATATATATATAGAGCTCGTAAATAAGCTCTTAATGAGCTTTGAAGAATATCCCCAACCCCCATGACCAGTTTCTGCTAATGGCTTCCTTAGTGAGGTGCTAGGATATTCAAGCATTAGATTAAAAAATACCAGGACATTCCAATTCAGCTATCTAATTTAAATAGTCATATGGGACTGAACTAAGTTCAGATACCCTATATCTTAATAACTTTAGCATTATAAAATTACCAAAGCCTTAATAGCAAAAAATAAAATTACAAAGAAATCAAGTCATATGTCACATGACCTAATTTAACAAGCTTGTATTACAAATGTTATATTTAGAGCTTGCAAATAAGCTCTTAACAAGCTTTGCAGAATATCCCCAACCCCAGACCAGTATTTGTGGCTGGCTTCCTCAGTGAGGTGCTAGGATATTCAAGCATTAGATTAAAAATACCAGGACAAGCCCAGCACTTTATCTAATGGATAACTATTAAGTAGAAAGACATATCAATGTCTGAAAATTTCAGATTACAAAATTTATTACTGTATTGAAACTATAAACTACATTAATGTTAAACCTTCTATAATATTTATTATGTTTACATCATTTATATATTGATTTACATTTTTTATTAATATTTATACACTTTTAAATTTTAGAATACTTTGATATATTTTTCCAATATTGCTTAATTTGCTTATAATCCTATCTGTATTATTTATACAAATTCTCCATATTCTAAAATACCTGCTGTCTATTTATTTAAATATTTACAGGATTTCTGTAAAATAAAATCATTAAAATTTAATATTTTACGTAGCTATTATATATATATTATTTGTATAATTTAAAATGAAAAAAAAAACAGCTTAATGAACTTTCTTTATTTCCATTTTTGATCACATTTGACTTACTTCTATTGATTGCATTAGTTTGAGTTAGTGTCTGTTTAAAATCTTAGTGGTAGATGGAATATGGTTTCATTTTTTCTTCTGCTCATAATTAAGATTCTGAAATTAAATAGTACAGCAAAATAAATTTATAGTTTGGTTGTTATATAATTTGCTAGTATGTAATACATATAGAATAAAAAGCATGGTTCAACTTGATTTCTAGTGCATATTTGACATTTAAATTAAATATTACAGGCTTAACCTTTTAGTGAGTACACTGTCCATATTGTCTTTCATTTTTCAGATTTTTGTCTTGTTGGTATTATTTTAATGGACAAAGTCTTTTTTTATTTTCACTTTCCATTTTTTACAAATTTCATTGAAAACATATTTAGTTGAAAAACTAAACTATCAACTTTGCAAATAGGAAAAACAGAAAGACACAGGGGGACCCAATAATAACTGGAATTTTGTAATAAAAAATTGTCCATTTAGTTTTAGATGCTGCAAATTGAATTGCTTTGAAAAGTATAATCTATTTAATGAAAAGAAATAGTTCTAAACCAGTTTGTCACATTCAATGTAGTCCAGACCCACTTGCAAAGTGATGCATTTTAATGCTTCTGTCACCCACCCACCCCCAGTTCTAAGTCCACAAAAAGAAATTGAGAATTTTTTTTATTCTAAGAAGTTAAAAAAAATTGTACAAAGTGATATCATGAATATGGTTGATAGATAAGCCGGATCATGCCGAATTTAATTAAAAACAGTTTCACACTCAAGGAGGCTTTGAGAGATGACATGGTTAGTGTCGAGTTTGCACTCTTTTCACACAAAATACATTTTATGACATCACATAAATGTTTCAGAACTTGCAGATCAAATGTTTGATCATTATGAACTAAATAAAAAAAAAAACAAAATCAGCATTAATTCAACATTTCAGACATTATAAAAACAATTGACAAATACCCAAAACTACTTAAAAAAGTGCTTCTATAACCCATGATTTCACACAGTGATGTCACTTGGCAGACTTCTACAGAAGGGTTCCTGAAAAAGTTTGTAACAGCAAAAGTATATACTACAACAGGTGTGTTTATCCAGTTATTTTTGAGTTTCCTTTTGTTGACAGTCAGAACTAAAGATTTCACTTTAGCCTTCAGGTTGAAAAATTTTTAGTCATGCAATTTGAAACAGTGCTTGTTTATTGTCATTGAATACATTTTATGGTTCATAAATTTTATTTGTATGTTTCAGTTTATTCATTAGCATATTAACTTTACAAATGAAAAATAATTTAAAATTTAATATAGGAATTTTACAATTAAACAAAAAAGAGTAATAAATTGAAACTATAACAAAAAACAAAAGATTTTTGTTCTAGACTCTGTGGCTAAACAAATATTCATTGAAAAATAAATCTTAATACGCAACAAATATAAATTAATATTACCTGTTTAAATAAAAATACATTCTAATAGTTAAAATAACTGTTGAAATTTAAAAATTTAGGTCCCCCTCCCCCAATAAAAAAATTTAAAAACTTCAAAAATATCTATTTCCACTATCAGTCTTAATTTTACATTAGAACTTTTGCACTTACCATATTTTTTATAAAAAGTAAAAATTTTAAATGAGCCTCGATATATACATACATATTCATCAACATCAAATAATTAATTTAATTTTACAAAAGTAAAATAAGCAAGTAAATAAATTATACTGTTTACTGATGGATTTCAATGTTCAGATGTTAAATAAAGAAATGGTCATTTATGCAAACCAAATTTGCATTACATCTAATGAGAAGCAGTCTTCTTTACTAGAAATCTACATCTGCCTTTTATTTTGATTGAAATAAAAATTTCTAAATGCTTTTTCTGAATTCTGTTGACATCCCGGACTACTTTTGTTGAAATTATTAGTAGTGAACACATATTTAAACTTTATGCTTTTATCATCAAACATAAAAAAAAACATTTGTACCTGCTATGGAGTAACCTTTAGGCCTGATTGAGGCAGTATTTAATAAGGATTCACAGTGGAGCAAATACCAAGCAGAAAAAATTAATGAATAAATAATAATTTTCATAAAAATTAATATTTTTCATATTAAAATTAAATTTATAATTATAAAAATCAACAAAATATTGTAAGAACAGTTTTAACAGGAAGAGATTTTGTCTCATTTCCATTCTGTATCAATAATGTTTTATTCTAAAAAGTTATTATAATTCAATAAAATCTAAATATAAATATCACATACTTATTTAGAAATGAATAGTTAATAGTCTTACAAAATTTAAAAAACAAATGCTAAATAGTTTGGATATACACATTATTTTGATTTCATGATGCAAACAAAAGACAATGCAACACAAGGGTACTAACATTCTTTCCTTCTTTGCAATGTGAATAGACTCTGGCTCATTCTTTCTCATTGGTATCAAATTTTTTTGTATTATTATTTTTATCTCCATATCCTGACATTTTGATATTTTAAATAGAACTAATAAATAAAAAATTATTTCTAGTTAAAGTTTTTAAAGTTTTTACTTCAAATTGGATCCATTATGAGCATGCATTGTTGATCCCTGCTGTAATGGATATCTGGTATGAGAATCACAGTTTAATAGCAAAATTAAATGTCATTAATTTAATGTAGTATTTATATCAGTTTAAAAGCACTTTAAAATTGTAAAAATGTTAATATTTTCACACTTTTAAAAATGAGCTAACTACATGAATATACTTATGCTATGTGTAGAATATCTGATGAGGCTGATTGTAGCTAAAACATATGTAGTATAAGTGATCTGATTTGAGGTAGAGGATGCACAGATAAAACATTCTTTTCATTTACTACAATTATTCTCAGTACATTTACTAATATCTAAAATTAGAGGAGATTTAAACCCAGACTTTCAAGTTGCCTTTAGTCATTCACTTCATCTTATACAACCAATACACATGACCACCTACATGTGAAAAAGAGGAATGATCTATAATATATATATATATATATATATATATATATATATATATATATATATATATATATATATATATATGGCTGCAGAAAGGAGTTTGCTATTAACTGAAAGGAGACCTTTTGATTCCTCTTGGAGGTCTTAAAGGAACCGAGCAGGGCAAATTCCTAATATCCACTCCATACGTTCTTGTCATTGCAGCTGTTATTACTATGTGATTATTCATATAGTATATGAACATAGATGGGCTGCTCACCAACACGCATTAGCCAGCATGGTGAGTTTATTGGCTTTTTACCTCTGAGAAGATCAAGAAACACCATGGTCTTTTTTCTCAGTGCCTCATAAGGCAGAATGAATGTTTGTGTAAATGATAAATATTTTTCCAATACACATATACAATTATGACAGACAAAAATAAAGCATGGCCCTTATTCTCAGGAGGCTGTAAAGTCATCAACCAAGGCAGCGGTTGGTGGCCGAAGGCGGAGGGTGCTAAGAATCCCCTGATTGTGGACCCAGGCTGCCATTTGATGACGACTTTTTATTTAGGTACTTACAACTGCAGATCACTTTCAAGTGAAGGAAGATTGCAAGAATTAGAAGAAGAATTGTCTTATATTAAATGGGACATTATTGGACTTTGTGAAGTTAGAAGAAAAGGTGAAGAAACAATTGATTTAAAAAGTGGATATATACTCTATTATAAAGGTACACATATTGGAAATAAAGTGGAGTAGGATTCATTATAAATAAAAAGTGGAAGAATAATATTGTGGAGATTGATGGTGTATCAGACAGAGTTGCAAGATTAGTTATACAACTTAATAGCAGATACCAAATGCAGATAATTCAGGTTTATGCCCCAACAAGTTCTCATAGTGATGAAGTAGTAGAAGATTTTTATATGGATGTACAAAAGGCTTTTGATCAGAGTAAACAACATTTTAAAATTGTTATGGGAGACTTTAATGCTAGAATTGGTAGACAAATGAAAGATGAAATTGCTGTAGATAATTTTGGTTATGATAATAGAAATGAGAGAGGACATAGACTTGTGGAGTTTGCAGAAAAATAAAAACTTTATATTATGAATTCATTTTTTGAGAAAAATGTTAAAAGGAAATGGACATGGAAGCATCCAAATGAAGGTACAGCAGAATTTGATTATATTTTGACTAACAGGAAATACATATTTCAAGATTGTAATGTTTTTAATAAATTTAACACAGGAAGTGATCATTGATTAGTAAGGTGTAAGTTCGTGTTAATGCAAAACTAGAGAGACAAAAATTATTGAAAAAAACAATATTTACAGTTGATATTCCTAATCTTCAGAAACATTCTAATGAATTTAAATTAGAACTTACAAATAGGTTTCAAGTGTTAGGAGATTTTGAACATGATTCAGATTTGAATGAAATTAATATGAAAATAACTGATACACTTTTAAAAACTGCAACAAAGATAGCTGGTAGAAAAAAGCAGCAATTGACTAATAAAATTTTTACTAAGACTAGAGAATTTATGAAGAAAAGAAGGAATATGAAGATATACAAAAATGATGTATTAAAAAGAATTGAATATCTCGAATTTTGTAAAATGGTACGGAAAAGAGTTGAAAATGATATAAGAAAGTATAACTGTGAAATAGCAAGGAAAGCTGTAGAAGAAAATAAAAGTCTCAAGAATGTTAAACAACATTTTGGTATTGGCAGGAAATTTATATCTGCAATAAGAAAAAAAGATGGAATTATTACTAAAAAGAGAGATGACATCATGAAATTGGTAGAATATTTTTATCAAGAATTATATAGTAATAAAGAACAAGTACCTCCTATATCTATTACATCTTCCGAATTGCCCAGAATTTTAAATTAAGAAGTGAAACATGCAATTAAATGTATGAAGAAAGGAAAGGCTCCAGGAAATGACAGAATTATAATTGATATATTAAAAGAAGGAGGTGAAGAAATAGAAACAATTTTAGCAAAGTTATATACCAAATGTCTAAATGATAAAGATGTACCGGAAGATTGGAAGAATGCAGTAATAATATTAATATTTAAAAAAGGTGAAAAAGAAGATATTAGAAATTACAGACCTATCAGCCTTTTATCAGTTTTATGTAAAAATTTTACCAAGATAATTACAACTCGTCTACAGAGAACTTTGGATTTCCACCAACCAAGAGAACAAGCTGGATTTAAAAGTGGTTTTAGTACAATAGATCATATCCAGGTATTGAGAGAAGTCATAGAAAGTACAAATGAATATGAGTTGTCATTATGTTTTGGATTTGTAGATTATGAAAAGGCATTCGATTCTATACACATTTCTTCAGTGATTAAAGCATTGGATCATCAAGGTATAGATCCAGGATATTGTCATATTTTAAAGAATATTTATAAAAATGCAACAGCAACAATTAGATTACATAATGATACTGGAAAAATCAACATTGAGAAAGGTGTAAGGCAAGGTGACTCCATATCTCCAAAACTCTTTACAGCAGTGCTGCAAGAAGTATTTTGTGGATTAAAATGGGAAACTAAAAAAATGAAAGTAAATGGAGAGTATTTAAGTCATTTATATTTTGCAGATGATGTAGTTGTTTTTGCAAGTAATGCTTCAGAGCTGCAGGAAATGTTGCAGGAGTTAGCAGATGAAAGTAGAAAAGTAGGACTAAAGATAAATGTTAAAAAGACTAAAGTAATGTTTAATCGATTTGCTCAAAATATGAAAATAAAGATTGATTATGAAGAATTAGAAGAAGTTAACAGTTACAAATACCTAGATCAGATTATTAATACAGATGGAAACATAATGGAGGAAATTAATCATAGAATTAAACTTGATTGGAGTGCTTTTGGTAGAAATAACTTGATACTAAAAGGAAATATGCCTATGTGTTTGAAAAGAATGGTTTTTAACAAATGTGTTTTACCAGTTCTTACTTATGTATCTGAGACTTGGACACTTAATAGAAGAGCAATACAGAGACTTCAGACCACTCAAAGGATTATGGAGAGATGTATGTTGGGAGTAACAAGAAGAGATCGAAAACGCAATGTATGGATAAAACAACAAACAGGTGTTACTGACCTTATTGAAAAAATTAAAAGATTGAAATGGAGTTGGGCTGGACATATTGCTAGAAGAAATGATAATAGATGGACAATTGAAATTTTAAACTGGATTACAAGAGATTGTAAAAGACCCAGAAAGAGACCACATGTGAGATGGATGGATGAAATAAGAAAATGTGCAGGGGTGTTGTGGAAAAGAGAAGCTAAAGATCGAAGAAGATGGATTAAACTTGGAGAGACCTTCATCCTGCAGTGGATTGATAATGGTTGATGATGATATATATATATATATATATATATATATATATATCATGCTGAACCAGCACTCATCTGTTGGTTTGGATCATCATCTACCATATATAAATAATCAGTGCTCAGTTTATGTTAAGATAGCTTAAAATATATATACTATACATGTATTTAAATAATAGTATATATATATTTGTATAATAAATTGTCAATCCAAAAATCGATTCTCTAGAGAACAGTTTATTTATATTAGCAAGATTTCTTTCTTAAAATAATTTATCAGTTTTTTTTATTTAAGAAATTATTTTTAGTAGAGATTTTGAACTTTTTACTAAAAACTTATTCAATCCAATTTCATGTTTTTTTAAATCTTGTAATTAAAATATTGTTTTCTTCACCATTGTTTTTAATGTTTTAGAAATATTTTATATACAAAATTTAAAGTATTTATTTATTTTAAATTTGACTACACTTTGATATGATGAATCATTGCAAATTTAGGCACCAAAATCAGAAAAATATCAAACAACCTTTTTGGTTATTTTGCATGTAATCATAAGCAGAGATTTGATTTAAAATTGCACTGTAAATAAAGTCAGAAGCCCTTGTACACAATCCATATGTCCAAAGACTCTCCGAGAATTTTCTTCACTCTGCTACAATGTTATGAACTATTAGCTTGAGTAGTCAGTGGATGCTCACTAAGCAAGGCATTTAAAATCATAAATCAGCTGACATTATGAAAATAATGACTTTATTAACAGGTGGTTCTAAAGTAAAATGAAACGAAATGCTCTTACCCTTATGATGATCAATTAATTTATTGCATTTAAAAAGAAGTTTAGCAAAATGTTTGGTTTTTATATGAAGATAATTAGTTTTATATACTAATGCTTGCTAAGGGTGAGCGAGGGAGTGTAATAGAAAACTGTCATTGAAAACAAGACAGTGACCCTTAGATTTTATCTTAAAAGTTTAAGAAAATATTTTATAATGTGAACTTTGACACAAATAGATTGAAACAATCAAATTACCTGTTATTTAGAAGAAAATTGGGTTGTAACCTAATTTATTTTTTTCATTTATCTAAAGTTATATCTAAAATAATTTCTGTGAATGATTCTTTGGAAAGCTGGCTGATAATATTTGGGGTGATGATGCAAGTATTTTGAAGTAAGATCTTCTTGGTGAATACCATAACACTTCTTGGAAAAATGTCCATGCTAATCTTCTGGATGTTTCTGAATACATATTAAGCCATATTAAGCATCTTTCTCTTGGTGAATTATAAAAAAAGATTTCAATTTTGTTATGGTGAAGGAGGATCTATAATTAAAATTGGCAATCAATTGGTTTGTATGTCTGGAGATCATGTGATCCTTTGAGCAATGGAATATAGTTGGAGTCAGGCATTGCTTCAGATAAGTTTTGCTCTAGAGTTTGATATTCTATCACTGCATTAAACCATGCATCACAAGAGATTTGACAATAGCAAAAATAAAAGTTAGATTTAAGTATTTAAAAGGTTGAAGCAGAACTTTTACAACTTTTTTGATCATAAGATATCTTTCATTACATAATATATATTTACAAAACACCAGCCTTTTGTAAAAATGAACAAACATGTCAAAAAAAGTCTTGTATTAATCATCTGAATAATGTATGATATCAGATTCCACTTCCTCTTGTCTAATCCTGGAATACTACATAAAAAAACTAAAATTTTTATATTGATGACTTAAGAATATAGGCTTCTTTATGCAAAGACTATTAAAATAAATCCAAATGTTTTTTTTTTTTTACATTGGAAAAATAAATGATAATACCTTAAAATGTGAAATAATTTAATCATAAAGATTTAATTGAAAATCATTTAGCAAACAATTAGTAATTGAATTTATGTTCTATATTATCAAAAGCACATATGTATGCATCCAGATATTTTTCAAGAAGATTGCTGTGGCAATCAAAACTATAAACTGTAAAAGAGGGTAGTAAACAATTTGAATTTAGAAGTTGAAGTTAGGAGATATAAGAGTTCTGAAGCAATCAAAACTGTAAACTGAAAAAGAGGGTGGTAAATAAAGCATTGTGTAACAATAGTAAAGTGCATGGATGATTTAGTATTATATGCCATTCAGATCTTTATTTATGTACTAGTTATGTATAAAAGAATAATTTAGCATTCATATATTTTAAAAGCAAATTAATAATTTAAATATGTTTAACATTGTAAAGCATGTGAATGTATGTGTATATAAGTGAGTATTAATTATGGTCACTTATTATTTTATATATGATTGTGTTATTATATAATATTTGTGTCACTGCTTCAATTTTAATTTCATTAATTATTATTATTACTGATTAATTATTAAAATAATTAATCATTATTTTAAAATATTGCAGTAATTTTATTTAATATTAGATTTTGAATGATATGGGCGGCTGAAGAGTTGTAGAGGACAAGTTTAAAGATTTGCTATCTTAATATAAACTGAACACTGATTATATATGTGTGTGTGGGAGAGATGATGATGCGGACAAACTGATGAATGCTGGTTCAGCATGAAATATGTATATTGGAAATCATTTACCTTTTTCGCATGTATATGTCATGTGCATCGGTTGCATAAGATGGAATGGATGACTAAAGGGAACTTGAAAGTCTGGGTTCAAATCCTTTCTAATTAATATTAGATTAAGAATTTGTGTAATTACTATTATTCAAGCATACTGAGTAGAGTCGCTTGCTATTCAGGAATCTGCACTGATCCACGATTGAATTTTCTATATGTGTTGTGAAGGGATTGCGTTAATGAGCTTAAGATTTTCTTTGATGTCCACACACACTTTATTAACCTGCGTAATAACTATTTTATTTATGATTAGTACATGCATGATGCTAGATGGTTCAAGCTGAGATAATCGCCATTATAATGTTAGTATTTAGTTAACGTTTATATTTTATTTGATATATGCTTAGTTTTATAATTATTTTAGTACTTAGGTAGGTTCATGCAGCAACATTACATGCACTAATATTAATGGGAAACTGACTTTAGATTTTATATTACACAATATTACGAATGCCGTGATCTATACGACCAATGGAGAACCCGTTATATTATATTACTTGTGGCTAAACTTTTATTCAGCTACAATGAGGCACAAACATGTGCCAGTATTTATATCTGTATTGACATTTATCCGATAAGTATTCTAAATCACTCTAATTAGAACAATTTCCGTAAGTTCCTGTATTAAAAATATTAATAATGCTTTAATTAATTGCTAATTGAAAACTAAAATGTTCATAATTTAATTATTTTGAAAACCTTATATATATATGTAATTTCATTTATTTTAATATTTGCTTTTTTACATAGCTTATAAAATATCTTTTAATCCTATTACCGAACATTTATAGTTTTCTTTTACAAACTTATGTGACTTCAAAACATCTTTGCTAACATTAATTAGCCATTTCTAATTATACGATATTGGATTAAAAAATATATTAATATAGTTGTTTTTAATATATGTTTTTTTTAATTACAATTAGTTAATTAATCTACCTACAAACAAAATATTGAAGTAAAAAGTTATTTTATAATATATTAAAGTTAGATGGAAAAAAAAAACAACTTGATAAATATTTTGTTTAAGTTTTGTTTTATATGAAACAAAGATTTGTGTGCCTAGAAAAACAGAAGGACTAAAAGATTCGGAGGTGATAGATAATTTGGAAATAATTAATTAAAAATATAGTATAGAAAAAATAAAATTAAAGATTTTCTTATAAATTAAAAAAAAATAGAAGAAAAATTGATTTAAACATGTACTTGAGAGAAAAATATGAACAATAAATATCTTTAAAAAGATAAAAGAGTGAGAAGTGAAAAGATATACAAGACCTTGATAGATGAGTTAAGAAATTTTTGATATTGTAGTTGAGCATTAGAATTTAATATTAATAAGTATAATCATCTGATTCCAGAATCATCAATAATTGGAAAAATGATGTGTAATGTAAGGTTTGCTAATTCTTATAAAATATTCATAACTATATAAGGCAAAATGAACACATAAACAGCAATGTCTGTAGCCATCTTGCATCAGGTTATAAATGTTTTAATAATTTCGTTGCTCAGTGCTGTATTGATTAATAATAATTACAGACCATTTAATGATGCTCATAAAAAATAAATTGTAACTGAAAGTACTATCAAATATAATGCTACTGAATCATTTGCAGTTGCCACATCCTCGATTTAAATACACATCAGTTAAAACTTAAATAATTATCAAATTATCTATTTCAGTTAAGAATTTTCCCCAGATAATCAACCTGTAGATGAAACAGATGATGATGGTTGATAAAAATACCTAGAGAATTTTAATTGGTGAAAAAGATTGAGAAATATTCAAACAATCACCTAGCAATTGTCAAGAGGCTGCTTAGTAAATACATTTGTTCTCCTGCTCATTATAAGAGTCTGCTTGAATATTCACAAATGTTATATATAGAGCTTGCAAAATAAGCTCTTAACAAGCTTTGAGAATATCCTCAACCCCAGACTGGTTTCTGCTTCTGACATCATCAGTGAGGTGCCAGGATATTCAGCATTAGATGCCAGTAGCAGAAACCAGTCTGAGGTTGAGGATATTCTCAAAGCTTGTTAAGAGCTTATTTTTCAAACTCTATATATAAATACGGTTTCAGAAAGGAGTTTGCTATTAACTGAAAGGAGACTCTTTGAATCCTCTTGGAGGCCTTAAAGGAACCGAGCAGGGCAAATTCCTAATGTCCACTCCATACATTCTTGTCATTGCAGCTGTTATTACTATGTGATTATTCATATAGTATATGAACATGGATGGGCTGCTCACCAACACGCATTAGCCAGCATGGTGAGTTTATTGGCTTTTTACCTCTGAGTTTAAGATCAAGAAACACCATGGTCTTTCTTCTCAGTGCCTGATAAGGCAGAATGAATGTTTGTGTAAATGATAAATATTTTTCCAATACATATATACAATTATGATAGACAAAAATAAAGCATGGCCCTTATTCCCAGGAGGCTGTAAAGTCACCAACCAAGGCAGTGGTTGGTGGCCGAAGGTGGAGGGTGCTAAGAATCCCCTGATTGCGGACCCAGGCTGCCATTTGATGACGACTTTTTATTTAGGTACTTACAACTGCAGATCACTTTCAAGTGAAGGAAGATTGCAAGAATTAAAAGAAGAACTGTCTTATATTAAATGGGACATTATTGGACTTTGTGAAGTTAGAAGAAAAGGAGAAGAAACAATTGATTTAAAAAGTGGATATATACTCTATTATAAAGGCACACATATTGGAAATACAAGTGGAGTAGGATTCATTATAAATAAAAAGTGGAAGAACAATATTGTGGAGATTGATGGTGTATCGGACAGAGTGGCAAGATTAGTTATACAACTTAATAGCAGATACCAAATGCAGATAATTTAGGTTTATGCCCCAACAAGTTCTCATAGTGATGAAGTAGTAGAAGATTTTTATATGGATATACAAAAGGCTTTTGATCAGAGTAAACAACATTTTAAAATTGTTATGGGAGACTTTAATGCTAGAATTGGTAGACAAATGAATGATGAAATTGCTGTAGATAATTTTGGTTATGGTAATAGAAATGAGAGAGGACATAGACTTGTGGAGTTTGCAGAAAAAGAAGAACTTTATATTATGAATTCATTTTTTGAGAAAAATGTTAAAAGGAAATGGACATGGAAGCATCCAAATGAAGGTACAGCAGAATTGGATTATATTTTAACTAACAGAAAATACATATTTCAAGATTGTAATGTTCTTAATAAATTTAACACAGGAAGTGATCATCGATTAGTAAGGTGTAAGTTACATGTTAATGTAAAACTAGAGAGACAAAAATTATTAAGAAAAACAATATTTACAGTTGATATTCCTAATCTTCAGAAACATTCTAATGAATTTAAATTAGAACTTACAAATAGGTTTCAAGTGTTAGGAGATTTTGAACATGATTCAGATTTGAATGAAATTAATATGAAAATAACTGATACATTTTTAAAAACTGCATCAAACATAGCTGGTAGAAAAAAGCAGCAATTGACTAATAAAATTTCTACTGAGACTAGAGAATTTATGAAGAAAAGAAGGAATATGAAGATATACAAAAATGATGTATTAAAAAGAATTGAATATCTCGAATTTTGTAAAATGGTATGGAAAAGAGTTGAAAATGATATAAGAAAGTACAATTGTGAAATAGCAAGGAAAGCTGTAGAAGAAAATAAAAGTCTCAAAAATGTTAAACAACATTTTGGTATTGGCAGGAAATTTATATCTGCAATAAGAAAAAAAGATGGAATTATTACTAAAAAGAGAGATGACATCATGAAATTGGTAGAAGATTTTTATCAAAAATTATATAGTAATAAAGAACAAGTACCTCCTATATCTATTACATCTTCCAAATTGCCCAGAATTTTAAATGAAGAAGTGAGACATGCAATTAAGTGTATGAAGAAAGGAAAGGCTTCAGGAAATGATGGAATTATAATTGATATATTAAAAGAAGCAGGTGAAGAAATAGAAACAATTTTAGCAAAGTTATATACCAAATGTCTAAATGATAAAGATGTACCGGAAGATTGGAAGAATGCAGTAATAATATTAATATTTAAAAAAGGTGATAAAGAAGATATTAGAAATTACAGACCTATCAGCCTTTTATCAGTTTTATATAAAATTTTTACCAAGATAATTACAACTCGTCTACAGAGAACATTGGATTTCCACCAACCAAGAGAACAAGCTGGATTTAAAAGTGGTTTTAGTACAATAGATCATATCCAGGTATTGAGAGAAGTCATAGAAAGGACAAACGAATATGAGTTGTCATTATGTTTTGGATTTGTAGATTATGAAAAGGCATTCGATTCTATACACATTTCTTCAGTGATTAAAGCATTGGATCATCAAGGTATAGATCCAGGATATTGTCATATTTTAAAGAATATTTATAAAAATGCAACAGCAACAATTAGATTACATAATGATACTAGAAAAATCAACATTGAGAAAGGTGTAAGACAAGGTGACTCCATATCTCCAAAACTCTTTACAGCAGTGCTGCAAGAAGTATTTTGTGGATTAAAATGGGAAACTAAAGGAGTGAAAATAAATGGAGAGTATTTAAATCATTTAGATTTCACAGATGATGTAGTTGTTTTTGCAAATAATGCTTCAGAGCTGCAGGAAATGTTGCAGGAGTTAGCAGATGAAAGTAGAAAAGTAGTACTAAAGATAAATGTTAAAAAGACTAAAGTAATGTTTAATCGATTTGCTCAATATATGAAAATAAAGATTGATTATGAAGAATTAGAAGAAGTTAACAGTTACAAATACTTTGGTCAGATTATTAATACAGATGGAAACATAATGGAGGAAATTAATCATAGAATTAAACTTGGTTGGAGTGCTTTTGGTAGAAATAACTTGATACTAAAAGGAAATATGCCTATGTGTTTGAAAAGGATGGTTTTTAACAAATGTGTTTTACCAGTTCTTACTTATGGATCTGAGACTTGGACACTTAATAGAAGAGCAATACAGAGACTTCAGACCACTCAAAGGAGTATGGAGAGATGTATGTTGGGAGTAACAAGAAGAGATCGGAAACGCAATGTATGGATAAGACAACAAACAGGTGTTACTGACCTTATTGAAAAAATTAAAAGATTGAAATGGAGTTGGGCTGGACATATTGCTAGAAGAGATGATAATAGATGGACAATTGAAATTTTAAACTGAATTCCAAGAGATTGTAAAAGATCCAGAAAGAGACCACATGTGAGATGGATGGATGAAATAAGAAAATGTGCAGGGGTGTTGTGGAGAAGAGAAGCTAAAGATCGGAGAAGATGGATTAAACTTGGAGAGACCTTCATCCTGCAGTGGATTGATAATGGTTGATGATGATGATGATGATGATATATAAATACAAACTTTATTATATTAGGTCATGTGACATCTGACTTGATTTTTTATCATTTTATTTTTTGAATATTCACATATATTAATATTAATTCACAATTCCTTATCTCACATCTTTAACACATAATTTAGAATAATGGAAAGATTTTATTGACACCTTAGAAAGTATTTAGAATGATTTTTTTTTTTTAATTTATCCCAATCATCATACCTCTCAAATTATTTTTGACACTTTGCTGCATATATTTAATATATACTACATCAATTTCCATTACAGCCTTAACAGTTTCTGATTGCATTTATTAACAATTACTTTATTTTAAAAAAATACACAAATGTTTATCAATTGACCTATAACAGGTCAAAAAAATGTGTTGTGGTTGGTATAATAGCAGAGTGGTAGATTATGAAACTTAAGATTATCTAATCACACCCAACTTACTAATTTTCTGTAACAATATAGCTATTTGATTACTATTATTTAGATCAAAGATCATTACATCATTTTAAAAATCATATATTTATACTTGAAAACATTCAATACTTAAACAATGCCAATATCATTAACAGTCAATGATCACAATCTGTTGTCAAGGCAATCAACTTTAATCATTAAAGATGGAAATTCACTTTTATCTAAAGTATAATATGTTTATATAGACATTCAAGATTGCAACTTGACTACAATGTATCCTAGTGAAACAGCAATTAGTGATTGGTTCTAACTCTAAGCTGTCTGCAATACCTCTGAATCATCCCACATGCTGTGTACTTCTGTGCACAACACATCTGGATCACAATTTATGGCATGAAATGTGACAGAGTGTTTTGTTCCCCCTGCTATCATAAAATATTGAAGACCACTTGAAAACATTTTTACAACTTTATAGCTTTAATGTCATACACAGTTTAACTCATTTCAAACGTTTATTAGCAGTTGAGCACAATTTAAGGTAAATTTTAATGCTACTGCCTTGTTCTATTGTGGGTTAAATTTACAAACACACTGTAAAATTCTATGCCATAACTTGTAATCCAGATATAAAGCCTTATAAAATTTCAGTAATTAATAGCTAAAATATAGCACTATATATCTCATATATTGAATCAGAGATGACACTGAAAATCGCTTGAACATACTATATATCTTCTTACTAATTATATATTAAAATGCTACTCACTATCTTTTACATTAATCATTTTCAATTTGGTTGTTAACTATAGAAAATATTTACCTCGAAGATTACAGGCTTGAAGTTTATCTCTGTTTAAACTTCAATATTTTTATAGAATAAAAGGCAGTATTTATTGCTGTAAATCATTTAACATTAAAATTTAATATCTGTCAAAGATATGAACTTTGCATATAATGTGTTTATAAAGCCCACCACAGTAAGGTTTTTCTGATTTTATTTTTTGTTCACTATTTCAAAGTCATTCATTCTTCAACTGTCAAGTTATGATTTTAAAAAAATCTAAAATATTGTGGTGAGTGAAGAGGGTTAAAATGTTAAATAAGTAAACTAAAATTTGGAATATATAATTGATAAAAAAAATATTCTTTAATATAAAATAAAGTGAATAATTGAGATATATAAAAGTATAATAATTTCTGATCAAATATAGAATAATTGGCAATTCCTCGATGTAGTTTCTAAAAACTAGTAATGACAAACACACACATGCAGGAAGATATAGCAAAATTGATGCCCAATGTATATGAGTGAAAAGATGATTGTTTTTAAGGCAGGTTGTCTGAAGCACTATCTTTGAATCAATGCAGGTGTTGTGTTGTGTGGTTACACAACTTATTTATTTTTTACTAAAGTTTTAAGGCATGTATTCATTATTAGTTCTGATATAAGTTTTGATATGAAATGTAATAGTATGCTTCATAACCTTTATTACTCATACTGAGTGACCTCTCCATGATCATAACATCTTGCAAATCACATGTAACCTTTCTTGCAACTCATGACTTTCATCTGAAATGTTTCATTAACTGTTTAGCTTAATTTATTACAAAATTTAATGTTAACATGTACTTCATTATAGGTTAAGGTATAAAACAGATACCACATTTCACGTTATAATTAGTGACCTAGACAGACTAGCACAATAAACTTTTATGGTAAATAACTAAACTATGGCAGTGGCATAACACATGCTTTACACATAATACTGCATCCTGTGTGGAGCGAGAACTTGTTAACAGTAACATTTTATCTGGAATGAACTGTATAAGTCATTGAAAATTAGTTGCATTAAAAATGTTAAACTATAGACTTATACTCCTTACATATGCAGCACTTTTATCATCCAGGGTGAATATTCCCTTAAGCTACAATCATATATTTTATTATAATCAAAGTAACAATACTGATATAACCATTGCAGATTATTTGAGAATCTTGAACATTAAAAGGTTAAAAATATCAAGACATTCTTTGAGTAAATAATATCCACACATTTACTTAGTGATTAACATTCGACATTCATTCAATATGTGAACTCAGATTGTGAGTATAAAAATAAAGTATTGCTTATTACATGTGTAGCTATAAAGTGAAACACTTTTGAATTCAGAGTAGCAATTGCTACTTTAATATAAAATATATACAATGATAAATTTTTGATTTTTATTACTCTAATAAATTACAGTTTTGTCTTAAAAGTAAATAGAAATTTTTTGATTAATCAATATGCAAATCAAAATCTTTAAATTTTATTCCATATTCTATACTTCTTATCACTATCAACTATAAAGTCTCCATATGTTCTAATATGAACTATCAACTATAAAGTCTCCATATGTTCTAATATGTTGGACCATTTCCATCATCTATTATTAAATGCTGAATATCTATAAAATTTTCAATTTCATGCAAACTTTTCAAATACAAACAATTGTTAGTAATAATATTCAAATAGACAATACATGTTAGTAGACTGCACAATGTTTTGAGTGGTTTTATTCCCAGATCTTCTCTAAGTGTTAGTGATCTGACAAGTTACAAAATTAGCAAAGGAGTAACATTTATACCATTAGATTCTTGAATATCACATTTTAAGACAAATATTTAACTGACTAAAATATTCTGTCAGAGGCAACAGTCAATAGAAATTTTATATACTTATCTATGAGGGCTGGTTCAAATCCTCCTGATTCTTTCATTTTTTCACTTTTTTTTCTAAGAGCAATGTTAAGTAGAGGCTTCCAGACATTATGTACTGCCATACTGGGTTGAATTATAGGATTATTTGCCCATATCATGTGATCCACTTCTTTGAATTTTCTTTTTCGCATCTTTTCTTTCCCACAGTTTTGTATTCTCCCAAACATATGTGCATTAGTACATACATGGTCCTACTGTACACACCTGTTCTTTTTATTTTCTAACTATTAGTTTGTGTACTTTCAATCACTGTTCATAAAGGTGAAAGTCTTACTAATATATTTCCACATTCACATAGTATAGATGCAGTTTTTGTTCTCAGCATCACATGTTTAGACTTTGTAGATGTTAGAATTCTTTAACAGTGCTATGACTTTGGAAGGCTATCCTAATGTTATATTGATTGCAGATTGACTTTAATTTGTATGCCAATCCTGGTCTGTATGGATACACTATAGTACAAGTAGTTGTTTGTTCTGTTGGTGTCTATTTTTATATATATTAAAGGTTTTCTTGATGACAGCTACCAGATAATATTTCTTCATAAGAATTATTCTATGTAGATCTTTCCATTTTCCAAATCACTGGTTTCTGAGTAAACATTCTTGGCTCTGTTCCATAGTGACAGTATAATTCCATGTTTTGTGTTTATGGACTACATAACAAGTAATTACCTGTGTGTGTTGGTTTCTTATATATTATTGTTTTTACTTTTCCATGAGAGAATCTTGTCACAAAAACATCTCAGAATGCCAATTTCTGTTCATTGTGATTTCATTGTGAATTCATTGTGAATTTAATTGAAAAGAATATCATTGATGTGCATCCAAAATGACTGAAACTATCCTTTACTGTACATCCATACAACAAATGAATCATCAAATAACACAGTCACAATTTGGGTATACATGGAGTTATATTTGTGGCTATGGTTTCAAGTTCTTCCATGTAAATATTTCTAAGCAAGGATGACAGTAGTGAATATTCCTTGATTTTGTTGAAAAAATTCTGATTTACATTGAAAGTATGTTATTTTCATAGTAAAAGTTAATAGTTTCATTGTACTATCAATTGGTAGAGTTGCTTTGGTTTGTGGACCATTAGCATCATATAACCTTTTTCTTATAATAGACAATACTTCATCTTATATTACAATTGTAAGTAAACTTTCCCCAACAATGCTTAGCCCCTGATTAATTGTACAAAGTGTTTAGAATACCTGACAAAAGACCATGATCTGTATGTCAAAGGAATGGGAAATTTTGAGAAGAATTCATTTTGATATGGTGCATCTCTAAAACTACAATAGATCTTAAGGAGATGTCTTTATGGATTTTAGGTAGTCTATAAAGATGAGAAGTTTTTCCAAAATATGTTTTCAATTTCCTTTTTCTAAATTACTGAAATATCTGTGATGCTTCCAGAGTAATGCTTGTAACTTTACTTTTGTACTCAGGTTGGATTTTTTTGCCATATTTTTGTATTGGCCTACAGTGAGAAGTTCTTATGTTTTATTATAATAATCAGTTGTATCCATTACAAGTGTAGGGTTAACATTGACAGCAAGGAGAATGATTATAGATATATTCTATTTGAGAGATTAAATAACTTATTTCTCATCACATGAAATGTTTGATTTCTGCTTTTAACATCTCTCAAGTAACATTTTAACTCTCTGGTGTTGTTCTGAGTGACTTTTGAAGTGGTCAACATTATACCCAATAATTGACAGAAGACAGTATAATGGCAAAGTTTAAACTTTTTTAAGAACAAACCATTCAGAATCTGTAAGATGTTTAAATCTGAAACTTTTAATTGATGAAGTTGATAGATTGCTTGTTACAATATGACTTTTGATATATCCATGCAGATTTACAAACCATTTCTTCTGACATTTCTTGTTATTCCATGTAATTTAGATTATGATTTTCTCACCACTTAATAACCTCTTATGAAGTCTTCATCAGTCAGTTTATTTTTTGGAAAACATTCTACATTTTTAATAGATCACAAGGTTTAAATACTTGGAAAATCTTTGAGAATTTATTCTTTCTTTCAGTATGGCCTCACTTTCTCTCTGATAAGCTTTTCATCTCTCTTGGAGTGAATAGGATGTTTTAATTGCAAACACTTAGAAACAATCTCTTCTGATTTACATTTACATAGGAAACTTAAATGGTTTTCTACTTTGGCAAGATTAAATCTAATTTTTCATAACGTTGGAACTTCACCCTGTAGAATATGTGTGCAGCAGGCAGATAAAAAGATGTTCTAAATTTTAGTGAAGCATTTACTATAAAAGGCAAATTATGTTATTAAAAATTCAAGATGTAAAAGTTAGATCAAAACAAAATAACATATAATAGAAGGAAGGAATTTGTCAAGTTATGAAAAAAGCAATCTTTGCCTGCCATTTTTGGAAATATTCAGAAATAACCATAACCATAAAGACTATGAAGCAAAAAGCATAAAGATACAATCAAAACAAAATAATATAAAGGGAGGTTATTTTTTATACACTGAAAAATAAGTTAATTACAGCAAAAAGAATCAGAATTAGGCTAAAGATTGGTTTGTTTAATAATTGGAAAACTCATCTTGTTTGTAATTTTCTGTTCTAACATTTTGCCATTGAGTTGAAATATCCATACTCATTTTCTGATGATAATATATATATATATTATTTATTCATATAACATATATAATATAATAAATAAGAATTTACAGTGATTAATATTTTATGTAATATTTAGAGATTAACTTATTGCAAAGATTTAAATATAATTAAATTGACCTCTAGTTTCAGCATATTACAATAAATTTTAAAGGCAAAAGAAATATCTCTTCCTGATTGTTTAAAAAATCATTTCTTCTAGCAAAGGCATTGTAGATATTCCTTCAGATATATGAAGGAGGGAGAAAGAAAAGTCAACTCTTTTGCCTTTAAAATTTATTACTGTATTCTGGCACTAGAGGGCAATTTAATTATAATTAACCAATCATTTATGCATCTAATGCATCTGTTAATTGAATGTAAATGTTTGAAAGCAGAAAGGGTACAAATAATGAAGTTATGGAAAAATAAATATGAACAAAGTGTTTGTACAGAAAGTGGGTTATTGTTTTTTATGCTGGGTTTGGAAAAAGACAAGGGGGATTTAGATATAAAGGCCATAGAGTTGACAAAGATTATGTTGTCGAAATGGGATGGAGCAGATTATGGGAAAACTTAGGATGGGGAATGAAATGAAAGGTAAAATGGCTAGCAGGTTTCTCTGGGCATAGTTGCTGAGAAATTTCTGACTCCGTTTAAGGAAAAGTCACAGTGTAACACATCACATCACAATGAGTTAATCTCAAAACCCATAATTTCTATATGTATTTATATATCATATAGATAATATATATCATATAGATAATATCTATAAGAACCAATAGTAATCCTTTTTATATTTACTTGATATTATCAATAAAAAATTGATTTACAAATAAAAGAATAATTGTTTGATATTGCAACATTATATCATTTAGATTTAATTTATAGTATAGATATACGCAAAATTCTCTCATTGATGTTATGCTAATTCATTTATATAAATTTTACAGATATGACACCAAACCTGACACCAAACCAGTATATGTAGATATTTTAGAGATTACAGTTTTAAAACAGTTCTAGGCCTCCTTCTACTCTTTTTCTCAGCAGGTTTAAATCAATTGCAATATCATAAAAAAATTCATATTCTTATTAATATGCTTACAAAGCAGTTAACTTCATTCTACTCTAAAGCTATCTATTGTAAATTTTAGTAATTAATGAGAACCAGATAATATTATCATCATGAGACTGTTTCTGGCATTTGCTTTCCTCAGTGAAGATTAAGATTCAAAACTGCTAATGTATGCATGCAAACCTAGCAACCTTTTTTGCTTCTTTATAATATTCAAATTAATATACTGAAATTAAAACAAAAATAGTCCCAGCTTTGAACACTAAGCTTTATAGGCAAAAACCAGAAACTAGTATGAAGATGGAGATTTTATACATTATTCTATAGCATCAATAGTTTACTAATGCTTACAGTAGAAGGCTCTAGACTAAATGAGGATAGAACTGCTCTTGAAAGCCTATGGATAAGCATTATAAAAAGTCATGTGACTTTGTTATTGGTTTTATCTAATCAAAAGAAGTATTCAGTTTTTAAATCCCCTTTTTTATGTGATGTTGAAGCTTTTCTAGTTGGTATTTTTTACACTTTCATCTTCAAATACAAGAATATTATAGATATTACAAGTAAATCAAATATTAAAGTCATAGAATATTTGAAGTGCAGCTATTTCCATTAAAAAGGTTTTGTTTTTCTAAACATGTTTCAGTTAAAACAAATAATTCTTCTAGTTATATTTCTTTAATATCAGTCGTCGTTCAATTCAAATTGATTTGAACATAAAAAAAAGCAATTTTTCTTCGATACTTTTTTTTGTTTTCCTTTCTACATTCTTCATATTTGTTTGTACAAAGCAATTTCAGCGATAAAAAATTGTAGATTTTATCAAAAATAACATTTTTAATAACATTTCAGAAACAAAAAAAAGTTTATAAAATATATAGTTGGAAAGAGAGCAAAACTAATCACTATTTATATGATAGTTGGTTTACTGACTTTATAAATAATATATATATAATAAAAGGAAATGGTTAATATAGAACTATAACAAATCAGGGATCAGGTAAGTAAAAGATAACTGAATATATCACAATATGCCTTCAAAGAAGTGCCTCGGACTTAAATGAAAATGCATCAGAAAGTCTAGGAGATAAAACAAATATATGCACAACATACGTCATTTTATCTGGTGTTGTAGCAAATGGCATTTTCTTATTACTAAGATAAAATGTGAGCTATTTAGATTTTTGAATTTTAAAAAGTATAATAAATGCTAAAACTGAATCTGGTTTTATATCTAAAAATGAGAAGTTAAACAGTACCAATATTACTAAATAGTAATGATTCAAAATTGATTGCGTCGTTTCTATTTGAGTAATTTTTAATAAGGAGATATATATATATATACTATTTTTTTTAAAAAAATAAAGAATATAGAAATAAACATTAAATATAAATGAAAATGTCTGTGTCATAATCTAGATAAATATTTTAAGTACAATATAACATAATCACAATAAACTCGAAGAACAAACTATATATGTGATAATTTGAAGTATAACAACTTCCTGAAATCTCATAACACATCAAACCTAGTTGAGAATTTAATTAGAAGTGGTTTCATTATTTAGTTCAAAGTATAGGTTTTAGCTTGTTTCCCAGTTTTAATTGGCTATAGTTTTCATCATAGATTAATACATCCTGATTATGCATAAAATAATGAAATAATTTACTAATTAATATTTAACAACAATAACTATATACAGCATGTATATAGAAAAGCTTTAATAATTGATTGACTTAATTTTCCTATCTAGCTTTCAACTGTTATAAGTCATATACATAGCAATAGTTGTAATGAGGAATGGTTGTGCGTATATATTGTTTGTGCTAATTTACATATGATTTACATATGGTATTATGTAGGGTGGATAGGCCATTTCTTAGGCAAGGGAAGGCATGGTTCTTTTTTGTTAATGTATTTGTGTTTAAAAATGTGCCACCCTTCCTTAATCTGTTGTTTAGCATCATTGCATTCAATGCAGATGGTGTTGACTGTGAATGGAACAAAGGCATGTCCAGGTGAGGAACAATGTTCAAAAAAGATTGAAGGGTTTTCATTGCTTGTTTTTGCCTTATTATAAATAGGCATGTTGCATAATGCACATTGACAGGTTGGTTCAAGATTCCCCATAATAAACAGATAGGCAGGAAGGGTTATGACATTTTTAATTGTAGTTCTATCTTTGTCTATTTTCTCAGACTGTGCCATGATAACAACAAACTTTAATATCAGAATTGTCTTGGATTTGTATTTATTTGAAAAACGATTTTATTTAGTTAGATTATTTGTTATATCACTGTTCCCTGATGACTGATACTGAAGTGAGAGAACAATTGTCTTGGATAAGCTGATTGACTAGTTACTGTAAAATGATGCCAAACATTATAGATAAAGTAATAGTAGTGATTTAAATGACTGGTTTGTTAAACTTTGTTTAGATAAGTGATTCTGTGTATTTATTCCATTTTAATGGTATGCATAATTTGATAATAAATATGTAATAAGTTAAAACTGAATTGTAAATTATTGCAGTCAATTAGAAATTTGCATTCTAATGTCCTCCTAAGTAGATGTAAACTTATAAGATTGTAACTGGAATGCCATTCCATTTTCATTATACATATATTCAGATGAAACAATCTGATCTTTTGAGTCAAAAGTGTGAACTCATCATGAATAAGCTAGAATTTTTATATCTATAACATTAATAACCATGAAGACATAAATGATACTAAAAACTACTATCTTTTGGCAAATTGTAAAAAGAGTACATTTTGCAAATGCAAGGTTACAAATATTTTTCACATTTTAAAACAAACAGTTGAATTATTTACCCTATATATTACAGACTAACCTCTGATATTAATAGATCTAATACAAAATCATAATTATTTATTTCAGTAAATATACTGTATTATCATCATGAGAGCTATTCATTCATCATTATCAAAATTATAAAATTTTCATGTCAAATACATATTTAACACCAAAGTATTATAAATTTTATAATCATGGATAAAGTGCTGATGCATTAAAAATTAAACTAGGTTTACTAAAATAAATAATAAATTATATATTTCATTATAATGTATTTCTCTCCCCCCTCCCTCTCTCTTTATATTATATATCATTAAAATTAGTCAACACTTAGACAATCCCAAAATCAATAACAGTCAGCAATCTCAACTTGTTGTCAAGGCAACTTTCTTTTAAAAAGAAAGATGAAATTCCATTTTTATTTATCGTCCAATATATTTATATAGCACTAAAGATTGTAACTTGACTATAATGATTGAAATTATTGATATACAGAAGTTTAAATAAAACTCTTTAAACAGGCAAATATAACATATTCTGAATGCAGACTAATAAATAGTCAGTTATAACATTACACTTGCAATTATAATTTTCAAATTACATTCAAAGTATTACTTAAATAATAAGTGTAATAATTCTCAAGGCTAAATGGATTTATAAGTTATTATTAACAGCTTAGACAATCCCAATATCAATAACAATCAACAATCTCATCCTGTTGTCAAGGTAACCTCTTTTTAATAATAAAGGTGGAATCCATCTTTATTTATGGTTCAATATATTTATATAGACACTAAAGCCGGCAACTTGACCACAGATATTGAAATTATTAATACAAAGAAGTTTAAATAAGCTTTCATAAACAGGTAAATATAATCTGTGCTGAATTCTCACTAATAAATAGTCAATTATAAAATTACAGACTACAATTATAATTTTCAAACTGCATTCAAAGTATTACTTAAATAATAAGTGTAGCAATGTTCAAGGCTACAATGGGTTTATCAGTAATCATTAAAATCAGTCAACACTTAGACAATCCCAATATGTGTCTTAATTGTAGTAATCTGCAGAATATGTTGGTGTACATTTGATGATAAAACTTTAAAGTATATATTATTACTCCCAACTAAAATCTTTAGTTATCTATATCATATGGAAAAAAGTTTAATTAGAGCAGTGGGTGAGTTTTCAAAGACAATCACATATTTTCAGTTAAAAGCCTTTTAGTAATATTTGCCTGAAGTTTGGGATGGTGGTATATTACTAGATGTTGGACTATTTCCATCAACTATGAGTGAATGTTGAATGTGTTGTCTATTTGTGTGTTATTACTAACAAGTTGTTTAATATTTGAAAAGTTTAAATAAAGTTTAAAATTTTCTATACATTCAACATTCACTCTTAAATAATGGAAATAGTTCAACATATCACATATTTCAGTAATAATTGCTTTTACATGAACCTAACTTTGGATCAAAAATTGAAATTAAAATTGTAAGTTTATCAAAAATTAAGTATACATTTATTTTGGTAAAATATATGGTTTCTTATAACAATATGATGTTTAGATAAAGATTTTTATTGAATGTATTTATGTTTCTTTTTAGAAGAATCCAAATCAAGAATGTTATAATGTTAAACAGGAAGTTGTCATTAGCAAAAAAAAAAAAAAAAATAGAAAAATATCAATCATGTCATAATTATTATTTGTGTTGTGTGATTGTGGTTTTTTTCTTTTTTGAAATTATAAATAGAATTTTAAATTTTTAGAATGTAATTTCATTATTTTTATACATTTTTTACAAAAATTCATTTTGGTGATAAAAATTAAATTTAAGTGCATTTTATTTTATTCCAAATATATTTTTGTCACTATGGAGGAGGGCAACCTGTTGTTCTGATTATATATTGCAGTTTATTATTTTTGTTCTATATTAAAAATTAAATATTATTCTAAAAATATTTTTTATTTTAAACTTATATTTGTAATATTTTTTTTAAATATAAAAATATGATGAAAAATATAGATTTAATTAGAAAAATAAAAACAGAAAATGTTAACAAACTGGCTATTAAAAAGTGGCTAAATAATGCACAAAGATTGAATTAATCTTATACATGTATATATATGGAAAAAATATAAAAAAATAAGAGAGAAATTATATATTTCAAAACATAATAGAAAAATATGGAAACTGTGGCTGAAAATAAATGTAACAAATAAATGTGTGAGTGAATATAATTGGATATAATATTTGACAATAACAGATTGAAAAATGTAATCAACATAAATATTTGCATGTGAAGATCATACAACAAAGAACTACAGATGAAGTTATAAAATAAATATACAGAATAGCAATGCTACAGCATTTCATAGAATATTATGGGATTAGATATTTTAAAAGTCAATAAAAGATTGTATCTGAAACAATAAAAGAACAAAGAAAAAAAAATCAATGGTTACAGAACTGAATTACTGGTGAAGATCTTCTGAATTATCAAGAAGAGAATACATAAGCAATAAAAGAATTTGAGAAGAAATTATTTTTGAATTTATTAGTGTATGTAATCAAGATAAAACAATTAGAAGAAATGGAGATATAAGGAGAATGTTACAAGAAAGATTAGAAAAATAAATATTAAAATGGACATCAGAAAAAGAAAAAGAAAGCATCCAGAAAGAAAATGAAAAAAATGAGTAAATAGAGAAATAAGTGATAAAATTTGTAGTAAGATTTATAGACTAACAGATAAGCATGCAGATAAGAATTGATAGATGTGATAGAATATACAATGGTAATAGTAATAACAATGATATATATATTGAACTGGATGCTTTATCTGCTTCAAAAGCACCATCGGAAAAGTCAAAATTAGAATATACAATTTTAAAGATTTTAAAAGAAAATTGAATTTAAAAAGTTTTGAACTTTATTTTTTTTTATGATTAAGAGTACATGCCATAACACAAGTACTCAATTAAAGAGGAAAATTGTAAAAGCAATTTTAATTTAAAATATGTTTTAATTGTGATCAATTTCTTTTTATTTTGTTGACTGTAATTTATTTTAAAAGCTAAGACATTCTTTTTAATTAATTTTGAAATAGATAAAAGCCTTGGTTAGATTTTTCTTTTTTCAATTAGATTAAGTAGGGACTAGGGATTAATCCTGGTTAAAACTTTTTAATTAAAGATTATGTGAGAGATAACAATTTAATTGAATTCTTATTATTCTTATCATAATTCTTATTCAGATTGCTGTTCTAAACATTTATATTTGCTAATTTCTCAATGCAGAATGCCTGCCAAATTGGAATTTTTGATGACCACTGATAGTATATGCTGCTTACTGCATTCAGAAACAATTGCTTGGCTATTTTCTAATTGATGTAAATATGCTAAAACATTGGAAATAGTGACAATTCCTGCAGGATATAGAAAATACTAATGCTAAAGAACCTTACTAATAATATGCAGTGCTAAATAAACCCAAATTTGAAACTGAACACCACAATTGTGCCTTTAAGAACATGACCTGATTCCAAAGATTGCATTCAGACTCCTGAACAGATAAATGGAAATCAAAATCTTCAAAATAAACCCTATGTGCACATGAACTTTGCATGTTTTACTTGAGAAAATCCATCAGACAGAACATTATGCATAGAAGGTAATCTGATCTTTCATATCATAACTAGGGCTTAAATCTCTTGTTTAAATCTCTATGTTAAAGTCTCAACTTAATCTAAAAAGAAACCTGTCTCTATAATAAGTTATACATACTCATTTAAATTTCACTGATTATTTTATTATGTATTTTATTTATTATATGTACTGGAGTCTTAGTTTTAAGATTTAATATTTTAAATTTATTTGTCAAAGAGTGTATTGCAAGTTCATATTTTTTGTACTTAATGTCTTTCTCTTTTATATTATTAATCCTTGTTGCATATATTAGTATTTTTTAACTCACCTGTCACTTATTGTTTCATTGTAATTAATTTAGACAATGGTTTGCATTTCCTGCAGACTGTAAATCTTTTGGCTAGTAAATTATCAAGTGTATTGTTCTGTTTTTGTTAGTAAGTAGAGATTGTTTTTCTTATAATTCAGATTATGTAATACTGTAATCTTTTCTTTTTCTCTTGTTGTAAACAACCTTAGGGGTCTTAGACATGGTCTTTTATGAGTGTTTCAGGCAAATGAAATCCTATCATGTCCTGATGTTTTGCTGGGTTTGTTGAATTCCATACAAGATCATTCTTTTTTGTTTTTAAATCTCTAACTAAAGGAAACTGGAATTTGTTTATATAAATCACTAGCAGGAAGATGTTATAAATCCTTTTTAATTCTTAGGTGAGAAAACAAAATTATCTGCCAGGGTGTTTAGTGTTACAATACTCTCATACACTCTCTGATAAACCAGGTGGAGCAATTTAGGTTAAACTTTCATATTTTGTTTGACAAATATTTTAGATTTAAAAACTTTTAAAGTTATTTGTAATTATTTTTGATTGGTGTTTGAACATATGTCCTTTTCTCAATTGTCTGAACAAGTCTAGGTGGTAATGTTGATCACCATTGGCCATTTTTTCGATTACTGTAAATTAAATTTTATAGGTTTATAGTAGCCTAGTGGCTCCCTCAGTGATCAAAAGAAGATCAAAGTGATCGGTACAATGAATAGCAAAATTTTAGTGCTACCAATGTTGGGCTTTGAATTGAAAACTCATGTAAGATTTGGTTCAAATGGTTGAAGAATATTTCAGGTATGGGAGGCATTTGATATTAGGGATCAGTTCGTGCTAGTTGTAGTATGTATTGTTGGAGCAGTTTGGATTAGGGAGTTTATCTTTTTCAAATGAATAATTAAATAAACAGTCAAATAGCATTTTTCTTTTGGACTTTTTTTTTGAACGTAAGAAAATCTTAGATAAATATTAAATAGTTATATATTTTAAAGTGAAAAAGTTTTAAATTGAGAATAAAAGTTAGATATATCAGAGTTAATTGTGTTTTGAAAATGGAAGTCAAGGAAGAAATAGATAGGGGGTACTGTCAGAAAAAAGCCCTGTTTCTTTCAAAAATCTCCAAATAGGAGAAAAAGAAAAGAGTGAGACACAGATGATGATGAAAATGATAATGGACATGAAGCAAAGTCAGCAGGATATGCATCAAGAAATGAAATAAAGACAACAGGCAATGATGGAAAGAAAATAGAGCAATTTTGGAAGAGTTCAAAGCCAAAGTGTAAGAAATGAGACAAGAAATAGAGTTGAGAAAAATCAGGAGGATATAGAGACCATAGAAAAAGATCAGACTAAAAAAATTCAGGAAGTTAAGATGGTAAAAGAAGATGCAAAAAAGTAAAAGATGAGTTGAAAAACAAGATAGCATCAGAACAGATAATATAAAAATGAAAGTAGTACAGGTAGAAGAGATGTGCCAGGAGTGGATAAACATAGAAAAAATAACACAAGAGAAGTTAGATATATTAAAGAAAGAAGGAATTGAGAAGGAAATAGAACAGGGTATTGATGACATGATAGGAAAGTTAGAGCAGGTGTTTCAGATATAGAAGAGAATAAAGATATTTTAAAAACAGAAATACAACAAATATGTGTTGAGATAACAAAGAGTCTCAAGTATAGAATAGGTGGAATAGAAAATAAATATGGATGCTTTACTACTGAGAACAAACAGTACAGAATAGGTCATATGGAGAATGAGCATAGGGATTCAGGAAATAAAAGACAGGAGGGACCAGCCAGCAGGTTTTTAGAAGAACAATTCTTCATAGAAATATTCAAAGCAGAGGTGGGGGAAGAGCCCATTAAACCACCTTGAAAGCTTAAACAATTTATTTTTTGTTCAAAACTGGCAAAAAGAAGAAAAAGTTATGGTTTCCAGGAACCAGCCTCAGATTGGTGACATATCTTATATACAAAACTCTTCATCTTTGAGGAATATAAATGCACAATTTTAAGGATGTTCTAAAGTGATGCAAGGAAAGATGGCATACTCTACAGAATATCTCAGAAGAAATACCATATTATACATGGGAAACACACACACAATTATTTTTAGGCCAGTGGCAAAGTTAAGATTGTTAACCACATTTCTTCTCTCAGATGGCCAGATTATATGAAGGTTCCAACATAATAAGCCATCTACAGTCCAACAAATGATGTTGTGCAATGATGGTTGATCTATTGAGCAAATGACAGAATTATTAATATCAATAGATTATGGTAACATGTTCAAGGAGCTCATAGATAAATTCAAGAGACTAGACTACCATAGTGATCAAACTTTCAGAAAGAAAGAACTGCCTGACAGAGGGTAGGTCAGAGTAACCAAACAGACTTTTAAAAAAAAATTGCATATGATACATGATTATGAGAATGGAGAAAGTTATCTCAATAAAATATTTTTTTTGATAGGTTAATATATGATAACAGAATGCAGGTCAAATATTCAGTAATGTTTCTAAGGAAAGGGGGTAAATGTTTTAAAAAAAGAAAAGACTAAAGAAATTCTCTTTTTTTGTGGCATGGTTGAGCAATTGAACCAGACACTTTATCTGCTTCAAAAGCACCATCAGAAAAGTCAAAATTAGAATATACAATTTTAAAGATTTTAAAAGAAAATTGAATTTAAAAATTTTTGTACTTTATTTTTATTTATTTATTAAAAGTACATGATACAACACATATACTCAATTAAAGATGGAAATTGTAAAAGCATTTTTGGATTGTGATCAGTTTCTTTTTATTTTGTTGATTGTAATTTATTTTAAAAGTTGAGACTTATTTTTTAAAAATTAATTTTGAAATAGGTAAGAGCCCTGGTCAGATTTTTTTTTCATTTACGATTAAGTGGAAGATAGAGATTAATCCTGGTCAAAACTTTTTAATTAAAGATTAGATGTGAGATAACAATTCACATAAATAGCTCTAGGTTTTGACTATATTCTTCTTCTTATTATTATTCTAATCATGATTCTTATTTGGATTGCTGTTCTAAACATTTATATTTGCTAATTGCTCAACATGAAATGCCAAATTGGAATTTTTGCTGATCACTGATAGTATTTACTGCTTGCTGCATTCAGAAAGAATTGCTTATCTATTTTCTAATAGAATATGTAAATATGCTAAAACATTGGAAATAGCGACCGTCTCTCCAGAATGCAAAAAATATTCACCATACAGCACTTTAATAATAATATGCAATGTTAAATCAACCCAAAGATAAACCCTGGAGCTCTGCAATTTTGCCCTCAAGAACATGACCTAAAAATCTAGACCAGAACTGACCCCAAATATTGCCTTGAGAATCCCAAACCGATAAATGAAAATCAAAACCTTCAAAATGAACCCTATGTGGACCTGAACCTCATATGTTCTACTGGAAGAAATCTGCCAAACAGAACATTATGCATAGAAGGTAAACTCCCCTTTCATATTATAACCAGAGCTCAAATCTCATTTAAGTCTCTCTGTTAAAGTCTCAGCTTAATTTAAAAAGAAATCTGTCTCTATATTAAGTTATACATACTTATTTAAATATCACTAATTATTTTATTATGTATTTTATTTATTATATGTATTGGAGTCTTAGTTTTAAGATTTCATATTTTAAATTTATTTGTCCAAGAGTGTATTACGGGTTTATATTTTTTTACTTAGTGTTTTTCTCTTTTATATTACTAACCATTGATAAATGCTTGGGCAGATATTAGTAATTTTCTTTTTAACTCACATGTCCTTATTCATTCATTGTAATTAATTTAGACAATCTTGGTTTGCATTTTCTGTAGACAATAAATCTTTTGGCTAGTGATTTATTGAGTGCATTGCTCTGTTTTTTTTTTTTTTATTCAATAGAGATTTTGTTTTTCCTATGCTTCAGCTTATGTAATGACATAATTTTTTTTCTCTTGTTGGAATCAACCTTGGGAATTTTAAACATGGCCTTTTATGAGTGTTTGCGGACAAATGACAATCCTATTATGCCCTGATGTTTTACCAAGTTGTGTTGTTCATTAATTCTGTACAAGATCATTCTTTTTTTTTAAATCTCTAATTAAAGAAAACTGGAATTTGTTTATATAAATTGCTAGCAGGAAGACATTATATATCCTTTTTAACTCTTAGGTGAGAAAACTAACTTATCTGCCAGGGTTTTTAACATTACAATACTCTCATACCCCCTGTGATAAACCAGGTGGAGAAATTTAGGTCAAACTTTCATATTTTGTTTGATAAATATTTTAGATTTAATAAATTTTAAAATTATTTACAATTATTTTTGACTGGCATTTGTCCATGTGTCCTTTTCTCAATTGTTAGAACAATGTTAAAGATCTGTCTCTCTCTCTCTCTCTCTCTCTCTCTCTGAGTCTAGCCGGTAGAATTGATCATCATTGTTAACTTTTTGGTCACTATAAATTTAATTTTTTAGATTGATAGTAGCCTAGTGGTGCCCTCAGTGATCAAAAAAAGATTGAAGTGACTGGTACTACAATATATATACATATATATGAGAGAAATATAAAATAATATTAATTGCTGTAATATAATTTGTCTATAAATTTTAAGAAAAAAAACTGGCAAAAGTATCAAATAAAATTAAAACATAAGCTACTATTTGGGTGTATTTGTTTTAGCTTTCCTTCAACTTTTCTATGCATTAACACCTCATTCACTGACATATGAATGATTATAACAAACACATTAATTTCTGTCATAACTTCAAATGATCACTGAGATTGATTTTTTTCAAATAATTGATTTTCTGTCCAAATAGCTCTAAGTAGTTTTCTCTAGAAATATGAACCAGACTCTTCATGATTTCTTTTATTTCTACACTATTGGTGAATATAACTTTCACTGTCCAATAATCATATGGCAAATGCTGGATAGTTCTTTTTTTTTTTCTTAATTCAGATATCTCTGTATTTTATATGGTTAAACCATTAAGCACACATGACCTTCCCTCAGCACTTTTTGTTGATAAAGAAACCCCCACGCCTTGAAAGTTGGGCACCCCCCCCTCCCCCTGGGGGGGTAGGGGGTGTGGGGGGGGAATGGGAGGGGATGGGGGTGTTTTAATTTAAAGCAAAGATAAAACATCACTCTCAAAGGCTAAAAATTCAAACTACAACCTGTCAATTCCTGTGTTTGAAAGTAACATGATCTACAGAGCAAATAATCATAATGCTAATGAGCAGAAGCAATGTTGTTTATTAGAATTTCTTATTACATATAATAACTTATCTTTTAATCATTTACCTCACATAATATATGATTTAAAAAAGAGCATCTCTCTACTCTAAATATATCATTAATAAGTTTGGGTAATCAGCGAATAAAACCCTAATCTAAATTAATTTCTGGTTTTTGTTTTATACTAATAAGTGAGATTTGGAATTTAAAGATGAAGATAAATGCATTTAGAATCCATCTTTATTATTCAAGCTAAAAATCTGAAATTCAAAACATCTTAATGTTTTTCAAACTTAAATGCAATACCAACAGGAAATCACTGAAATTACTATAGATGGCGCTAGAATAGAAAGTGATTTTATTTCATCTCACTATATATATATATATATATATGAATGCTGCAAAGAGAGTACAATTTAATTCTAAAGAATTGACATGACAGATGCTTATTAAAGAATACAAGAAGTTGTGATCCATTACAACTGATGATAAAGGGTTCTATTATTTAGTTACAATACTTACACATTATGTTATTTCATTGTATTTTCTATGCAAAATGGATTATATAATCTCAACACTCTTATCAACATCATTCTAAAAAACCAGCAGATAACTATTTATTTGCTTATTTTAAAGGTTTTCGTTTTTTTCTGTGTAATTATCTTTCAACATGTTATCCAAGCATAATTTATAGCATACTAATTCGCACTCTAATAATATACGCGTACAAACATAAATGTACGTACGCAGGCAGAATATGCCACGGATGTATATGCATTTGTAAGTGTGGTTATGTATCCACGCTCATTTTTTTTTAAAACTATTAAATAATATATTGTAGTTACAATATACGGTATTTATTTATATTAATGTCAGGAAATTAAAATTTTCCTCTATAAAATTGTGAGACAATAAAAAAATTATTTCAAGTTTAATTGCTTTTTAATTACCTTGAGTTCTTGTTTATATCAAATGATATTAGTTTTTATAATGAAATGAAACAGTGATTAAATTTGAGAACTACTCATCTAATGGGAAGATTAAGTATACACCAGCTTTTATATATATCTTTAAAAGAAAAGCTTCATATTGTTTTCCTACTCCAAATGTTTATTTAAACAAACCGTAATAGGTTTCAGAATTGAATCTGGAAAAAAAACATGTAATTTGTTTCATAAAAATACATAATACTTTTCATGTAGAAAATATCTTTCAAAAATTATTTTTTTAATTAATTTTAAATTGAAATGCAAGATTTTTCAAAACACAATAAATCATTGAAATTCTGTAAATTAAAAATGATGTATTTTTTCAGTTGTTGTTGAATAAAAACATTATTATAAAAGCATTTAATTTATTTACATTAAGCTTCAATCATAGATTTAGTATAAATTTGTTTAATATTTAATAATGACCCCGTTTTCTTTTTGTTCGTTGAATGAGAGCAGAATATATTGATTTGAAATTCAAACTTTACTTGAGTAAGAAGTTTACTGTATGAAACATGACATGATATATATATCTTAATTGTTTATAGATCTGTAATAAAATAAATAATCAAATGATGTATTACTTAAGTTCATAAGAAATTTGAGCACCTGCAACTGATGGAGCAGAGCCGCGATATACGAATCTTGAGTCACAGTGTGTGCCCCCCACTCCCCAGCTGCTATAAAACAATCCCTGACAATGATTGCCATATATATTCTATAGAAGGTGGTGAAATTTTTATCCAAAAGTAGCATGACAGAACTCAAAGTGGCCCATAGTAATCCACAAGCACATATTGCCTGATAATGTAAATTATTCTAACATTCTGACATACCCATTAAACGATGTCAATATTTTCTTGCTGAGAATCATTGTGGCCTTGCAATAACTTACATTTCAATCTGATTTTCTCTTGACTAAATAATTATAATGTTAAAATAGCTAATCATTAATCGATCCCATCTACCCTTCATGAGTAGGATTTAGATTTGAATCTTGGATGAATGAAACTTGTTCTTTTAAGTGACAAAGAGATTTAAGATTTTTGTTTTTGATGAACAATTACACATATTTGATAATTGTAGAAGATTTAAACACAGACTTTCAGGCTCCCTTTAGATATCGACTTTATCTCATACAACTGATACACATGACCACACACACATGTGAAAAAAATATAAATGACCTTCAATATACATATTTTGTGCTGAAACAGAACTCATCAGTTGGTCCAGATCATTATCTCTCACATATATATAATCAGTGCTCAGTTTATATTAAGATAGCAAATCTTCAAGCTTTAATGGATAGACATCAATTTTTACTCCACCCTCCAACTCTTCAATCATCCATACCATTGAAAATCTGATGTTGGAATGTGCAAACCTTTTGTTGATGCCAATATTATTGTGATGCCATCTTGACCTTAACCTACTTTGACCCCTCATATATAGGACTTTGTCCATTTAAATACACAGAAGAAAGATGGACAAGATACAGACTGAATCTATAATATTAGAATACAACTATAATTTAATGTACTTGGAAATTAGATGTAATTGTAGATGATTGACTTAAGGTCAACATGGGCATCACAATAATATTGGTATGAACAAAGAATTTGGAATTCTATCATCAGACTTTTAATGGTAAGGATGGCTGAAGAGTTGGACAGTGGAGTAGATTGAAGCTGGTCCATTAAAGTTTGAAGAGTTGTTATCTTAATATAAACTGAGCAACAATTATATATATATGTACAGGAGATAATTATCTAGATCAACTGATGAGGGCTGGTTCAGCATGAAATATGGATATTGAAGATCATTTATATTTTCCACATGTGTGGGGTCATGTGTAGCAGTTGTACGAGAGATATAGTTGATAGCTAAAGGGTGTGTGAAAGTCTATGTTCAAATCCTGTACCATAATATCTAATTTCCAAGTATATTAAATTATACTTATATTCTGATATTACATATTTGATAGGCAATCATTTTTATTAAAATATTCAAATACATTAAATTAATATGTATACACTTAAATATGTAAATAATAAACGTGATGCTTTTAGTAAATTTAAAAACAGGAAAGGATAATTTACCCAAATGTCATTTGTATTAAGGAATTATTCTTTTTATCAGAAAGTTCAGCAACACAAATTGATCATTTTTATCTGCAATCTTAACTGATAAAGAGATGGTTAGTCTGATAAATGATATAGAAGAGGAAATTTTGAAATTGAGACTAGGTTAAATGATCATTTCACATTTTGTGGACATACTAACAAAGATGATGATGCATTCATATAAACAATGCAATGAAAATTATATCATTTTCTATATTTACATAAACTAATATAAATGTAAATAATAGCAGCTCAAAGTAAATGGAATTAAAGTGAAATTCACTGTAAAGCTCTAGTGAGCCATATATAACCTAATATACCATCAAAATGAAAAAATACAGAGGGGATTCATCTGTACTTTAGTTCAAATTATATTTAAATATTCAATTCATTAATGTATTGCAATGAAGAGCATGAAATCTATATATTAATGTGACTTTAGTATGACCATAAGCCATTCTAAAATCACTGTAAAAAGTTAGAGGGTAACAATTATGCTTCATACTTTTTATAATTCCTGGATATTAAATAAAAATTCAGTTAATAAATATAAATGTGTATAATAATAGTTTCAATATAAATTAAATTAAAGCAGAAATTAGTTTAAAGCATCAGGGAATTATATATAAATTACTACAAACCCATCACTAAACAAAAAAGTACATAATGTACCCATTTATATTTTAGCTCCACTCTGTACTTTTTCATTATTGATAGGTTTATATTGATGGAGGATTTAAATTCCCATTCCCAGACTCATTTCTGACTTTTGACTTTATAAATCAGGCTTGAGATTCAAGCTAGAAGTAATGCAATTATGGGATTAAGAATCATCTTTAACTTCATTTTGCTGTGAAGCCAAAATCATATCGGAATTTTCTAAGATTATAAACCCAAGCTAATATGGTAAAACATTATTTAAATCTGACTCTGAATCTGTAACTAAATATTTTAGTAATACTAGATCTTTTTTTAATTATAGGTGTTCTCTCCCTCTACACATGATTGTTAATAATAATAAATCTTTTGATTCTGTAGTTCACAGAATATATGGTAAAATAAGGTAGTTTTTATATGTATATGTTAAATATTTTTGATGGATTAATTAAAAATGAAATGTGGCTTTTTTGTATATAACTAGATAAATATTCCTGGTTAAAATGTTACTAAGTAACCATTATTTACAAGTGTTAGATCAAAGCTGACTCATTAGCTATTGTAAGCATCAATGCATTTTTGTCTGATTTTTCCTAGAAATAAGATAAATATTGAAAGTTAATCTAGGTAAGACAAATGGATATTAATGCACTAGTTTAAATAAACAATACAACTGCAAAAATATATGGAGTTGACAACCAATGTGAAAACTTAAAAGAGTCCTGAATTTACAGTTACTTCTATCTTCTGTTTTGTAGTACTAAATAAATAATGGTATTTGTGTTTTAAATAAATTAATATATATACTTTTAAAATAAAAATTAATAAAAAAATAGTATAATTGATAAATTGATTGACTTGATTGAGATAAACAAAAACTTTTCCTTTGCTTTTATCATCAGTTTGTCTATTTGAATTAAAAAGAACTTGAATAACATGTTTTTCTATAATATAACAAAAAAAGCATTTAATAATAAAGGCCAAGAAATAACATGGGAAAACAAATTCCTCAAGCAGGAACTGGATTTGGTTCTATTTAGAATTCTCCAAATCTTTTTCCACATTCGTAATCCTTTTCATTTATAATTTTTTGAAGTTGTAGTAATTTACCATTGATGACTGTCTAAAATTGTGTTATAGAATTGTTTTATTTTGCCATATCTGCTTTGAATTCAATTTTTACTGGAGTTATTTCTGTTTTTAATTCAATTTTCATGGATAAATCAGTTGTCACATTATCCATCCTTTCAGATATATTTTCTATCTTTTTACATAAATCAGTTGTTATCTCTGCTTTTATATTGTCCATTTTTTTGGATTCATTTTCTATCTTCTTAGCTAAATTGGTTATCTCTGCTTTCATATTGTCCATTTTCTTGGTGCAATGATTCACTGTTCTTATTTTCATTTTATTTCTGATGAACAATAACTTATTCACTATTAAAGTTTTATATTTTTTGGAAAAAAAGTATTAAAAACACAAATTTAAAAACATAATCTTAAAACTAATATATCAATTTAGTAAAACCAGAAAAACAAGTCATAAACTGAAACAAATAATCAAACAATTAAGATTTCATTTTTAGCTTTCAAGCTAAAAGAATGCATTTCAATAAAATAAAAAAATTCCAGCAAAATTTCATCAGTAAAATAAAATAATGACTACGTTCATACAATGTAATTATTTTTTAAATTATTAAAATTCCACAAATAATTGCAAAAAAACAAAAAAACAAAAAGTAATAATGAAATGGGCATCACTTATTTAACAATAAATGTTTTTTATTTTATTTAATAACATCATCTATATAATAAAATTGTTTTTTAAATAATAAAATACTGCAACAATTACAAAAAAAAAAAAACAATTAAAAATAATATACCGAAATAGGCATCTGCTATTTAACAGCAGACATTTTTTATTTACAATAAGTTCTTCAAACTTGCTATTTCTGGTTACTTTTCTTCTAAAAAACATTTTCAAATAAAAAAAGTTTGAATATATCATATGCATAATAAGAAACAAATATTTAATTTTATAAAAATAAATAAGTAAAACCACTATGACTAAAATCACAGTTTTCAATTTTTAAAAAGTAGAAATCAAATTTGACAAAGTGGAAATTCCTTAAACACAGAGAATATCTTTATAGAGCTCTGCAGCATTTTCTTGTATTGGCATCTCACTGAAAGATACTGGCATCTAAACATTTTGATTAAAGTAACATTAATTAAAACAAATTTTAGTTCTATTTTTTGTAGTCAAATTATTGCAAACCTGTAAAATAAATGCTACAGATAGTTGAAAATAAAGCATGCTGAACCTAATTGCAGAATAAATGCAAATATATTATAAATGTCAAAAAATATTTCTTATTATTCTACTGTCTATGCAAATATTAATAATTTGGCTTGGACATTGATGAAAGAAAATGAAAGCAAAAATAAATAAGCTGAAATAATTAAACTTTTATTTTGTTTTCAAAGATATCATGCAGAAATAAAAATACATTTAAAACTTAATGCACAGAATTCTCTTTGTAAATATTGATTCACTGGATATTTAAATTATTAGATATGTATATTTCAAATTTGACTGATTTCAATCAATTAATTAAATACTACAAACAATTGCCATGATTATATAAATAAAATTGAATAAAATATATTATTCAGTTAATTACAGAAACTATATTATGATTTCATTCTGTTATTTTAAGGAGAATCCATGTAAATCACTAAAACATTACATGATTACCATTTTCTATGTCTATGCAAAAAGTTAATACAGTATTAAACTCCCCATTTAGTCCTAACATCTAGGTGCAGTACTCTGTTTCTAGGCAACTTACTAATAAAATCCACAAGTTAGTAATTAGTCTAGAGATATTGGATGAGTAGGCACTAGATAGAAATTTTATGCATGAAATTTTTTCATCCATTGTTTACTAAAGCTTACACTAGATGGAGCTATTGTATGGAGAAATTTCATGCAGTAAATAAAATAGCTAAATAGCTAATAAGAAGAAAAAATAAACTTTGAGGAAAGCACTTGTTATTATATTGAAACATCAGCTAAATCATCATTTATCCATGAGAATATATATATTGAAATAATCTTTATTAGAACCCTTAAAGTTAAAATGCCATTTATAACAGATTGGATATGACAAGGACATATTTGATCCCATTTCATTATGCCCTGAAAATTGTGGCACCATTTGTAACAGAATAAATATAGGTGTACGCTAACATCTGTTATAGCTCCACTAGTATGAGCAGCATTTGTAACAGATTAAAAATGTGAAATGGAAAAAAATAATGCTACTATAGCCTAAATAATAATATAGCCCAGTTATTGGTAGTCCTATGTAACAGAATAAAAATGAACCCTGAATTTGGATATCATTTATAACTGAATAAAGTGTAAATCAAAGAAAAATAATCCTAATTTTATCATGCCTGTAAATAAAAGTATTGTTCATAACAGAATAAATATAACATACTAATCTAACAAATGCTAATCAATAAATAATCATTAAGTACTTAAAATAATCATTTATCTAATCACATATCTGACTGTTAATTATACCAAAACAACACAGTGATGTCAATCTTTATTATAGCATCATGAGTTCAAATAGAATTTGGAATAAATAGAAAACAAACAAAATTATCATTTCAACTACCCTAAATATAAATCTTACTTAAAATAAATTAAAATAAAGCAATTAAATCAATTGTCATTGGTCTCAAAACCATGATATATGCTGAGGTATATTCCACTTATAATCAAATAAAAATAATGATAAATTATTCAACAAGCAAATTCTAATACATCCAATGAATCAAACATTGTTTATAATAATATAAATTTATACTAAAATTTAACGATGTTCATATCTAAGTAAAATAATTCATGAATGATTGAACTTTAATATATCCTATCAGTTTATAATATTCATAATATCTAAATAAATATATGCCACAATAATTAATTTTAAATCCAGTTTAAATGAAATAATAAATTATAGTAACTCATTCAGGTTATATTTTTATATTGATTTTACTTTTATTAATTAAACTAGTTATAATAAAACCAACTACTCAAACAAGATGTAATATGAATGAACCTATTAGATAATCTTAAATTATAATGTCCAATAATACCAGTATATAAAAGAAACAGTATTCTTCTATTGGATATTTACTTAAGTACAATTAACTAATCATATCAATTTATTTTAAATTTCCTGTAACTAAATTATTAAAACTGTATATTATATCAATCAAAACATATAAAAATAATTTTTAGCATTTATTACAAACAAATATAAATACTAAAATTTAATATTTAATTGGATTCATGATCAACATCAACTAAATTTAAATATAATTACAGCAAATCATTCTGACTTATAACAGAACAAAATACATTCCTATCAACTTTATAACTGAATAAGATGAAGACCTTATTGACCAACCATGAACTTAATATAGTACCTATCCAATCAACATTAATTTAGATAGAATACCCAAATATTTGATTGTGATTATCATCAAAAGTTTATATCCAGTAGGATAATTATTGTATTCAATATAAAAAAAAAATATAATCATGCTCACTTACTAATCTTCAGATTTGATTTCTGGATTATGTGATATAGTTATTTCAAATAAATTTTATCATTTAGTCAGTTTACCTTGTCTTACTTTAATGTTATTAATCAATGAACCCATGTTACATAATTGGGTAATAATCAGAAGAAGTTTATTTGTTTTTAGTTAAATTCAAATTTATTAATAAATGAATATCAATTATATATTAAAAATAGATGTATGGTAAATAGATTGTAAACAATTAATATATACAACTACAATCTAATTATGTGTACAAAAGATCACCAATTGACATTAATTCCATATTTAAATACATGTCTTGCCTATTCATTTTCAATTATTTAATAACTAAATCAAAACACATATCTATGTAACACAAATATGTTGCACAACATTTTTACTTTCCAAGATACAAGAGAGTTTAATATATAAATCTTCTATACTTTATATATGTATACACACAAAGATTAATCTAGTTATTTGTTAATCTACATTTAAAAGTACAAAATAAAGTGAATATTTATTGCAATAAAATCTTTTTGAACTTCTAGTATAAGTAATATATCTGAAGTTAATTTAAAATCAATCAATAAATAAAAAGAATATCTTTAAATATTAAAATAATAATTACTATGCCACAAGATATAAGTTTAAACTTAGGAAATCATGACTCTCTTATATTTTGGTATGTAAATAGATTACTACTTAACTTAAAATTATATAATATTTATCAACAAACACTAACCATTTTAAATGAAAAGAAACAAAAAATATATAACAATAATAATGACAAATATAAACAAACAACCTGAATGAGAATATGTAAATATTGTATTTCCAGAATGGTATGAGAGTTCTAAGGTGTATTTTAAACTACAAACCATAGTATGTCTTGTTCCACAGAAGATATAATATATTTGTGAAAACTTTTAAATCCAAAATATATTTTATTGATTCTGATGTTTTATATATATCCAAATTATTTTTTCAAACAATAATTATTGGGTTTATATGACATTATGTACATAAGTACTAGTTTATATTCATGATGATATGAAAAGATATCCCTTCATAAACAAGTATTATTTCAAAATATTATGAATGAATAGATACTAGCTTTATATAGAATGATATGATGGGAAATTAAACTGATTCATATCTTAGATAAAATTAATCCATCTATCTAATAAAACTAAACATACATGTAGATATAACATTGTACACCTTCTGACATCTATATCCCATCTTTAAAATATAGGACACATCCATTTTAAAGGATAAAAATATTCTGATGGTTTATAACATAATGAAGTAATTTTGATTTTTCCTTTTATAATAAATTTTCATTTTCCCATAAAATTTTCATGACATGCTGCCAGGTTTATGGCAAAATAATATTGCTTCTTATCTCTTCATTTTGTTCAGTTAACTATATAAAAGAAAATCATATAAAACAATTTATATGTAGATCTGTTTAAAGCCAAAAGATGAGAAAGAACAAGTTTAAGCTATTCAGTTCCATTTATAAAATTTGTTATTGTCATTAGTGTAACTATAACAATCATCTATATTCACTCTTTAAGAAATTCCAGGCAGTGTCTATCTTTCACAACACCAATACTATTTTTCATTCTAACATAAATCAAACAATTTACACTACATTTTCACCACATTACCCTAGAAATATATATTTTATGCATGTCTTCCTAGTATAATATTATACAAATAAAAAGAACAAATGTATTTGAAATATTAAACATTTATTTGTATTCTTTATAATTTACTATTGTGAATGCAGTAATGAAAATGAGACATATAACAAAGGAATAATAATTTTATCCAAACTATAAGCTTTATAATATTCTTTTTTAAAATGAATAAAGTCAATTTACAATCTTACAATACAATTAATAATAAACAACTTTATATCAATATTATTGTTGTTATGTCAACACAGTTCAACACTTTAAAAGTTAACATATCCACCATCAAAATCAAACAAGAAAGAAAGGTTAAAAAAAATATGACTGATATATTTCTATATACTGAAACACATCTCAAATTTCAGTAAGTACAATATATATTATTGATATCCTTATCAGCAATGCAACTTGTAATAAGTATAGCCATTCTATCTATAAAATTAATTAAAATAATACAAAAACAAAGAATAAAGCTTGACAAAAAATTGGAGACAAAATTGTATGTGAAAATTAAAAAAACAAATGATTAGATATTTAGGAGATTATGTGATGTTTGATCAGAGATAATAAAAGATCATAAAGCCTTAAAATAACTAAATAAATCCATGACAATGTATTTAGAAAATTAAAGAATAGAATAGACTGTTTATTCTATATGTTTCTGATGTAAATAAAGCTAAATTTTCCAAACATATTGAAATTTCAAACTAAAATTATTGACTTAAATATAAACAAATCAATTATGAAATTATATTTAACTAGGCAGGGGATAAAGATAAAATCTTATTTTCAAGTCTCTGTATTAATAATAAACTATAAGTCAATTATAAATATTAAATAATAACATTGCATGACAATTAAATGTATAGGAAAGTAGGAAATAGATTATCAAATTCCATTTAGCCATGAAAGAATTAAACAAATCCATGAAATTAATTGCTGTGAAAAGTTTATTTAATATTTATTTGACTTATATTTGATTACTAATGCAAGGTTGTTAAAAATAAATCATTATTTTTTAACTAATAATGACTTATTCGTTCATATTTATATATGGCATCAATATTAATTCCACTTCAAACTTTCGAGACATTTTGAAAATGTAGCTTTATTTATATTGATAATAAAGAATACGTTATCCATTGTATACTTTAGTTTATAAACATAATGTTATAGATTTATTTATTTATTTCATGATTATATGGAATTTGATTATCTCTGCTTTATTTTCATACACATTTTATTGTTATGCAAAGTTTTTTATAGCACATATATATGTAATTTTAAATAATATTAATTTAACTTGTGCCATGTGTAGAAAATCTTTCAAGAAACAGTATTTGATTAAAAAAAAGTCACCTAATCACTGCTAGTCATATCTTTCTGTTAATCTATATTATCAGCAGCTGCCTGAAAAATGGATAAATAGACAAAATACATTGATACATTACTTCAAGATATTTTGGATTTCATAGGTAGTTTATCTTACAAATTTATTGATAATTTTAAAAAAAACATTTGAATTGGATTATAGGAATATAATGGCTTTGTTACATACCAATAAATGATACACATTTATAGATTATCCTTAGTCACTAAAAGTGATTGAAAATCTTAACATGAAATATCTGTAAATAAATCTACAATAAAATTTATTGTGATTTTTTAAAGTTTGTAAGTAATAATATTGGTGCAATCTTTAATGACCAAATGCTATAAAATCGTTAATGATCAAATACTATAAAATGGTCAAAGGACGGCCCATTAATTTTTCTATGTTTTTTTTTTAATTTTTAAAGAGCTGAATTACTATTAGCTCTGAGGAAGATGGCAGAATAGTTGAAATGTTAATTTGTATACATATATATAATAATAAAAAGTTTTCCCTATAAAGTGTTTGAAATAAGATGTATAAATTGTATTTATATAAAATATTACAGCAAAACAAAGGAAGTGATAAATTAGTGACATTTGTTATGTAATTATTAATTTTGTATCACTAAAATATAAAGATCCTATTTTATATACTAATAACTTTAAATACAATAAAATACATTCTAAATATCATTGATGCTATTTTCACTTGTGGTCCTCAAAATAGTAATAAAGTTCTCCTGCACAAATTAAACTTTTCAAACGATCTAAATTGGACTGTTAACAAAGAATAAAATAGAATTGTTATCCATTACTTATCAGACCAATGCAGGAAAAAAATTATATTCACTTTAAATCATGTGCATCAATGAAATTTAAAATAGTTAATTTTAAATCATAATTAAATACTATGCAGTTATAAAAATGGTAAAATACAAAATATTGAATTGTTTTCTTAAGAGTTCCTAAACTAGAATATGATAGCAAACGAATTCTACAGAATTTAATAATAAACTTTATAATATTAATAAAAAAAAAAGTGGATATTCATGCCATTTCCAAATTATAATCAATCTAATAAATTAATAATTTTTAAAATGTTATACCTAAAAGACAAAACAAAATATTATTTATCAAATCAGAATATTTATCAGAATGCAACATTGAAAAGGATGTATAACGAAAAAACTCCGTACCTCCAAAACTTTTTACTAACGTTTTGCAAGAAATATTTTATGACTTAAAATGAAAAGCTAAGAGATTAAAATTAAATGGAGCTTTTTATATTGCAGATGATGCAATTGTTGTTGCAAATAGATGAAAGTAAAAAGTATGACTAAGGATAAATGCTGAAAAGACTACAAAAATGTTCAATAGATCCCCCCCCCAAAAAAAAAGAAAGATTGATAATGATGAGTTAAAAAGAGTTAACAACTACAAATTTCTTGGTCGGATTACAGATCAAATATAATGGATGAAATAAATTATAAAAATTAAATTAAGTTTGATTACTTTTGTTAGAAATAACAATATTAAAAGGATAGTTTTAATAAATATGTTTAACCAGTAATTACTTATGGATCTAAGATCTGGACACAATAAAAGAGTAATATAGAAACTTTAGATCACTCATTGAAGTACGAAGATATATATATGTTAGGAGTAACAAAAAGAGATTAAAAATGAAATACATAAATGAGAGAACAAACAGATGTTATTGATATCACTGAAAGAATTAAATGACTGAAGTAAAGTTGGATTGGGTATATTGCTAGAAGAGAAGATAATGGATGGACAGTTGAAATCTTAAACTGACTTCCAAGAGATTGCAAAAAATCTAAAAAGAGACAACATGTGAAATGGGTAGATGATATAAGGAAGTGTTCTAGAGTGATGTGGAGAAAAGAGGCTAGAGATAGGAGAAATTGTATTGAACTTAAAGAGACTTCATTCAGCTCTGGATCAATAAGTTTGAGAATGATGATAATTATGATATGGATGGAGAAATCATACATGAGAGAATCAAGATGTTCTTTAAAAAAAAAACAATAAAATAAACACCAGCCTCTTATTGCATGACCATACAAAATTACAATAATTTTGTTATGTTTCAGTTTTCATTTGCATTCTATCTCTCATTCTTTCATGATTCAGGTGTTTTGACAATATTCTTGCACAAGTTTCTGCATCTTATGAAAATAGTGTTATACTTTTTGGAATATTTTCAGAGAAAAGGAAAATAGATATAAGAATGAAAATGATATAAACAAGTGATGGTGCAGTCAACAATATAATGAAGACAAAAAGTTGATTTAAATTCGATAAATGTGAGATTTCATCTTCAAATTTTTTTCTTCAAAAATATGATACAAAATTGAATAGATTCACATGAAAAAACCAACTTACTTAATAAAAATATTAATAATTTATGAAATAGTTATTGGTAACACATTATCTATTAATAGTAATTCATAGAGGTACATGCATTATATTGATTAATAAGTTGATGTAATATTGTAATTACAAATATAATAGCTGCATTAAACTTTTTAATGTGATGTGAAAATGATCAAAGAACACTAAGTGTGTCATCTTTCTTATAATTAATAACAATTCACAACAAAGTAACCAAGAGCTTCTGGGAATAATGAAGCAATCCACATTTGTTTATATTTGTGCATATTCTTCATAACTGAATAAAAGTGAGATAGCTTTTTTGTGAATTTTATAAAGTAAATTAATTAGTACTTTTGTTTTCTCATGTGTCATAGCATCAGCTGGGAAGCGAACCTGCTAACCTGGGACAACTGCTTGTAAAGCAACTGTCACTGACCTCTCGACCATCTTTGCAAATATGTATAATTAATATAAATTTCTTTGGCATATAATATTATGTAACAATATTTGAGTAAAGACGTAATTAAATTTTGCAATAATATCTAGTTGTCCTGCCAACATTTCATTGTCATAGTTGGTACTTATCTGCTTTTCACAGAGGCAAAACTTTCCATAAAGTAGCGCCACTTAGTGCCAGCCAGAATAATCAATGAATGCAGGAAGGTTTGTGCATAAAATCTCTATCTAGTGCATACTCATCCAATATTCCCAAACTAGTTTCAAACTTGTGTTTTCATCAGTGAGGAGCCTTGGATCTGAGAATGATAATCATGGGATGGTACTTAGCTGCAGATAAGAGAAAATCCATTTTCATCATCATGGCAACTAATCATTATTGTTCCAAGACTTTTCACAATATTTAAATAAAGCATTTAGAGATGTCTTCAATTCAAGTATACATATTAATTATAAGATTTATAAAAATAAAAAAAATGGAATCATTATAAAAAGAATTCATATTTCAAATTTCATTTTTTCAAATAAAGTAAATAAAATCTATTTTGATGTAAGTCAAGCCCTATTCTGTTTTTTTGGTTAATGATGTGTTAGGTCTTGATAGAGCTAGCTAATTGAATGAATTCTCTTGAAACCAATCATGTGACATTTGTAGTATTACAGCTTGAGACGATTCACAATTTGAATATTATATTTAACATTTTATATTTCATTTTCATAATAACGTTTTAGTAATAGAAAGTATTTAAATGTTCTCATTCATAGTAAAGTGTAAAAATTATATATTAAAAGATGTATTTGGAATTTTAAAATTTCTTATGTGGTTTTTACCCAAATAAAAAAAAAAATTCTTTATGCAATGAATAAAATAAAATACAAACATTCTGAAAATAAAAGAGTGTTGATGGTGGCATAATAAATCTTAAACATAAAGATTATAATTTCAAAATACTATAAAAATAAAACAATCTTTTTTTTTAAAAAGGAAAATAACATCCTTTTAAATATGGTACTGCAGAGATCATAAAATCAAAATCTTAACATCTACATTATGACAAATTTTACAGACATTATTTAGTACTGATTTTAATAACCAATATGCTTTAGTATTTCATTATCAACTAACCCTGTCATTTCTAAGACCAATGAAAAGCAAATACATGATATTTAACAGCAATGTTTGAAAAGTATTGTGATGCCTGCATGGTTTAATGCAGTGGTACATTATCAAACTCTAGAACGTATGCTGCATAATCAATTGCAGTTTTACAATGATGGTGCCCAAACTTCTTATGAACTTCCAAGTAAAACAGGCAAAACTCTCTGTACGTATTGCCACTCATTGCAAGCCAGAGTAATCATATGATGTCTATTGGTTTAACTCCCAAGTAATAAACCATCCAATTATTCTTTATATATATGTTCTTTAAGAATTCTTCTAAAAGCAGGCTTATTGGTTCTAAAACACTCTAAATACACTCATCTTGTTTGATATAATATGTAATAAGAGTTTTGATATGAAAAAAACACGTGATACATACAAAACAAAAAGAAACAAAATGAATTTTTTATCATTCATCTCTCCTACTTTTGCAGCACACTTTCTTCAAGCAAATGATATTTTATTTTTAATATAAATTTCTAAATAAAGAATCTGTAAATTTTTATTTTTTTGCTGAAAGAAAATCAATAAAAAAATCAAATAATAGCTTAAGGCATAATGGAAGAAATTCAACTAGAAGCTTAAGTAATGCTCAATCAATTGTTTAAAAATCTCCATTTCTGCTTTGAGCAAAGTAAGTTTAACAAGTTTTATCAGCATGAATATAATAGAGAAATCTAATTTTTCCTTGCATAAATTTAGAAGGAAAAAATAACTTTCAATCATCAGTTGTCAATTGATCAATTGCAAACACAAACATCTATATAAACTAAAAAAATACAGAAATAACGCTTATCTAAATGTATAGCTTACTACCAATAGTTCATCCTGCAAATCCTTTAGATGTTTCTACATAGCTCCAATTTCTAAAAACAGCTAGTCTTTGAAATATTGATAATTATTATAGATTTAGATAAGTAACTTTATGAATAATATTAGAAAATAATACAGTAGTTAAAAATATTTGATTTAAAATTCTTTATCTGCATAGGTTTGAAAATGAGTAATAAATGGCTCTTCCATGAAAATTATAATTACCATGTTTCCCCAAAATCAAACTGAATTAAAGTATACTCTTTCTAGATTATTTTCTTCTGATCAGAATGTAATAGAAAGCAATTATCATTGCATATTAAAACATGAGTTTGAAAATAATTGATACATCTGAAATACATTGCACACAATATTAGGTTGAATATCGAATTCATAAAAATTAAGATAAATTCTGAGGAATCCAGCAGAGAATGGATAATTGATACTTAAAAAGTGTCAAGAAGACTGATTTATAAAGTACATAATAAATTTGAGAACTCTATCAAAATCTTACAAAGTGTGTAAAATACAAATATATAAAAGAAAAAATTGAATTTTATAAAACCTAAATATATATATATATATATATATATATATATATATATATATATATATATATATATATATATAAATAACTTATTATTTAAATCTAATTATTTTGAATATTTTATTTCTTATAAATTCTAGTATTTATATTTTATCTCCAAAATAATTTTATATCATTTCTTTATAAATGTCTTTATGAAATAAATATTGATTTGCTACAGTAATCAAAATATAAAACACATTATGCTATTGCAATTTTTTTTTGTTTTCCCAAATAACACATGAACACTATTTCTTATGCTAGCACATTACTGTTATTAAAACAGGCATAACAGTAAGAAATAGTGATCATGTAATGTTTAGTGGTTTAACACCAATCCTGCCTAATAGGATAGTGGTGGCTATGGTTGTTAAAGAGCCAAAGACATCAAAATGTATGGGTTCAGACCCATATGACTATATAAGCTATTGAGCTTAGATTTAAAATATTATTGTTTTCAATTTTATTCTCATAGTTTTGTAGTTAAGTAGAGATAAAAGATGGCTGCTGGATGTTTGCATTAGATCCCTAAATCTAGGTGCAGTGCTCTCAGATCCAAAGCTCCTCACTGAAGAAGGCCACAAGCCAGAAACTAGTCTGGGGATATTGGATGAGTAGGCACTACATAGGGATTTTATGCACAAGCCTTCTGGCATCCATTGATTACTCTGGTTGGCACTGAATAGCACTACTGTATGGAGAGTTTTGCCTGTTTTTTCAAATAAACAAACATTTTGGACACTTATGTTTAGATATAGTCTTAGTTCCACTTTCTATTATCTTTTATGGGTTTTTATGAAGTAAAAATTAGAATTAAACATTTTAAAGTTAATATTTTTCATCATTTTGCACTATATACATATGTAAAAAACTAAGTATACTTCTTTACAAGCACATCCCATGCTTTTATTTGTGAAATCTGAAGAAAACTTTTTTTTTTTTTTTTTTACACTTTAGTGTACTTATGTGAGCAAAAGCATTTCTTTAACTTTTTATATATTATAGATTGGATATTCAGATGTGGGTGAAAATTAAGTTGCAAGATTTTATTTAGACTGGAAGTTTAAAAATAGAGGAAGTTAAATAAAAATGCATAATAAATGAAAAGGCTGTTGCTTCAGTTTTCAGTAAATCATTGTTTTATATTAATGCCACTAGACACAGTTAACATCATTGTTACATATGAAATTAAAAATTAAAAGTTTTTAAATTTTTGCTAAAATTGTTTGAAAATGCTTAAAAAAATGTACTGACATTGAAAATGACCATTAAACATCACATGTTCACTATTCTTTAGGCTTACACAAGCTATTTTCACAGAGGCAAACTCTGGCTTGCACTGAGTGGTACAACTGTATGGAAAATTTTGCCTCTGGGGCATTAGAAATGCATATATACATACAATGTTTCAACTAGATCAAAAATTGGGAAGTGGTTGAAAATTGCATTATAAGAATTTGATCTAAACAAACAGAATAAATTAACCAAAATCATATAAATATATACCATATTTAGTTATTCTTCTTTTTGATTAATTCATGAATAAAGGAATGTATGTGTATATGTACTTAATCAGCATTATTAATTTATGCACAATTTGTTTTCAAAGTTTATTTTTTTATTTGCATTTTTTAAAATATAAATGTCTATGTAAGCTATACAGTGATTGAATTAGTGAAATCAAAGTGCAAAACACACATAGCTTACATTGCCATGAGATAAATTAAAACTAATAAGAAATTTATCTATTTTTTCCTAGTAATTTGTGAAGGTAAATGGTGTATATTTCTTTATTTACTAATACTAACATAGATATTTAATTTGTTCCATGTTAATTCATATTTCTCATTTTGTTTTCATATCATTTATATATTAAATCTACAAATATAAGGGATTTGAACTCAGACTTTCAAGTCCCTTCACTATCCACACTATCTCATACTACTGATACACATTACCACACACATGCAGAAAAGATAAATAATCACCAATATAAGTATTTTATGCTAAACCAGCACTCATCAGTTCCCATACATATATATATATAATCAGTGCTCAGTTTATATTAAGATAGGAAATCCTTACACTTTAATGGACAAGCTTCAACCCACTCCAAACTCCAATTCTTCAGCCATCTATACCACCAAAAATCTGATGATAATTTCCCAAATCCCATGTTGATGCTGAAAGTCTGAGTTCAAATCCTCTTTAATTACAATTAGGCTCCAGGTATAAGAATGCCGGGCATTTCAAATCTCACATATTAAATCTTTTTAATTTAAATTTTTGTGCTTAATATAATTTTTATTCTCTAAAAACATATCCCACATTGGATTGTCGATTCGTTATATATGAACAAATACCTCCTTTTCCCAACCTGGTAATTATGCACTAAGTCTGCATTAAAACTTCCAGTGAACTTAAGTGATCAGTTGCAAATGAAAGAGTACCAATATATGGAGTCATCCCCCCTAGGAAATAATGATGATGCTCTCATAAATACCTAAGGTTATAATAAAGTGTCAAGTATTTGAATTCGTGTCATGGAGACTAGAATTTACACCACCATTCAATCATACTGAATGGCATATCAATTGTATATAAGTATTTGTATCTTTTCATTAGCAAGTACAATATATAGTCATCATTGGCATTTACTATATATATATATATTTGGGTGTGTCTGAAGCAGCTATGAATGATCCCTACTACCCAGATAATGGCTAATAGGATCCAGATGAAGCATCGTATAATACTAACAGCAAGCAATGTATATAAGGATAAATATGAAATATACGTTTATTTATTAAAAAAAAACAAACACTTAATGCTTTCTAGTGCACATATTTTAATCGTATTTATTTTGTTATACCATAAGCTATTTATTTTACAATTATTATCACGTATTTGAATTTGTGTCTTTTATCTCAAACTGTCTATTCTTAATTCATGCTGCCATTTACTTCTCACTACTTTTTATAATTGAAATGGCACTTCATTTCTAAAAGCAAACTTTTTATTTTCTTATAAAAAAGATTCACTTTGGTTTTTCCATTTTAAAATTAAAGCAAAAAAGAAAAACACATTCAAAGCTCGGAGCTTAAGAAGTATAATTTGTAGTATTATTTAACATGATACCTTATATCTTGATTGTTTTTATTATATACATTCATATATATGTAAACCACTAAGAATATTTTTCTTTCAAATACTCATTAGGATAAAACTCTTTAAAAACATTTGACTCCTATATACATTTATATAATATATTAAATTCTATATATAATCTAAAAAAATATATATATAATCTGTAAATGACAAAACGCACATATATCAATAAGTAAAATAGTTTACCTATTATAAACCATAAAACGTAAGCGAACAGTGAAAGGTCAAAACGTTTTGAAAGAACTTGATCATTGCTGATGGAATTTTCTGATTTTGTTTCTTCTTTCTTTTTGTCGTAAATTATTTATTCAGTTATTTTACTCAACTAAGCGTCATTTTTACGGAAATTGGTATAAACGTCCCGGAGTTATATATACAAATAAAAATAAAGGTAAATTGCTAACCCCGTTGCCTTTTTCAATTATTGGAGCGTGACATTCTTTGGATTGCTCAATATTTATCAACTTAGAAATGCAATTCCAGAATATACAAATATGATTTGCTTGAATTCTGGAATTCATAAGAAATTTGAGCACCGGAAATGACGGATCAAGCTGCACTCCATGAATCTTGAATTCCAGAATGTGCCATTTTATCTATGCGCTAAACTATGCATGATAATTCTGGAATTTAAAAATGTATCGAGATAAAAAAATTACATTAAAAAGGGATTCTTTATTTTTAAACAAGTAATAATAATTAGATCCGGCCCAAGAAAAAGCGAGGCCTGGAGCAATGTTTACTCGTAGGGCGGAATGGGGGATGTTTACAATAATAATAAATACTTAAGATGTTTAAAAAACGTATTATCTTATTTGCAGATATATAAATCAAATCTACAGCAATTCCCTCCATTAAAAATATTATTTGGTAAGAAAAAAAAGCATTCAAGAAAATAAAATATAATTTATTGCATTATACATATTTTATTTTGATTACTCAACTATTGAAACCATAAAATTGCACATTAATGTATAAATAATTATTTATTTGCAAATTATAAATACGACTTTGTGCAATTTTAGTGAATCAATATTTGAGAAAATGAAATAAAATACATAAAATGCAATATATATATATTATTTCACTGAATGTTTCATTGCGAATCTGTAAGTCAATCTATCAATCAATAGTATTCTGTCCAATAGACAGGACCAGAGTGTAGTCACAACATCAATTCATTCATTCTTTCATTTCATTCTCTTCCTTGCCCATGTCTTCCATTCCACATAAGTCTTCCCATCTCTTATATAATCCCAATCTCTTCCGTCCTTTTTTTTTATTTCCACTCACCATTCCCTCCAAAACATCTTTCATTAAACTATAATTTCTTCTTAATACATGTCCAATCCAGTTTCTCTTTCTCTCTCTAATATTCTCAATCAATCTTCTTTCCTCATTTACTCTTTTCAAAACTTCTTCATTTGTTATTTTACTCATCCAACTGATTTTTTCTATTCTTGTCCATGTCCACATCTCAAAGGCTTCCAATCGTTTCTTAATTCTATTATTCAATGTCAAATGTCTCACAACCATGCATTAACACACTCCACATAACATTTAATTAATCTCTTCTTTAATTGTCTTTCCAAAGATCTATTAAATATCTTCTTTCTCTTCACAAATGTATCTTTTGCCAATGCTATTCTTCTTTTAATTTCATCTTCACTTTTTCCATCCTCACTCAACCAACTACCCAAATATCTAAATCCCTTTACCTGTTAAACCATGTCATCATGGATTCCAATTTGCAGTCTTTTTGCATCTCACCTTATCCATAAACACTTAGTCTTTTCATTCCATATGCCATACATCCTTCTTCCAATTTATTCAATATATTCTGAAGACCTTTTTCCTCCTCAGCAATAAGAGCCATATCATTTGCAAATCTTATATACTTTATTACTCTCCCTCTAATATTTACTCCTCCACAGTCCAAATAATTATTTATCATGTCTTCTAAATAAATATTAAACAGAACAGGTGATATACTACATCCTTGCCAAACTCCACTTTCTATATTCACTTCATCAGTCACATTACTCCCAAATCTAATTCTTATCCTTTGACCATTTGCAAAATACTCTTTTATCTCTTAAGATGGACATAAGTTTATTCCAGACTACTCTATCAAATGCCTTTTCTAAATCCGTAAAACATATACCATTTTTGTTTTTAATAAAAGAAATACTTTTATTAAGTATAAAATGTTTTACAAGGTAAATATTGATGTACATAGTGTAATATGGAGATTTGAAATGACACATTGAATTTTTTTGTCCATAGCATTTCCAGAAATTGATCAACGCATGGAAACTCAAAGCATTAATCCACATGAAGATTAACCATTAAAGACAAATGCATATTACAATTGGGAATTATTTGTAAAGTCTAGAGTTTAAATATGAGTAACATTTTAGGAGTACAATATTGAGAAATCCAATTAGCGATAGATAAGTTGAGAATAGGAAAACACTTGGAGATAACAACATTGGAAATAATAAATTTAAATAGGGTGAATCACTTGCAATTAAATTTATTAGGCGAAACTGCAACTTACTTTGCAATGATAATACTTGGATAAAATAGTTTATAACAATAACACTTAAAAAACTGCTATAAATAGGGTTTTTTTTTCCTTCTTGTGAATGAGAAAATCAACATTGGTAATGATCCTCACAGCACTCTCACCCATGCCCTCCCCCTCAAATGAACCAGGATTTAGGCCTTTGAGGCCCCTCCCAACAATTAGAATCTCTCATTTAATCAGAAAAGTTGAGTGTAATGAAGATTTGAATTAAAATGTACAATTAGGAATTATTTGTAAAGTCTAGACTTCAAATATGAATAGTGTTTTAGAGTGCAATATTGAGAAATCCAATTTGTGGTAGATAATTTGAGAAATAGGAAAACACTTGGAGATAACATAAAATATGGACTAAATCAATCTACTGTTCAGTTCTTCCATAGGGCCTCAAATATCTTCACAAGAGAGCAATCCCAAATACTTTGGAAAAATTATGGAAAAACTATGGAGAACAAGGGAAAAAAATCCAAGCTTCAAAATATCTCTGCTGAAAGACCATTCTAATCCAGCATGAAAATCACATAAACAGCAAAAGGCCAGCCCTATTAATAACAACATTGAAAGTAATAAAATTGAATAAGGTGAATCACTTGCAATTGGAATCATGAGGCCAAACTGCAACTTATTTTGCAATAATACATGGATAAAATCATTCATGATGATAACGTTAAAAAATTGCCATAAGTAATGTTATTTTTCCTATTTTGTGAATGAGAAAAACCAAATTTGGTAACAATCACCACAGCACCCTCATCCCAGTCCCCTCCCTCAAAAGAACTATGATTTAGGTGCCTGGGGGCATTCCCAACAATCAGACTCTCATTCATTGAACAAAATTAAATGAAATAAAAAATTTCATTAAAAGGTAAAATTTCTGTAGAAATCTTTTGTAATTTCAATGACTGCCATATAATTTACATAATGTTTTTATAAAAGTTGAAATTATTTTTACCTGTGATTACATTGTTGATATAGCTTGTATATGAAAAGAGAGCTAAGAAACTCCCCTTTTTAATAGGAATAGTTTTAGAGAAAATTAATTTCCTAAACTAGAAAAAAGAACAAAATGGGGAACCAGAAACAGAGTTAACTGGAGTCCTTGGCTCATTAAGATATATTCTTTTTCAATACATCTTTCTGCAATTGTCATAACAATACCAATAGCATCTCTTGTACTTTTCCCTTTCCGAAAACTAAACTGTTCTTCACCAATATAATAATCTACCTTCCCATAAATCCTTTGAATTAAAATCCTCAATAAAACTTTAGAAGCATGAGACAACAAGCTTATTGCTCTACACTCTTCACATTTTTCTTTTTAGCAATTGGAATGATTATAGTTCTAAAAAAATCTTCAGGCTAAACTCCATTATTATATATCAAATTGCAAAGTCCAACTATTTCCTTCATAGTAAATTCTCCCATTTCTCTCAAAAATTCTATAAGCATTGCATTAAATCCAACAGCTTTACTATTCTTCATTTGTGTGATTGCCTTTCTTATTTCATCCAGCAATATGTCCATACCTCTATCATCTATTTCAACATCTTCATTTTCAAGTTCATTATTAATTAAATTATTTCCCCTACTAAACAGACACTGAAGATATTCTTCCCATCTTTTTAATATATCATTGTTATCACTTAATCTCTTTCCATCCTTATCTGCAATCTCACTTGCTACCCATGTCTTTTTCTCCCAAGTGATATTTCGTATTCTATCAAATACCAGATCATATCTTTTCATCTGCTGAAGCCTTTCTATCTCTTTACATTCTTGTTTCAACCATTTTTCTTTTGCTAAATCTATTTTTCTTCTTAGTTCATTATTAAATTTCCTATATGTATTTTTCCTTTCCTCAGTATTTACATTCTTCCATCATCTCTACACTTCCATCTTTTCCAACATACCTTCAGTTATCAAAGATCATTTAGCTTCCCTTGTATGAATAATGCCTATTTCATTTTTTTCTGTTTTCAAGAATTCTTTTTTAATTCTATTCCAATACTCATCAGGGCTATTAATATATTTTTCAACCTGGACAATCCTTTTAAATTCATTTTCACAAACTAAAGCAAATTTTCCTTTGTCTCAATTTATACAAAATCCATCTACAAATTATAAATTCATTAGATAAAATTGCCAATGAAAGAGAATCATTTTTGACTTATGCAATTTCACATTAACATGATCAGAAAGTACATGACAAAATATTTAAGTTTACACATTGTACATAGCTGAAAAATTGATGCAAGTCCACAACTAGTGCTTCAACAACTGTTTACTTTGCACATGATAGTTATTGTAGATCAATTTACAGAGTTTTAGCAAAAAAAATTTATGTTTAGCAAATAATAAAACATTTTATCTTTTGATTTTTACAGAAAATGTAGATCATTATTCATAAAAATATAGATCTAGCTGGTGTCGAAGCCTTGATAAGTGTGGAGCCTTGTGTGGTTGCATTGTTTGCACTACCTTTGAACCAATTTTGATAATAATAATCAAATGGTTTATTGCTTGGAGATTCTTAAAAAGTTTGAATACAAGAAGTGACAAAGTATACTATTCTATAACTGCAACAAACTACATAGAGCAACAGTAATTTTATAAATAGGCTTAAAAACATTTATGCTATTATGATTTGTTTTGTCTTTTGTTTTTATTTTTTAAATATATTTTGTCTCATTTTTGATTGTTAAGTGTTTGGAAATATATATATATGTAAAAAAAGTATTCAAATAATTTGTTGCTCAAAAGGTCATATAAAGTTCAAAAACTGAAGGTCATAAAGCTGAACTGCTGAAACATAGATATTTAATTCTTCTGTCTGATTCTCTACTACTTCTATGCAGGCTTATATATTATCCAAAATGTCCTACACATTATTTATTAACTTATGATGACATAATTAATACTACTTTTAGTTTAGTGTTTTTAAGTTACACCTTCAATGCAACTTTTTGTTGTTTTTAAAATATGATGTTTTACGGAAACATTATTTCAGTAGCGTAATCACAGAAGGAGCCAATTTTGAAAAACATTGATTAAAAAATAATAATGCTACAGTTTTAGAATATATTTGTGGGTTACTTAATGAATTATAACAATAATCCAAGATTATTTATAATTATTGTTTTAGATACTTATTATTTTAATTATTTTTATTTATAAATATAATATCATTTGATGTATTTCATTATTTTTAATTACACCTGGGTCTCGTTTTATGCTGATTATTTTAATGCGATTTTGAAGTTATGGGATTCATATTTCTTTTTAATATCTTTCATATTTCACTATATTTATTAGATATCAAGAAATTTAAATTATTAATAACTTATTTTGACTTGAAATACTATTTCTTTTTCAAAAATATAACATTATATTAACAGCTAATGTGAATATGGCCTGAAGCTGTATTTAGAACTTAGCTTCTATGTAAATAACCTATTTATACTAATGAGTAAATAATAATAATAGATTTATATTTACATATAAAATATCGCAATAAATATTCAAAAAATTTAAACTTTTAAAATGTATTTTGTTATATATAACAGAAATAAATAATCTTTTAGATTTTTAAAATAAAAAACCAAGATTTTATAAACTGAAAATAATCTTTTTGTTTTGATTGCATCTCATTTTTTTAATATAGAAACAGAAAACCATTATCACAGCACAAGACTGAAAATGGTGCTAGTTGTACATCACATCATGAATAAAAATAAAGTGGCTAACAGGTTTCTCTGGGCATAATTGCTGAGAGATTCTTCAATTCATTTAAAGAGAAGCCACAATACATCACATCACATCGAGTCTTATTTCTTACCAGTTTACAAACGAATGCTATCGGTAATGATTAAAATATGTATGAAAATGTAAAATTAAATACTGTAGTAATAAAAAAAGTAAAAAAAAGTTTGTCTTGTATTAATTTTTTTCAAGTATTTGAAATTTTTTATTAGTCATACTTTATTTGTTTATTTTTTTAATGCGAATTTTAAAGTAATTTTTCCTTGTTGCTTTGCTTTTATGCGAATTCTGAAAATTACAGCACCCTATCTCCCATTTTTCAAGGTAAATAAAGTCTATTTTTGTGTGATTTTTTTAATGCGGGCTTTCTGTGGAACCTATCTACTGCATAAAAAGAGACCCAGATGTACTCTTAAATAAAATTTAGGCAAATTTTTGCCAGTGTTAACAATAACTAAGTTAGCCAGCCAATCAGTTCTTCTTTTCTGGATAATGGTTAAACAATAAGATCCCCCCCCCATAATGATTATTTTACGTTTTAAAATCTAATCCACCTTCAGTTTACTTATTAAAAAATATCAGTGTATATTTCAATGAAATGCTACTAATAGGTTCTGTAGCCAGCTGAAAAATAATTTATCAAGCATGAAACAATTATTTTTAAGGAGCTGATTGGCAGTTTATTTTAGTGTTGTGTCAAAGTTAGTATCAATTTATTATCAGTGAGTTTATTGGATGGTTTTGTTTAAATTTATAAATAACTAGGTTATATTGTTATCTGTATATGTACATATGCTTTATCATTTATATTAAAAATAACATATATACTTTTTCCACAATTAATTAAACTTTTTAATATTTACTAAGGCTGTAACCTCAAGAATGTGTGCATAAAAATGTGATAGTAGGGACGTCTAAAGGACTTAACCACAAGCTTACATTTGAAAATGATTTACATTAATTTGTAATTAATATTTTTCTTATAAAGTCTTCAACATATAATATTTTTTTTCATGTATTCCACTTCACAATTCCAGTAATTCACAATTTAATTAAACAAATTTGCATTAAAAATATTATTCCTTCCCCTTGGACAATCTTAGATTCATATCTGTGACTCAACTCCTCATTAAAATAGCTGAATCTCTTATTAAAGATAAAATCCAACCACTTCTCCTTCATTTATCAAAATTTCAGTTTGCAAAAAAAAGTTCAGTTACTTCAGCAACTATTATGTTTAAATAAATAACAGACCACATTTGGCATTGTAGAAAAACAGGAATCATTGCTGTGACATTAGATATGAGGTCTGCATTTGACTCGGTTCCTATATCTAAACTACTACAAATGTTTCAGAAATATAATATACCAATACCATAGCTCTCAATGGAAAAATACTCCATGGATTTCATCCATGTAATTCTATTCCTCAAGCTCACTTCTCTTCGTAACTTATATCAACCTTCTTCTTTTGGAAATAGAAAGCAAAATTCCAGGAATACATATTGCTATAATTAACCATACCATTAATCACATCTTTATATTTCCCAATGCACCACTCATATAACACAATGAAAACTGCTATTCACAATCAGCTTATTGTTTCAGTAGAACGCACCATCAATGCTTTATCCAAAGCATATCTTTCAATATAAGCTAAAGCATCACCAGAAAACATTTTAATATTTCCAAAATTAATTATTTCTTACCCATCATTAAATTTATTTAATTCATTCAAAAAAATATTCCCTTATCACCAAACTAATCTGGAATAAAAAAGAAGTAGCTCTAAGCATAATAAATATGTGAAAACATATTAAATTCAATGGTTTCTCATTACATGGCATTTCTACAATTTATCTTCAGTGAGCTATTAATGAAATGACTTGACTAATTAGATTCTTCCCAAGTGTTAGTAGTGTAATTCCTGTTAACATTGCTGACACTCCACCTCCCATTATCAATAATTTTATCAAAACCTTAATAATTCTCATAAGTAAACACACTACCTTCTCATTTAATCTATTTCAAAATAAAATTAACTATTGGCAAACAAATTAAAAATAATAATAGTATATCATATAATAGTCAATCTTTTTTGTTATGTAGTAACAAATACATTATAAAAAGTTCAGATATTGGCACCTGGAATCCAAATATCTGGACTTCTTAATTAAAATAAATGTCAATGCTCTTTGTACTAATTATTTTTCTCTTTTACAAGTATCACTTCACAAATATAGATCTATTATGTGCCCTCTGTCATAGAAATAAACAAACATTGGAACACTTTCTTATGGATTGTTCCTCACTTCCTTGCTTATTCTTATCACTAACACAACTCATTCAAGCTCACTAACAATCAATAACCTCTTATTTTTCCCACTATAAGAATTACTACATTCATTCTTTTCATACTCTGGTTCATAAGACACTATCTAAGCTTTAATCCCACATCTAACAATACTAAATCATTCTTTCTAAAAAATATTAAATAACATTAAGACCAGAGATCAAACCCAAGCACCAACTGATACTTTTGCAGCTACATGGAATTTGATCTTATTAATAACAACCCTATGACTTGGCTACTGAATATACTAATTACTATGCATTAGATATATATTCTATTGCTTAATTATATGATCTATCTTATTGCTTTTTCCACTTGAAGTCTATTTTGTATCAATAAGACCTGTAAATAATCTCCAATGTATATAGTAAATCTAATAAAGTTAATTTAAAACTAAGTTTAAAATAGATCACTGCAATGGAAAATCATTTCCAACACTCTCATATAAAAATGAAAGATTCACTAAGCATCCCAATTGGTGCATAATAAGACTTTAACTTTTTTTATTGTTGCACCCTAGTAGTTATATCATAATATCAACATCATTTACAAAATTAGAAATGTTCCTATTTGATTGTTTTTTCTTATCAGTTTGTTTAATATAGCTTAGCATGAGTGAGTCTTCAAGTATTATATTTATTATCATCTTGCATATTTTACATTAATGTTTATATAAATGAATAATATAAGTAATATTACATTAGTATGTTATATAAAGCCATATAATTCTATAATTAAAACACTTCTTTTCTTTTCAAAAACTTTATTTGATGTATATATATATCCACTTGTTCCAACATTTCAACTATTTTTACTCTATAGTCATTTTCAAGGATTTGATTCCCTTTTTTTTTTTGAGAAGGGATCAAATCTTTGAAAATGACTATAGAGTAAAAATAGTCGAAATGTTGGAACAAGTGGATATATATATATATACATCAAATAAAGTTTTTGAAAAGAAAAGTGTTCTAATTATAGAATTATATGGCTATATGAAATGTATATTTTGAAAAGAAAAAAAGGATTGAGTCATGATTAGAAACAGACGTAAATGGATATGTTACATAAACAACAAGACATCACATGACTTTTTCATACACATTGTTATTCACAGAGGCTAAACTCTCCATGCAGTAGTGCCACCAATACAAGCCAGAGTAATCAATGGATACAATGATGGTGCTGCTTTATGGAGAGTTTGGCCTTTGTGAAAACAGCTTCTGTAAGCATAAGAATTGGTGATGTTTATGGTCACATTGTTACTCATTAATCAATTCTTTTATTCTCATTACTTTTAAGAACTACAATCTAGTATCTATTGATTACTAAAGTTTTCACAAGGTTGCCTAAAAGTACAATTCTACTAGTGTTACAAAATAATTTTTACTATCATGTTTGTAATGTGGGTTTAAATACACATCCAAGAAACTGATTTTTTTTTTAATATGTTAGAAATTTCTCTTTAGATAGCTAACTTTTAGTAAATCAAACCAAGTATTCAATATTCTTTTTTTGGAAATGGATATCTAATTATATATAGATAGAGAATAAAAGGATGGATAAACAGTTCAACTCTCATTTTTCTAGCAATTAGAAAATCCAGTAAATACTGTTTGTTCATTGTTTTTATATAAGAGAAGCCATTGTAAACTAAATGATCTATTTAAAACTATTTAATCTTAGATATATTACCAAAATTTTATAATATAATATGTTTGAAGATTTGTGATGATTGTTATTTTATCTGTAGGTATATGTTAAACTATGTCCTTCATTTTTTCTGAATTTTTTAATGTTTTTAAAAATATTTAAATACGACTTTTCCAAATATATGTAATGGTTAGTAATAACACATAGGTTATGAGTAGTAATATAAACCAAAGATGGTGCAAGCATGTGGATTTAACCAGTGATCTTTAAGTATATGAATATTAAGATTTAAAAGTACACTGTATTCAATTACATTAGTCTGGGAAAAGCAATAATCAGAAGAAATGTTGCATGTTTATTTGAGAGAGACATATAGATTTCTCCATTTTTTTAAATATGAGATTAATAGGTATTTTCTAATGCCATGAATTATCAGACTGAGTTGACGTCTAAACTTATTTGCCGCATTTGAGAGAGCAATTTTTTTTAAATGTTTATTCTCATTTTTTACCCTCTGTCCAAAATTCATTTTCTCAATTGAGCATATGTTTAATATCACAACTAGATGATAAAAATAATCTAACTTATAACAATAATTTGCATAAAACAATAATAATAATAATAATAATAATAATAAGTAAAATAACAATAAATGATGCTTTGAAACTCCCATAATGTTTTATGATTGATCTGATCAAATCTTAACTAATAAGAAAAAGCATGTTATGAGGGACTTCTTTTAAGAAAGTTAGGTTCCTTTGCTACTAAAAGAGGAGTCATTTATTTAATTTGATATTAGTTCAGTTTGTTATTAGGTGATATGGAGCATTTTGACTGATGATGTGTAATCCAAGAGGTAAATATTAATTGATTGGAAAAAGTGATATCAATAAATTTAACTTTGGAAATACAAAAAATATAAATACTATGATAAGTGTTTGAGTCATATAATTACTTCAAAATGCAAAATTGGTAGGTGGTAAAGATTACATAATTTATTAATGGAAGTTATATTTGCTGAAATTGAATTAGCACGAAGCCCAGAATTTTGTATAGGTTTAGATGGAATTTAATGGATTTATTTACTGAGCTTAGTGGAAGACTTGGTCTTTTGGATTTTAGAATATTTACTAAGGATTAAATATATTTTTGAGGCTTTAAAACAGAAGCTTCTCTATTTATAATCTATATTTTAGGAAATTCCAATTAGAGATTAAACAATTTGTTATTATGTTAATTATCTCTGTTTTTATCCACTGAAGTCAGTTCTCTATCATGAACCATTGAGATCTTTTTCACCTATTGATTTAAAGTTAAATTTTAAATTATCTGTATGAGTATGCAATTTTGAAATGTATACATCTATAATAATTGAAATACAAGTATAATGTATATATTTAACCTAGATATAATTAAAGGGAATTTGAACACAGACTTTTAAACACCCTACACTCTATCCAATATAACCGATACACATGACCACATACATGCGAAAAAGATAAATGTATCACCAATATATGTATGTTATGCTGAACCAGCACTCATCAATTGATCCAGATCATCATCTTCCACACATATCTATATAATCAGTGCTCAGTTTATATTAAGATAACAAATCTACAAATTGCAATGGACAGGCTTCAATTCTCTCCAGTTTCTCCAACTCTTCAGCCATCCATATCACAGAAAATCTGATGTTGGGATGCTCAAAACCCTTGAAGATGCCAATATTATAATTATTCCCATGTTGACCTTAATGCTGGTTCAGCATGAAATGCGTATACTGGAGATCCAAATAGAGCCTGAATAAGACCGTTTTACTATTACAATATATATATAATTGCAAGGATATCAAGTCATATATCATATGACAATTTAATAACCTTGTATTACAAATGTTATATAATGAGTGTGCCAATAGCTCTTAACAAGCTTTTCAGAATATCCCTATCCTCAGACCAGTTTCTAACTCTGGCTTTCATCAGTGAGGCACTAGGATATTCAAGCATTAGATTTAAAATACCAGGTCAAGCCCAGCACTTTACCTAATGTTTAACTATTAAGTAGAAAATCTGAAAATTTCAGATATCGATATGTCTTCAAATCCAGATATCTCACTCAAATAGTCATATGGGACTCAATTAAGTTCAGATAGACCATATATTAACTTTAGCAATAAGCAAACAGTTTATACTTTGTGGCTAATTATGAATCAAAATGTGCTAACATGCACAAGCACACAAAGCTAAAAACAAATAATATATATATATATATTATTTTATTTTAATATCTATTCCATTAAATGGCTAAGCACTTTCAAGGGTCAAAGCCCTCATAATCATAGCCACATTACAAACTATAATAAATTGACTCAGAATGATGCAAATTTATGCAAATGAAATGATAACGCATTCCATTTCTTGGATATTTTGTAGCAAGAGTCTTTTCTATTAATGGCATCACCATCTCTAAATATAAAGAAAGCTTCTTTTCTTTTTCTTTTAAGATCATGCCACTCTCTGCACACCACCACTGGATTTCTCAGTTGGCAATCATGCCCATATCAAGTGCAGTGCTGCTCAAAAACTGAATTATGAGCAGTGTCCACCAAAGCTTTATTCTGAAAATAATTGTGTTGTGATAGTTTAGTGGCAATATAAAAAACCAAAGCCTTAAGAACAATAACAATAATTGCAAGGAAATCAAGCTATATATCAGGTGACTTAATTTAATAAGCTTGTATTACAAATGTTACTTAATGAGCATGTCAATAACTCTTAACAAGCTTTTCAGAACATCCCTATCTTCACACTGATTTATAGCTCTGTCTTTTATCAATGAGGCATTGGGATATTCAAGCCAGAGCTAAAATTGGTCTGAAGATAGGGATGTTCTGAAAAGCTTGTTCAGAGCTATTGTCATGCTCATTATGTAAAATTTGTAGTAGAAGCCTATTAAATTAAGTCATGTGATATATGACTTGATTTCCTTGCAATTATTGTTATTGCTCTTAAGTCTTTGATGATTTTATATTGCTAAAGCTATTAATATATGGTGTTTCTGGATTTAGTTCAGTCCCATATGGCTGGCTATTTGAGTTAGCTGGATTTGAAGACATGTGGATGTCTGAAAATTTTCAGATTTTCTACTTAATAGTTAAACATTAGATAATGGGCTGGGTCTGACCTGGTATTTTAAATCTAATGCATGAATATCTTAGTACCTCACTGATGAAAGCCAGAGTTAACCAATCTGAAGAAAAGGATGTTCTGAAAAGCTTGTTAAGAGCTATTGGCATGTTCATTATATAATATATATGTGTATATAAGACTGAATTAAGGTGATTGGCATGTTCATTATATAATATATATGTGTATATAAGACTGAATTAAGGTGAAATATACTCTGATAAGAACAAAACTTGGAAATATACGTATATAAGAAATATAAAAGCAGAGAGCTCGGTCAGTACTGAGAACTTAATTAGGAGTTTTTCCAGATCTTCTCTAGGTTTTGTCATTATTTTACATCAGTGATTTTCTTGGTTTTTAATTCAATAACTTAGCCATTTATTGCAGTTATGTCATATAAATTTAAAATAATTGCAGCTATACTATTTAAAAATATTTTTAAAATGGACTGAAGGTTACACAAATGAAAAAATATTGGGAATCATTGATTTAAGAAATAATTTTTTGATAAAATTGTTCGAGATGTTATTTTTGTCATATTGCAACCTAGTTTTAAAGAAAAAAAATTATTATAATATTGGTTAATTTTAGTGAATAATATAAATAGGAATTTGTTAAAATATATTGGGTACTAAAAAATAATCAGAATTTTATAATTGAAAAATGTTTATTTTTAAGTGTTATAAATTTAATCTTTTTCAAATTATTATCAATTTGATGCTATACATTAGTTTAAACATGTTTTTCATTTTTCAAAGTGTTTCAGAAATACTTGCAAAGTGATGCCTTTTAATGTCTCTGTCATTTTTTATCCACCCCTGCTAAGTCTGCAAAAAGCAAAAAGGGATTCTTTTTTCATTTGAGCAATTTTAAAAAGTTATACAATGCAAGATCGAATGAATACAATAGCTGATAGATACACTGTATCATGCTGAATTTAATTAAAAAGTGCTTCACACTCATGGCTTTGAGATGACTCTTTGTATGGGTGAAGCTTGCACTCTTTTTTTGCCACAAAACAGGATGTTTACATTTTACCATATCACATAAATGTTTTAAAACTTGCAGATAAAATGGCTGACTATTATGCACTTAATTTGAGAGAAAATGTCATTTATATGTAAAAAAAATCAGCATTGTTTTGACCTTAGACTTCACTTGAGAAAGGTGTGATTCAACTTCTAAGCAAATATTGTCACTGTGCATATAGGCCAGCAACACCTGAAGAAGAATGGAGAATAATACTACTCAAAATGTTGTGTAATTACTAACCTGTATTGTCTATTTGTGTGTTATTACTAACAAGTTGTTTGTATTTGGAAAGTTTAAATAAAGTTTAAAATTTTCTATACAATTCAACATTCACTCATAAATGTTGGAAATAGTCCAACATATCACATCTTACTCATAAACTTGTGTTTGTATGAAATCATCTTTCTTTTAAGATGTTTCAAGCATTACAACTTTTTTCTTGTTCTTTTTTATAAATAAAAAACAAAATTCACATTATCAAACTTTTCAGCTATTAATAAAAAACAAAATTCACATTATCAAACTTTTCAGCTATTATAAAAAAATTGACAAAAATGCAAAATGCACTTTACAAAACAATGTGTTACATGGCTATTTCACAAGGTGATGTCATTTGGCAGATTGACACAGAAATGTCCCTCCAAAAGTATGTAATAGCTGAAGCATACATCATCCAAAACAGAGAATGATTCTGGCTATTTTTCGGCCTCCCTTTGCATAAAGCAGTAATAAGTTTTTTTTTAATCTGGTCTTTAAAAGGTTGTCTTGCCTGTAAACATCAAACTGATATGAAGAAGGCTGTAGTTCAATTATTGCTTAATGTTAAATTGAGTACTAAGATTGAACTCAAATATATATTGCATTGTGGTGTTTGATAGGTGTTAGTTATTGACAAAAACATATGTACAGCAAGAGATTGGTTATTTTTCATCAATTATTATCTTTTGAAAAGATAATAAATTTTTATAGTGGATGTAAATAAAAAATTATATTATATATATATGTACACAATTGTTTATTGTAATGCTAATGTTGTATCAACATGTAAACTGGATCACATCTCTATCATTCAAATAGTTGGTATTCCTTGATCAATTGTTTTAACATTTTTTGCAATAACCACTTGAATGACCGCCAATACCTGATGATGTATGATTTGACTGAAATATCAGTACAATGCTGATCATAATAATAAACAACTCATATATTTAAAGTTATGAAACGTTTGCTATTATATTTAACTGCTAGTAATAACACATAGATTGTATAATTCTTTAGTAGCAGTATTTTCCTCTATTCTTTAGGAATTGCTGGTCTGACAAGTTAAAGTACTACCATAAGAATTGAACCTGTAACTTTTAGATTGATGAATACTGAATTTAAAGTGATGCTGTAATCAACAAAATTCCTTATTGGCTAGAACATTGTCTTAAATTTTCTACTCACGAATCTAAAAGATCCAGGTTCGATTCCCATGCTAGTATTGTCACTGATGGGGTCAGCAATATCTGATAGAAAAAGAATAATTGTGCCAGTCGAAATGTTGTGCTATACACTAACGTGTTTGTTGCTACTAACATGTTAAACGTATTTGAAAAGTTTACATTAAGTTGTAATTTTTTCTAGATATTTATCAATAAATTGTAGATGATGACAATAATCTAACTCATGTGTGTTTACACATGAAAATCTTTGCTTTGACCTATATGTATATTAATTATCACTTGCCGCTTGACTGTTTTCCTCCAAAAGTCATCATATATATATGAAAGAATAAGAATTCAACAATGTAGTCTACTCACTTCAAAAATTACTCACTAATCAGATTATATTTTCATTTGATAGAAAAGCAGAAAGATTTTAGTTTTCAACATAACAAAAATATTTAAAATTATTATATAGAAATAATTAGAGAGAGAGAGAGAAAAGCTTCAATTAAAAAAAAAAATTCCTCCTCTATTTTAAGCCAACGCTCTGTGTTTGATGTAGAAACACAAGAGCATTTTAATTAACCAGCCTTTTTTGTGTTGATTATAGTCTTATTTAAATCTACAACTGAAATTTAGCATTTAACAAGACTTTAAATTCAAAGCATCTGCAACATGCAGTATATTTCTAATTTGTGATAATAAAACCAATTAACACTACTACAAAAAATCAGTTGTTTGATAAATTAGAAATTAAAATACTTGATATGTAGATTATTAAACCGACACAATCCGTCTACATTATGTGGAATTTATTTTTAAACCGAGTGAATAAAAATCTGTTAGATTTAGAATTTAAATAATTTTAAATAAATTTAAAAAAAAAAAAACTTAAGTAAATGGATTTCAATACTAATGTGCAGAATAAACACTTTTAAAAATATATAATATAATTTTAATTTGGATTTTTTATTGGTAAAATTTTACAAATGGATATTCCCCCAGTACGATTGCTAAAACAACATATACATGAAAAGCTTTATAGTGCCATCGTAATGCATCTTCTTATATCGTATAATATAGGTTCCAATCTGGGATAAATAAATTTGATTTTTTTCAAGTAATTATCATATAGTTAATCGAATCAAACATCCAACACTGATCAGTAAATAGGTATGTAGGCATTCTTTGCTAGACAATCAAACAATGATATTAAAACTACTCAAAATCTCACAACTCGTAATTACTAAACTGATGAATACTGCCTTTTCCCCCCACAATTTTTCTACTAGACTATGTTGAGAGGCCTTTACCCCAAGTGACCATTTTAAAAGATGATTTACTTTTTTGTCTTATATTATTCATACTAAATAAATTATCATATTTGTCAACTAGTGAAGGAAAAAAAACTTTTAGCTTGTGAATAGAGGTGCAGTATTGAAAAAAGAGTAAAAGAGCATGAATTGTTATAAAAGGATGTGAAAAGTAAAAATAATAATGATTTAATAACTGCTTCAGTTTTCTTGGATCATGAAAGGACATGTAAATATAAATTTAACTTTAATATTGAAAGTGTTGAGATTCTTCATGAAGAAAGAAACCATAATAAAATAAAAATTAAGGAGGCAATTTTAATAGCTAGAAATAAAATGAATATAATTAATAGACGAGCTACTAATATTAAAATTCAGGATTCATAGGATTTGAGTTGATGATGTTTGGTTCCATAATGTTTTTTTATTATAGCAGCAGTTGATGAGGGTTAAATAATTAACCAAAAGAACTTCTGTGGATTGAAAAACTGTCTATAATAGTTAATTACTGTTATATATATATATATATTAAAAACCAGAAGCTAAACTAATCAATAAAATAAACAAAATTACCCCAACTAAACTAACTCTGAAACACAACCAATACTTTCACTGCTACAAACAGACTTCTCAAATATAAAGGTCTAAAAGAAAAGAAATTTATACCAACTATTACTCACAATTACACATATTCTACACATGTTTAATATTTAAACAACTTTTCAACAAATTAAGTGCTTCAGAATAATACATTTTTAACAATAAATATTTGTTAATTCTTCTTTTTATTTCATTCTTTCAAAAAAGACAACCTTAGATTCATCAAAATGTGTGGCCTGTATTTTTTTTATGGATATGTAAAGCAGAACTGAGATATTTATTTCTAACTCTACTTTTATGTATCTTTATTCCTTCATTTAAGTTCAAACTACTCTGACCTATATATAGCTTCTTACAAAAACAAGGGTTAAGATACACTACTCCAGAAAATCTTTCTACCAAAAATTTCCTTCGCATTGTTTAATAAATTATTCAAAGTAATACTCCTTTTCTAAGCAATTTTCTTATTTCCAAACAAATTGCTATTTTTACATTCAATTCTATAAGAAAACAATTTAAAAGGCAAACAAATAAAATCTCTTTATCCTTCACATTATTATAAATAGCCCATTCAAATAATCTTTATAAAATTGTCATTTTTGAAACAAAAATACCTGCTACTTTATGAGATATACATTGATAGCTATCAGGTTTAATTATAGATCTTAATTCCTTATTCTTAACATAGTAACTGCATACCAAACAATTACTCTTTACATTTTTAATCACCAATAAATCTAAAGATTTTAATTTACCAAACTCTTACTTACTTCCTTCTACAACATACTTTATAGAATGATCAAAACAATTAAATTCATTCACCAACTTTTTCAATTTATAATTTTCAACAACAAACAAACAATCATCAACTAAAAAAAAAGCTTTAACTATATACAATTCTTTCTAAAAACAATTTCCTCTTTCAAATAGTTAATGTAAACTAAATAAATTAAAGGAGAAATAATATAATCTATTATACACCCTTCAACAATCTTATAAAAATTACCATTATAAGTAAAATACATAGAATCCTCCAATAATAAAAGTAAATACTAAATAACTTCATTTCAACAAACATTTTATTAACAATAAATAGTGATTACATACTAATAAAGGATAAATAAATTAATAAGTTGTACAATAATATGATTATATAATGTTCTATTTGTCATCTGGCTAGATTATGTTATGAGAGCACAATTGTTATACTCTTATGTGGTTAGGTATATTGAAGAGATTCTAAGAACTTGTTTAATGGTATTAGCATTTTTAATATAAACATGAATATTTTCTTTTAGAGTTGCCTATTCTATAATGCTGGGTAGGCAGGAGTTGATAATCAGGAAAAGGACAGAGCAGTTAAAGACCAAGTGTCATCAAAGACTTTATTGGAGGCAAGGAGCTGGTCACGTTTCTTGATTTTTTTGAGCATTTGATAAAACAATGGTATGATTTGTGTCGGGGGTAATTCCATGAGAGTTTTTCATCTTACTTTTTGATAAAGATCCATGTTTAATCAATCTAGACATAAGAATATCAATACTGCTTATGGTGATGTACTTGAGTTAATGTTACTTACGAGAAACAACCAAATAACCTAATTCAAGTAACGATTACTCTCTTGCATAAAATTAAGATATCCCACTTACAGATACAAGATTTTATTAGTATGAAAAATAACACTCATTTATAAACAGAATTACCATTAGTTCTACTAGTGCCTGTAAGGCTTACAAAAATAATAATAAGACAGGTATAGTCTGTATAATTACCCTAGGTCAGTCTTTGGTACCTTCAGACCCAAATATCTGGTTCTCCTCCCATCGTTGGTCCTGTTCTGAATTCATGCTACACTTTAGCTCTCAGAAAATCAGGACTCACACTAATCTGTCCTTTCTCTGCTAGATTATATCTAGTTTTTGTTCTATTGTTTATTCCTTATCAATTTTAATCACCAAATTATTCTGGGCTTATTTCTGAACTAATTAATTAAATTGTTCTTTACATTTTTAATCCTTCATTTAATTAATTAATTATTTATTGGGATCTTCCATCTTGTTTTACACTTTGCTTTTAATAAAATATCTATATGAAAAACCATTTGTAATTTTTAATTTTCATTTTTATTAAATCTACTCGTTTATTTTTAATTTTCATTTTTATTAAATCTACTCGTTTACTTTCACATGTAATTATTTAACACTTTTAACTTCTGGAGTACACACAGTTTCAAATGTATTTTTTTTTAATATTAATCATACTACAACATAACATTTCCTCCCCCACTTTAGAAGTTATGGTTTATCCATCTTATACATATTCTTTAAGGTACAAAGGTCTTCTTTTACATCGTATTGATCTAGGTGATTTCCTGTTTTCAATCTGTATTTTATCCTCTTCAACTGCATCTTCTTCGATGTCGGTCAGTATCATTTGTTTATCTGAATTCTTTACATTTGCATGTTGGAACTGCTGGAACATATCTAGTTGTATGTCATCTTCACTTTTATGAATATGATTTTTGTGATGCTTATATATGTTTCCGTTTTCGCCTTTAATATCATAAATTTGCTTTGATCGCGCCTGTTCAATTTTGCCATTAACCCATTGTTTACATAGTATATCTCTGAATATTACAATGTCTCCGATGTTAAAGTTTTTCACTGGGTCTTGGTTATATTTATACATATGTGTATCAGGTCACAAAAAAATCTAAATTAGTTCGTATTTTCCGAACGAATAACATTTCAGCTGGCAATTTTCCAGTCATTGTTGATGGAGTTATATGTTGATACATCATGAATTCCTGTAAGACCTTTTTCATATCCATATTTTTGTTTTTTCTTAAATATTTTTTTCACTTGCCCTACTGCATTTTCCACCAAACCATTTGATTCAGGGTAATAAGGGGGTGTATATACATGTTTGATGTCCCATTTTCCAAATTGTATTTTTAATTCTTCACTCGCAAATCCAGTTCCGTTGTCAGAGATGATTGCTTGTGGAAATCCATGTATATAAAATATGTCTGTTAAACATTTTATTGTTTTGTTTGCACTAGTATTTTTAACCTCGTGACATTCTATCCATTTAGAGAAAGCATTGATTAAAATTAAATACTTTCTTCCTTCTATTGGACCCACATGGTCTATATGAAGTCTTTGCCATGGATATATTGGTTTAGGCCAAGAAGAATATTGTTTATTCAGCAGAGCTATTTCAGACTTACATTTATCACATTTTTTAATATACTTTTCAATATCATTACTTATCTGCGGCCACCAAACATAACTCCGAGCTAGAGCTTTAGTTCGCACGATGCCTGGGTACTCCTGATGCAAAAGTTCTAGAACTTTCATTCTCCCTATAGGAGGTATAACTACCCTGTCTCCCATATTATTACACCCTTTACAGACCACAATTGGTCTCTATTGACCCAAAACCCCATTGCTACATTTTCAGGTTTTTTATTAGGCCAACCTTGGCTTATCCATTTCCTAAGTAACACATACCCATCATTTTCATTTGTCCATGTCTGAACTACTTTACTATTTATGACTTGTGATTTCATATTGTCAATATGATTAACTTCCACATCAGTTTCATAGTTGTCATTATTTCCGGGCACTCTAGACAGAGCGTCCGCATGAGAAATTATCTTTCCTTTTTGATATTTTAGATTGAAATCATAAGCAGTAAGTGTATTATCCCATCTGAGCATGCATGGACTTAAATGCTCTGGCATCGGACAAACTTTTCCTATAATCCCTAACAAAGGTTTGTGATCTGTTACTAATTCAAATTTCCATCCATATATAAACTGGTGAAATTTTTTCACAGCAAACATGACTGCCAAAGCTTCTTTGTCCAGCTGACTATAATTTTTTTCAGCTTTAGACAAAGTCTGAGAAGCATAAGCTACAGGACGTTCATGCCCGTCTATTTGGTGCACTAAAACTGCTCCGATTCCCTATTGTGATGCATCTGTAGTAATAGTGATGTCTTTGTCGCTATCAAAATGCACTAATAAGCTACTAAAGATTAACAATTCCTTAACTGCTTTAAACGCTTTTTCATGTTTGGTATTCCAAATCCATTTCTGACCTTTGCGTAGCAGTTCATATAGAGGAGTTGTGACCATTGCTTTATTTTTTAGAAAAAGTTCAAAAAAATTAATCAAACCTAGAAAAGCTTGAAGGTGGTTGACATTTATTGGGCTTGGAACATCTTTGACTGCCCTAATTTTTTCAGTTAACAAACTTTTCTCTTTTTCCGAAATAAGATGGCCTAAAAACTTTAATTCTTCTGTTTCCCAAACACATTTTTTAATATTTAATTTTACCCCTGCGTTATTTAGTTTCTCGCATACTTCCCGAATTTTACTTCTTAATTTTTCCGGTGACATCGCAGCAATCAAAATATCATCATAATATGGCATCACTTCTTCCAAACCTTGTAATATTGAATTTATTTTTGCTTGAAATATGTTTGGAGCTGATATTCCAAAAGGAAGATGATTACATTTGAATAATCCAAAAGGTGTCGTAATAGTTAATAACCGAGCTGTAACATCCGTAACTTTTAGTTGGTGATATGCTGAATTTAAATCCATTTTCACAAATTTTTTTGCTTTAGCTAGATTACTGAGAATCTCACGTACATTCAGCACCGGGTAATCTCCCTTATTAAGATACTTATTTACTGTTGTTCTATAATCTCCAATCTCCACACAGCCTAATTTTTCTGTCTGGTTTTGTTAACACAACAATCGGCATGGCCCAATCCGCCTCCTCGACTGGGGATAACATGTCTTTTTTAATTAATGCTTCTATTTTTTCCTCTACTAACTTCCTTGGTGCAAAAGGTATTTTTCTCGGTTTACAAATAACTGGTTTAGTATTTTCATTTAAGTGCAAGTCAATGGGCTTTGATTTTATCAAACCTAAATCTTCCATAAATAAATTCGGATATAACTCTATCATTTCTTTTTCCACCGAGACCTTTTTAACTATATTAAATTTAATGCCTAAGTCTTTAAACCAGTTTCTTCCTATTAACGGACTAATCTCTTTATCTACTATATATATAGGTAATTTGCAGTTTTTATTTTTAAAACCAACTATTACTTTGGATTTCCCAATTAAGTTGATCAGGTTCCCATTGACATCTCTAACATTAATGTTAGCTTTCTGTATTTTAATCTGAGGGCTCTCTGTGGATATTTCCTTCCACCTTTTCATAGATATTAATGAAATTCCTGAGCCACTATCTATTTCCATTTCTACTCTTTTGTTACTTAACTTAATCTCTAGCATGAATTGATCCTGCTCATTTTTTAAGATATTTTTTTTAATTACTGATTTTCACTGTTTCTGATCTTTACCATATTCAGATTTTTGTTTAGGTTTTTTGCACACTGCTGCTAAATGGCCTTTGCCCCCACAGTTATAAGATTTTCCGTTCTTCCATTTACAGCTTTTAGACAAATGACCTATGTTACCACAACAAAAACATTTCATTTCGAAACTTTTCCCTTCTTTAGTACAATCCTTATCCTTTCTATTTTAAAAATAGTATTCCTAGAGTTTTCCTCCGTTCTATTTGAAAAAGCTAAAGCTTGTTCTACCACTGATTTGTATACTATTCCCTTTTGAATAGCATCTTCATAAGTCATCTGAGTTTCAATTAATAATGATTGATGCAATTTATCATCCTTCATTCCCCATAATACCTGGTCAATAAGAATTTGTTCCACAAAGTCGCTGTACTCGCAATTCTTTGCTAATTGGCGTAGAACAATATCATATTCTTTTATCGATTCGAGTTTGTCTTGTTTGCGGTTCCTCAATTTTAAGCTAGCTAAATACTTCGATGGTCTTGGGCTAAAATAATCTGTTAGTCTTTGAACCAGGTCATCATAGTTACTACTATCTGTAACTTGTCCATTATACAATTTGTTTACTATTTCAATAACTTTTCTACATGACAAACATAATAACGCTACTACTTTCCTGTCATTTTCAATAATACTATTTAACTTAAAATAATTTTGTAATTGGAGCACATAAAAGGGCCATTCATGTGGATTATCTATCCCAAATTCTGATATATTAGCTTGTCCTATTGACATTTTAATTCTTTAACTCACCAATTTCTGAATTACTGTTCGGTGTACTTCTTTCATAAGCTTGAAAAACAGGTTTTCTCCTGTCTGCACCAAAATTGTGATGTACTTGAGTTAATGTTACTTACGAGAAACAACCAAATACACCTAATTCAAGTAACGATTACTCTCTTGCATAAAATTAAGATAACCCACTTACAGATACAAGATTTTATTAGTATGAAAAATAACAATCATTTATAAACAGAATTACCATTAGTTCTACTAGCACCTGTAAGGCTTACAAAAATAATAATAAGACAGGTATAGTCTGTATAATTTCCCTAGGTCGATCTTTGGTACCTTCAGACCTGAATATCTGGTTCTCCTCCCATCATTGGTCCTGTTCTGAATTCACACTACACTTTAGTCTCTCACAAAATCAGGACTCACACTAATCTGTCCTTTCTCTGCTAGATTATATCTACTTTTTGTTCTATTGTTTATTCCTTATCAATTTTAATCACCAAATTATTCTGGGCTTATTTCTGAACTAATTAATTAAATTGTTCTTTACATGTTTAATCCTTCATTTAATTAATTATTTATTTGGATCTTCCATCTTGTTTTATACCTTGCTTTTGATAAAATATCTATATGAAAAACCATTTGTAACTTCTAATTTTCATTTTTTTTAAATCTACTTGTTTACTTTCACATGTAATTATTTAACACTTTTAACTTCTGGAGTACACACAGTTTCAAATGTATTTTGTTCTTAATATTAATCATACTACAACATAACACTTATCTATTAACAGATTGAAACATATTCTCAATATCCAAACTACACAATTAGTTTCCATTTTAAAATTATTAATCTTATCAAAAGCCTCAAAAGAAGACCAAACTGTGTAATGATCGAAATTAACAAATTGTTTTAAAAAATTATTCAAGAACCTAGAAATACCCCCACAACGCTACCTGTAAAATCAAAAATAAATCTTAAAGGAAAACTATTTTTGTGAGTCTTAATATTCATATACATCACATGATCACCATCTCTTATACTAGCACATAATTGCTATTAAACATGACAAAACTCTCCATACAGTAGTGCCACCCTGTGCCAACCAGAGTTCAGACCCATATGACTATATAAGCTATTGAGCTTAGATTGAAAATATTATTGTGTTTTCATTCTCATAGTTTTGTAGTCAAGTAGAGATAAAAGGTGGTTGCTGGAGGGTTGCATTAGATCCTAAGAAACTAGTCTGGGGATATTGGATGAGTAAGCACTAGATAGGAATTTTATGCACAAGCCTTCTGGCATCCATTGATTACTCTAGTTGGCACAGGGTGGCACTACTGTATGGAGAGGTTTGCCTTGTTTTATTCATATACATCTTAGCTGATATGAAGTCATTAGGTTGACATTTCAAATGAACTATTTCTATTAAAACCATTTAAATTTACCTTTTTTTCTAAAATTAATATTTTAAATAGAGTAGATTATTTGTAATATTATCCTAATGACTTCATATCAGCTAAGATGTTTGTGAATATTAAGACTCACAAAGATTTTTTTTTTTTTAAGATTTACTTTTGACTTTACAAGTAGGATAATTGTAGGTTTTTGAATAATTTTTTAAAACAATTTGTTAATTTTGGTCATTACATAATTTTTTTTTCATTTGAGGCAGTCCTTTCATGCTCAACAAATATTGAGCCCCCTTCTGTTTTACTTTTAGTTCTGTTGTATAGATATCTGTGCTGTTCCATTCTAGTGGCAATATTATTCTTCATTTCTCCATAGTAGGTGTATTAATAAAACATTTATCATTAATATAAACCATTCATTGTGTGTTCTTAATTTTAATTTATTAGATTTTATTATTACATTTGAAAGAAGGTATAAATTACCTATGCTATCATGTTCATTTAATACACAAATGTTGGGGAAAATTCTTAAAAAAATATTAATTGTCAAGAAAGTAAAATTAAAAAAAATATTACATTTAGTTGTTTACTGTGAAACTATGAGATGCAATGCAGTTGGAATCAGTGGGTCTACTGATCCTGATGCTCTTTTAAATAAATAAAAAAACTGGTTCCACTGGCAATGCAAATCCGAATAAAAAATTAGGTGAGTTAATCTGGAAATATAGTTATGTTCTGTGAAGCTTTCTAATATCAAGAATGAATAAATATGCAGATGTAACTTGATTAACAAATACATTGGAAATTTATAATGTATAAAGCCTAAATTTATCGAAAATGGTACAATATATATATGGTAAGTATAGGGATTTGAACTCAGATTTTCAAGCACCCTTCAACTATCCACATTATCTCATACAACTGATACACATGACTACACACATGTAGAAAAGATAAATAATCATCAATATTCATATTTCGTGCTAAACCAGACCTCATCAGTTGGTCCAGATTATCATCTCCCACACATATATATAATCAGTGCTCAGTTTATATTAAGATAGCAAATCTTTATTCTTTAATGGACAGGCTTCAATCCACTTCAACCTCCAACTTTTCAGCCAGCCATATCATTGAAAATCTAATGATGAAAACTCAAATCCCATGCTGATGCCAATATTATTGCCATGCCCATGTTGACCTGAAGTCACCCTGATCTCTCATGTATAGGACCTTATCCATTTAAATACATATAAGAGGGATGGACAGGATACAAGCTTGATGTGTAAATATTTGAAAACCAGGTGCCTGGCAATAATATTTGTATCAGCATGGGATTTGAGTTTTCATCATTAGATTTTCAATGATATGGCTGGCTGAAAAGTTGGAATGAATTGAAGCCTGTCCATTAAAATATAAAGATTTGCTATATTAATATAAACTGAGTACTGATTATATATGTGTGTGGGAGATAACAATATGGACCAACTGATAAAAGCTGGTTTAGCACAAAATACATATATTGGTGATTATTTATCCTTTCTACATGTGTGTGGTCATGTGTGTCAGTTGTATGAGATAGTGTGGATAGTTGAAGGGTGTTTGAAATTCTGAGTTCAAATCCCCTATACTTACAATTAAGCTCCCAGGTTTGTGAAGAGTGCCTGGTTATCAAATATTTATATATATATGGTAAAAAATAAAATGGAATATCATATATGACACTATAGGGAAAGATTTTTCCAGCAGCCCCTCATGTAAAAGTTCTGAAGCAGAAGAAACTACTCATCAGAATTGCCAATTTTCATGGGGGGAGGATATGAGTGATTTTCCCATTTAATTTTATTCTTTAGCTAAATATAGCTACATATCCATTTTCTGATTAATATTGGATTACTAGTTGAATGCATCTGATAGAAATAATCAAATAGTTGTTCAGGAGTTCGAGCACTGACAGTGAAAGTCTATGGGCCTTGAGTTTCAGCTGCCAATTTATAACTATGCCAAATTATGCAGTTATTTATTATCTTCTACTTGGAATTTTCTATGTAATCTCCTTTACATTTGAAATTTATATTTTAAATATATATTATAAAAAATTGAATCATTACTACAATCATTTTAAATAGCTATTTTAAAATAATAAAAAAAATGAAATTTTAAAACTTTTAATTTTATTTAAATACATTTATTTTTTTAATTTTCTTTTGATAAAAATGTTTTTTAAAACATACATTAGTCATCTTGCATTTGATATATTTTCATTACTGATTACAAATATGGTGGATTTTGTCTAGAAATCTCAACTAGTTCTTGAATTGAGAACCTTGTATACATATGAGTGATAATTAGAAAAATTTTATGGATTTATAAATAGAGGTATTGAAAGTTTAAATGGGATTTTCCATGAATTATTCTAAATAAATGTCAGCTATGAAACATCCAGACAAAGAATTAATTATAATCTGGCATTGTAAATTGTAATCTCATCATCTCGCAATAGGATTTAACTATCTGATCAACTTTTGATTTGTATCCGTCAAATAAATAATTATTTGGGTGGTTACCTGGTTACATCATAGCATTTACCTAAAATAATATATGGAAACTACTTTTTCAAGTGCTATCAATATAAATAAACAACTACTTTCTTACTATTTGTACAAATTTTTCTGATAAAGGGATGCTTCATTTTTATTGATAGCACACGAAAAAAAATCTATTTATATTTGTCTTATATATATGCACACACAGTGCTGTGCTTATTAAAATATATTAAATAAACTCACTATACATATTACCACACACAGCAAGCTAGAGTAATCAATGGATGCCAGAAGGCTTGCGCATAAAATCCCCATCTAGTTCCTACTCATCCAATATCCCCAGACTAGTTTCTGTCTTGTGGCCTTCATCAGTGAGGAGCCTTGGATCTGAGAGCACTGCCTGTTTTAACAACAGTTATAAGCAAGCATAAGAAATGGGGATCATGTGATGTTTATTTACTATTAAATAAGTAGAACAGCAATTGGTCAAATAATATTTTTCAGACAAAAAAATAGCAGATTTGAATTTGCTTGCAGTTTTTAGGATGACTATTTCATGTGTTAATAATATTTTATATTTTATCTTTATTTAAATGTTTCACCTACACATAGTGTCAAAATTTAATTGATTGCAACTACTTTCATGCACATTTGTTAATTAATTACATACAGACATGATATACGTATTTCTTACCAATGATAGACGTACCATTATATTACAGCCATATTTTTTTGCCATTGCCAGAAAAGTTATAACAAAAAAATAAACCCAAGAGTATCTGCATTTTAAGAAACATCTGATTGATAAGCCTAAATTAAACAACTTTAATTTTCTAGATAAGATATATTCAGATACCTATTTGCTTACCATTAATTAGATAGTTAGCTGAAATAATTACAAAATAATATTTTACAAAGCTTTTATATTATGTTTTAATTATTTTTTGCTTGTAAACTTCGTGGCTTAAAGATTAAACTACTGTTTGTTTATATAGAATAAAGGCTACCTCTGTTTAATTTAATGCAATGGTAAAATCGTGAACTATATTACTACAGCTATTCTGAACTTGAATTCTGACTGAGAAAAATTACAAAAAAATAATCAGTTTATTTATTGAATGGAATAGGTATGCCTTTTAGTTCGTGATTGTCACATGACTCCTGGATAACTAATTAAATAATTATGCATGTAAGGGCTTTAGATATTATTCAAACAATAATTTTTAATATAATTCATTGACTTATTGACTCATTCTGTCAGTTACTGGCTTTAATATTTAAATATACACCATAACTCTTTGTTAAATAATTTTTATATCGTTATCAAAATCCCACTAGTAAAATAAATACATCAGATTATAAATGAAAAGACAATTTTAATAACTGAAATTTAAAAATAAGTTATATAGAAAATTCGTAAATCTATCCTCTATTATTATACAATCCTCTCCCTAACCAATCAAAGTTATATTTTCTAAAATAATTTCTTATATATTTTTTTAATATCTTATAGCGTATCCATCCCACTCCCCTCTAATCTTTTAAATTTGAATTTTTGGTTGCGCCATGATTGAAAGTATCTGCGTTTTTTTAGCCTCTTACTTGAGCTAATCTCTGAGGGTATGAAACAACCATCATTTAGTAATTGTAATAAAAAAGTTTTCCAAATGTTGTTCCCTAGAAATCTTGATCTCTATAGTAACCACAAGCATCTTAACGGCGAATGGCATTAAATCACTTCTTTGATGGTTTCTTCAATTCCAGCCCCATTTCAATTCCCATCACAACTCCTCCGAAGTTTCTTCCTCTTACTGCTTAAACTTTGTCTGACAGCACGATTTCTTTGGTGCCAGTTTATAAGAAAGTGATTTTTTTAAAAAAATAAATAAATAAACAGTAAAAATATTGACTTTGTGTATTGGCAGATATTTTTATTTTAAGTAAACTTTTTTCTTTCATTCTTTCTCATATTTACGCGCACACACGTATACAAAGATACAGCATGCGTGTGAACAATTTGAAGTGTAATTTTTTAATTACTAGAAGTAAATAACAAAAATGCACATTCCCTTGTATTTTTTTTTAAATTTTGAAGCAGCGGTACTTCATAATTTATAATATATGGATGGAGAAATGTAAGATTCTTTTCTTGTACAGAGAAATGTGGGATTGTGTTAGTGCGCTAAATTAACAATGTTTTGATTTTGATATTATTTTCTTAAATTTAAAATACAACCGTTTAATACAAGAAATCTCACAGCCTCGTGGCTTAGTTGACCATAGTAAGACCTACTATTCAAACCATGAATAGAAACGGACATTTTTTAGATAGCTGAGGAATGTCAGATTTTTCAGGTTGCTGGCATATCCTTTATCAAGTCATCTATTATTATTCAATAAATAGTTGTCTTGATAATGTTAAATGAAGAGCAGAGACATTTGTGTAATGGTGCACTGATCATAAAAACAAAAAAGTACAATTATAAGATGACACACTAATGAGAATACTCTCAGTGGCTCGGATATTCATAATATAGTTTTATCTCCCTTCTACCATGTCTTCTAGATATAAAAATATTTTATTAAATATCTTTATATCTATTCATCTATGAATGTAATAGTTATTGATGAAATGTTGACAAATGTATATTGTTCCAAAACTACAAAAACTTAAGACAAAACTAATATTTTAATTTTTAATGAATGCAAATATTTAAAAGATAATTGTACAGTTTATCCTTTCTTTACTCTAGCATCAGTTGGGAGTTTGAATCATCAGTCATTAGCAAAAAATAATACAATTTAATCCTAATCCCAAAAAAGTTTCTGACTTTTTCCTTCTATGAAAACTTGGAATAGTAAAACAAGAATTATGATCGTTATTCATTAGCAACCATTTGGTTCACTACAAAATTTTTGACTTGAAATTTAAAAAAAAAACTGAGTTTAAACTCAATTCGATCTGCTTGCATAACTGTAGAGTCCTTAACTAGATCTAGCTACAGTTATTTTTTTACCTTGCTAGGAATGTTAATACTAACACAACTTCTTTGATTTTGGTGTATTTTAATCATTCCTTAAATAAAAAGATATATTTATTAATTAGACTAAATAATACAATTGGGTTTTACATGTTATATAGTTTTATATCCAAAAACAAACTGCATAGCCAAGCAACAAAACTTAGACCATCATCAATGGATAATTTAATGTCATCATCTAGCATCTCAAATTTAAATCGGTACTATGAAGCAATAATGCTTTCTTTTATAATTTTGGTTTGGTTCTGTGATAAGATTGAAGAGTCTTGAGCTCCTGATCTATGGACTATAACTCAGCTCTGTCATTTCCATGCTAGAATTTTTTTATAAATTCACACATAATAAACCAATTAAGTATTATTTTATTTACATTATGGTAATTAAAACGTATGTAACTACCTCCCACTGAGTAATTTTTATGACATCACATAACTCAGTGAGAGGTAGTTACTTCTCATCAATTACAGATAAAAGTGTTATAATTATTTATTATTCAATTATAATAATAAATATTATGGTAGAGCAAAGTGTTTTAAAAGAAAGAAATTTATATTAATGCTTGATTGATTTTTTCTATTGTCAACATATTAAACCTTAACTGATTACAAGTTTTTGTTTATGTGAACACATCCACACATTATTCATAAGTTGGCAATTATATTTTTTTACATCACTTTTTTTTAAATTCATAACTTAAAGCCATGTTGAAAATTATATATATATAAACAAAGAGTATAATATAATCTAAAAACAGCTCATAGGACAGAAGAAATTGCTTATTAAACTTACAAATTGTAAGTGGTGAAGATTTAAATACTTCCATCTTTGTCTCACCCTGAGATTAAAAATAGATGGGCATTTATTTATTAACTAATAGTAGATATTCTGCAGAAATGATTACGGGCTAATCATCTGAAAGTCACATCTTATGGCCCTGATTGAAATCTAAAAATAATTAATGGTTTTTTGAGCTTGAATTCAATCACCAAGTTATTAAAATGATATGTAGACACACTGCATACAAAGTTGAGTTATTCTTTGTGTTTATATTTAAATCTATGAAAAGAGTGAAGATGGATTTTTGATATTCAACAATCAATTCTGTTTACACATTAGTTTTCCCATCCCCATTGCATCTGTATCAAGTCATTACTATGTGTATGTATAAGTATTTGTGTTATATCCATGTGTTCATATTTAAGCTTACCTCAAGAGTAAAATGGTTGTAATATGCATATTGAAAAAAGGGTGATCTGACTTTTGTGTTAATGGATGATTGTAATATAGTAAGGTTGAGACAAGGTATGCACTAATAAAAACAAAAAATCTTGAAATACGTATCTATTGCCTACCTTTCCACAAAATAAATCAAATCAAAATAACAAACAAACAGTCTTCCATTTCAAAAAATAGCCATTAATTTCAATATATATACAAAACAAACCATTCTTTATAAATCTTTATTTATTCTATGAACTATTATAAAAGTATAAATATTCTCCATTTCATTTCGACTATATTCTTTTATAGTCTTTATCAGGGAACAATTAAAAAATACATAAACAATAAATATAAATATCAATAATCCAATATATATAACAAATACAAATAACTCTTATCTTAAAACTCTTCTACCAAACAATCTTAAATTTCCATTACATTCGTTTTTGAAATACCTTTCTTAAAATAATTCATATAATTATTTAATTAAACAATCTTTTTTTTTTCAATTAACAATGTATTCATTATAGGTTTCATTTCACAAAATGTTAAAAATTGATAAAAAGCAGTCCTACTTTGCATGAGAATGTTCTCAACATGGTTCATAAATATTCTAGTGTTAATACCTCTATAAAAACATATATTATTTTTTTAACTATTAAAGTTTATATCTGGGCCAGGATAAACTCTAGTTTAATAAATGTTTAGTAATATCTAAAATGTTCATGTTAAAGTTGGGAGTACAAAAAGATTGATACTTGCATTTGGTATTGATAATGATGTAAAAAAACATGTGGTCTGAGCCAACTGACCAGTGCTAATTTTATATCAAATACACTCTGGGAGTCATTGGTCTTTCAGATGTTTTTGTTTTTACATTTTTAGAAGGGATGGTGAAGTAGAAATTTTATGTATAGTGTATTGTAGGAATAGAGTCCTCCTACTACATATATGGTATTAAATAAAGAAAACAAAATGTCTGTGTATCTTTGTTTGTGTGTGCATTATAAATATTAATGGGTAAGATTTAATAGTAAGAAATACTGAGAAAAATGAATATTATAAGAGATAATTAGTTGTTTTATACTTTTATATTAAATATAGCAATTTCATTATATAGTTTATTTTTCTTTAAAATAAAACAGGCTAGACTAGATTGTTTAGGGGTCAAATCTAAAGGTCAATAGATTAATAGTCTACAAAGTATACATGCTGTTTGAAGTAAGGATGTGTGTAAATCAAAGACACTTGCTTTTAATTACACATAAATTTTGATTTTTAATTTTTTTTCTTTTGTTATCTGAATTTTAAATTGTCAAAAAGAAAAGAGCGATCTTTGACACTGGAGAGATTAATTGATTTTTTTTGGTTACTTGACCATTAAGTGTCAGCAGTTGGAGTTCTGTTGTTTTTCTAAAATGACAGTGGTTTGTGTGAAACAATCTTTGGGATGGCTGATGAAGGTCTGTTGACCTATACAAAGCTAGATGAATTATGAAAACTAAGATATAAAAAGCTTGGTGAGAAAGAGAGGGGTTCAGTAGTCAGTAGTTATGTTATTTTTTTCTCTTTTCAAATTCTGTGGAGCAATATTAATTTTTTCTTTTTCTTTCCCTGCACTTGAGGGAAGAAGTAAATGCACAATGTTAAAGTATTGCTTTATATAGAATAGACAAAGATGTGCTGATATATAAACACTATTGCAGTTAAGTTATTCCAGAGGAAACTATATTTGTGAGTTATGAAAAGAGTTTCAGAGAAGAAAGAAACTTAGTGGAAGAAAGCAGTATATCTCCATCAGAATCAATAAAGATTCAGTCCCTAAAAATAAGCTGAAAAGTAAAAATGGTGTTATAAGGAGAATATATAAATTGCTGCTTTAGAACAAAATGAACTGTGTTTATATATATTTTTAGCTGTAAGAAAAGAAGAATATGTTGTTAAATTGCACTATTTTGTCCCCATAATCTCACCATCATGAGTTAAATAGTTTTTCTATGCACTCATATATATATATTGTAACGAGCACAGATGTTCGTTACATTGTTTTTTTTTATATTTATTAAACATGAAGGTAAATTAAAAAGTTTGCATTTAAAAATTTTCTTTAAGAATTAAAAATTGAAATTAAATATCATCTTAAACTCATATATATTAAATCGCACAGATAAAAAAAAAATTAATTATTAAAATAAAACTGTATTAAAAATAGAAAAGGTATTTTAAAAACAAAAACTTAAAAAGATTTAGAGATAAAAATATATATTTGATTTGGAAAACAGGTTAATTAATCAGAAATGGAAATGATTGTTAATTAGTTAAATGTAAACCAGCCTTGGGCATTTAAATGTAAAAACATCGGTCAGATAGGAAAACAATAGAAACAAATAGCCAATGAAAGAAATCCATCGGGAAATCGGACCTCAGCGAAAGGATCATCACATCGATGACATAATGCCAAGTCAATCCTTCGAATATGTATAAAAGGAAAATTTGGAAATTATTAGTGAGTGATTGATTATTACGATGAGATATGTGTTAGTGCGGAAGTGAATGAGAAGGGATTGAAAAAAGACGCACGATTCAATCCCTTCAGCTTTGCTAAGAAAGAAAAAGAAATGAACTATCGTTTTTCTACATTGAGGACCAGTTAAAGCAAAAAACCTCCGGATGGATAAATAAATCAGCCAACAGAATACCAATTTTAGGACGGCGTGGGAATTCACGTTCATGGCAAGCAACGGATACAGTTGGACGTTTTAAAAATCGTAAGAACTTTATATTCACTTGAAACAATAAGAACTCTAAATTTTAAAACTTTTTAGTAAATAATGCAATAGAATCCTATCTGACCAAACTAAATTCTTCATTAATAATGTTATTTGATGTATTTATTTATTTATTTAAAATCATTTCCATTTATTTAACTTTGTTCTTTAAGTTTATTTATGATTTCTGTTTTCCGATAAATTAAAATATATCAATGTTAAACTTAAGTCGGGCGTGAATGGCTGTATAGATTTGTAAAGTTATATTAGGGGAGGGTAATCTTAGGTTATTTGTTTCATTGTTAAATTGGGTCAATGGATTGGATGTATTGATGTAGTTAGTAGATGTAGTCAGAGATTCGCTACTGGCAGAATCGTTTATATATACGCCGCACTCTCCCGTTTTGCCTATGGAAGGAATTATAAGACGCAGAGCCCAGTTCCTTTCTATGGAGTTTTTTTTTATTGCTCTTCTTGTCTGATAGATGTCATATTCCTATCTGATGAGGGTCAATGGCTTCTCTTAATCTTTTTGGTGCTGTCGTATCCCGTATTACATTGAATACATCGATGTATCAGATGAATTGATGCCAGTTTGACTGCGAATTTTAGCCTAAGGTTAAATAGGGATAGAATATTTTATTTTCAAATGCAAATCTATGTAGTCTATTCATACTTGACCCTAAATAAAAATGCATTAAATTTAAGTTGTTTATAGACGCTTGCATGGATTGGTTATCGGTTAAGTATGTTTTGGGTTTTCATATTTTATCAAAATATATAGACATTCGATAAATAATGATACCTTACGGTGAGTATCTAAAATGTATTTATTCAGATGTCTTTTAAGTTATTGGTGACAATGCAAGTATCTTATGGTGAATACTATTGGGTTACATATAAATTTCCCTCCGCAATTGTCACTAATCAATAATTTTGTATTTTGATCGTTTATGTTTCTTTTGAAATGTTTTTGACCGTGAAATCTATGTAACCGATCTATATTCAACATTATAAACAAGCTTTCATAAATTTATATGTGCGAACTTAATTAAAATGTAAAATTATAATATAATAGTAATTAAATGTAAATTAAAGTAGAGTTAAAAATAATGTTAAATGTTAAAATGTAAACTGATACTAAAACAATTTTAAATCTTATATATATGTGCATAAATAAATGTTTGTACGTTAATTACTGGCAGTGGCTTATTTTATTTATTTTTTTTTTAATATTGAAATATAATTAGATAAGATATTATATTATTTAATCTCTGCTATTCCACTGAGCTAGTGACATGGGCTAACGACCGGAATCAAAATTTAAAAAAAAAAAAAAAAATTTTTTTTTTTGACTTACGTATCTGCCTACTTTATAAATTTTTCTAGGTTCAAAGGCCTAGATGGTGCCCGTAGTGCAGATTACGTGAAGTCACCTTCTCCGGATCGTTACAACTGGCTTTCCCAATCTGGGGCCGATTTTTAATAAAAACCACATATACCCTGAGTAAATTTCTTTTTTCAAAATGAAATGTTTTATCTGTTTACATAAAGTTGTATACTTTAAATCTGATAAAAGCACTGCCAGAAAGAAATAGCACATATATTAAAAACCAACAGAAAGATATAAATAATTTTAAACTGTATTTTGTTAAAAAGAAAGTCAAAAGGTTGCAATTGATATGTTTTTTTTTGTTGATACATATTATGCTTTTATGTGTATAGGTGCACGCAACCACGTAAGTTTATGATCGAAATGTGGTACCTTACAATGAGTACCGTTGGGAATTTACTTCAGTGTAATCCTATTTAAGCATTTTAATCAGTCATAAATAAGTTGATGGTATTTATAATTGTGCTGCAAATATACACGCATAAACCCATTATCTTTCAAAATATATTTACTTCAATGCAACCTTCTTAAATAAATAATTTATAAAATAACTTACTTGTCATGCTGTGTGTAAAAATAAAATGTATAAAATAAAATAGAACTCTTGTGGGGAGGGGTGTAAACGTAAATGGTCCTTAGGTAGGCGATAGTCAACATTTTTTTTTTTTTGTTTTTTTGTATATAGTCTTTTTGTAAAATTATTAACCGGATGTTTTGTAAATGTCTTCGTCAATCGTGTACCGTAATTACTAACCCTAAGTAAAATATTTTTTTTTTTTGATCATTTTTTTTTTAAGCAACTTTACTGATATGTAACGAGCACAGACGTTCGTTACATTGTTTTTTTTTATATTTATTAAACATGAAAGTAAATTAAAAAGTTCGCATTTAAAAATTTTCTTTAAGAATTAAAAATTGAAATTAAATATCATCTTAAACTCGTATATATTAAATCACACAGATAAAAAAAAAAAAATTATTAAAATAAAACTGTATTAAAAATAGAAAAGGTATTTTAAAAACAAAAACTTAAAAAGATTTAGAGATAAAAATATATATTTGATTTGGAAAACAGGTTAATTAATCAGAAATGGAAATGATTGTTAATTAGTTAAATGTAAACCAGCCTTGGGCATTTAAATGTAAAAACATCGGTCAGATAGGAAAACAATAGAAACAAATAGCCAATGAAAAAAATCCATCGGGAAATCGGACCTCAGCGAAAGGATCATCACATCGATGACATAATGCCAAGTCAATCCTTCGAATACATATAAAAGGAAAATTTGTAAATTATTAGTGAGTGATTGATTATTACAATGTGAGAGATATGTGTTAGTGCGGAAGTGAAGGAGAAGGGATTGAAAAAAGACGCATGATTCAATCCCTTCAACTTTGCTAAGAAAGAAAAAGAAATGAACTATCGTTTTTCTACATTGATGACCAGTTAAAGCAAAAAACCTCCGAATGGATAAATAAATCGGCCAACAGAATACCAATTTTAGGATGGCGTGGGAATTCACATTCATGGCAAGCAACGGATACAGTTGGACGTTTTAAAAATCGTAAGAACTTTATATTCACTTGAAACAATAAGAACTCTAAATTTTAAAACTTTTTAGTAAATAATGCAATAGAATCCTATCTGACCAAACTAAATTCTTCATTAATAATGTTATTTGATGTATTTGTTATTTATTTATTTAAAATCATTTCCATTTATTTAACTTTGTTCTTTAAGTTTATTTATGATTTCTGTTTTCTGATAAATTAAAATATATCAATGTTAAACTTAAGTCGGGCGTGAATGGCTGTATAGATTTGTAAAGTTATATTAGGGGAGGGTAATCTTAGGTTATTTGTTTCATTGTTAAATTGGGTCAATGGATTGGATATATTGATGTAGTTAGTAGATGTAGTCGGAGATTCGCTACTGGCAGAATCGTTTATATATACGCCGCACTCTCCCGTTTTGCCTATGGAAGGAATTATAAGACGCAGAGCGCAGTTCCTTTCTATGGAGTTTTTTTTTATTGCTCTTCTCGTCTGATAGATGTCATATTCCTATCTGATGAGGGTCAATGCCTTCTCTTAATCTTTTTGGTGCTGTCGTATTCCGTATTACATTGAATACATCGATGTATCAGATGAATTGATGCCAGTTTGACTGCGAATTTTAGCCTAAGGTTAAATAGGGATAGAATATTTTATTTTCAAATGCAAATCTATGTAGTCTATTCATACTTGACCCTAAATAAAAATGCATTAAATTTAAGTTGTTTATAGACGCTTGCATGGATTGGTTATCGGTTAAGTATGTTTTGGGTTTTCATATTTGATCAAAATATATAGACATTCGATAAATAATGATACCTTACGGTGAGTATCTAAAATGTATTTATTTGGATGTCTTTTAAGTTATTGGTGACAATGCAAGTATCTTATGGTGAATACTATTGGGTTACATATAAATTTCCCTCTGCAATTGTCAGTAATCAATAATTTTGTATTTTGATCGTTTATGTTTCTTTTGAAATGTTTTTGACCGTGAAATCTATGTAACCGATCTATATTCAACATTATAAACAAGCTTTCATAAATTTATATGTGCGAACTTAATTAAAATGTAAAATTATAATATAATAGTAATTAAATGTAAATTAAAGTAGAGTTAAAAATAATGTTAAATGTTAAAATGTAAACTGATACTAAAACAATTTTAAATCTTATATATATGTGCATAAATAAATGTTTGTATGTTAATTACTGGCAGTGGCTTATTTTTTTTTTTTAATATTGAAATATAATTAGATAAGATATTATATTATTTAATCTCTGCTATTCCACTGAGCTAGTGACATGGGCTAACGACCGGAATCAAAATTTAAAAAAAAAATTTTTTTTTTTTTTTTTTTTTTTACTTACGTATCTGCCTACTTTATAAATTTTTCTAGGTTCAAAGGCCTAGATGACGCCCGTAGTGCAGATTACATGAAGTCACCTTCTCCGGATCGTTACAATATATAATGATAGCACATTTAATGCCATGTCACTATTTAAAATCGTAAAAATGTAACTTTCCAATGACAAGTAAGCATTTCAACCAAAAAACAATGAACAAGAAAAAAATAGTTAAAGAACGGTATATAATGATGAACAATGAAAAATCAATAAAATAACTGAGTAGATTTTCCAGGTTGTTTAGATTCTATCAATGCTTTCTTCATTTCCAGTGTATCATATCATAATCATCTACCATTGCAGAAAGTTAGACCTTACTATGCATGCATTTCATGATCAATCTTCATTCTTCAGATAATCAAAAGTATCAATCACTTCAATCCTTGTATCCATGGTAACAGCTTGATACCTTTCAATACATTACTCTCACGAGATAGAGACTGGTTTTTATATATTTTAATCGTTTGCCTTATTTGGTTAATCTTGCATATAAATATAAGAGTAAATTCAAACAAAGAAGTGTACCAAATAAAAAAATTAGTAAAAGAGAAAGTTGTATTATGATTCTTCCTCATTACTCAGAGTCTAAATAAAAGAATAAATAGTTTTTAGCAAAGACATTATTTAAAAGCATACATAAAATATTGTAATAAAGTAAAACATATCCTCTATCAAAGTTATTATTAAAATAGTAATACACTTCAATACTGTATTTTAATAGTGTATTTTTCAGCAGATGATTTTAAATGAAATTAATAAAATTCTAATAATTGGATCGAAAATTGGCAGAAAAAAATTAACTATTGTAATGAAAGAACTAGTAGAAAGTTAAAAATCTAACCATTTAGAAAAGTTATATTGCAATTAGCTAATATAAAGTATAGTTATGTGAAAAGCAATCCATTAAAAATAAAATTAAGTCTAGAATGCTATTGGTATGAACAAAAATACAAACAAAAAATGGGATGCATCGCTGTAACATATTAAATCCATGATAACCATATCCATGATTGAAGATTAGTGACAAGAAAACTTAAACTTGAGTTTAGCAGAAATTGTAATCAACTTAAAAAATTCTGGTGCTTAATGTAGTTCTAGGTATTTTTTTTCATGGATGTAATAAAGTACTTGCAATATAGAGCAAAATGTATTGGAATGAGTGAATGAAATTACTAGTGCACTGATCAATGCAAGATGTAGTATTTAATAGGAATTATAGTGATAAATAGCTAATTCCTCAACACTGCTCAATTCTGTTTCCATTTACATATAGCTGAGTAGAACTGTTCAGAAGAACAAGGCTGTAAAATATTCATGTATAATGCTAAGAAAGGGAAATATATAGCTTTGAAAACTGAGAATTGAACATAACTTGAAATATGTTTAAAGATAGTAATCTGAAAAAATAAGGTGCTTAATCAGTGTTTATGGAATCCAGAATACTATCTGCCCAAAAGAAAGTTTCGCATATGCACACAATAATAAACCACATCATTCACAGCTATATAGTTGCAACTCTCAAAATTCCAGATGAGTCCATTTGAATGCTGTCTAACAAAGTCCTAATAATTGATTTTATTGTCTTTTCTGGATTAAATTAATGTCTTTTTTCCAAAAATAAGATAAAGTACCTTATAATATTTATTGATTTGTATATATTTTAAAATATAATCTTTTTATTTTATTTTGATATTTGTGTTGTTCTAGGCCTGGGGGAGGAGGGGTCAACTCACAAATTTCATTGGAGGTAAGAAATGAGACGTTTTCTATTTAAAAAAAATATCTTTTCTCACCCACCCCTCCTTCATTCCTAACTAGAATTCATTGTTTGTTTACATGTTTCAAAGAGTGATATGTCAAAATTGATTGTTATGGGATTTTATATATATATTTTGTCAAGATATGACAAACAATAATATATGAGTTAACTGTAAAATTTACAAATTTTTTTCCTCTTATAAAATTATTGTTTCATAACCCTGTTTCAGTGTTGATATCTTCTAGTGAAATTTTAAAATCAATAGATCATTTATGCACACTAAAGTGGAAAATTATTAATTGTGCTAGTATTTATATTTCGATTTAATTTTTAGTCCTATTAAAGTATTTATTTTTGTTACACTAAAAATGTAGATCTTTTTTATTCCATTCTACACATGGGGTATATATTTAGCATGTGTGTGTGATATTAAAATATTATTTCTATAGGCTTATCAGATGATAATGAAATGAGTTGTTTCAGTGAGGATAAATATTGTGGTAAAATAATGAATTTACAAAAAAAGTCGTGTGTAAAGGGATAGGCCTGATATATCATGGTAATGGACTAGTAACAAAGATTATTAATGCTAGCCTAATGACTTCATTATTGAATATAACTTCAGACCACCATCATCATAATACTAACCTTTGACTTGAACACTAGGAGATGGTATAGTAAGTTAGCTTTAAAAGCTTACATTTAACATAGTTGTGTATTTTCATTGGTCATATGAAAGTATGGCCAACTACATAAACTTTTTTATTTGAATTATTAAATAATAGTAATTTCATCTTTATGTATTATGTTATACTTGAAGCCTTAATGTGATTTTTTATAATGTTGTCTGTTTATCAACCTATTCCATTACAACATATGTATCGAGAAAAAAAGGACTCAGAAATAGCAGCATTTTTCAGCATGTACTATACAGTTGTTGTTTTTCTTTAAAAAGTGAAATAAACAACAAAATCCAAGTATTTTACTAGCATCAGTCAAAGTTTAAGTGAACTTTTTAAATATGGCAGTTATTAAAACTATGACAATGGTAGTTTAATTGCATTTAGTGATTCACAAAATGTCATAATTGAAAAGTTTTTTTTTTTACCAAATAAAAAATAAACATAAAGAAAGATAGATAGCTATGTAGATAAATGATAGAAAAATAGATATATAAATAGATGATTAGTTAGTAGCTAAATAGTTTAATAAATAGATAGATAAGCAAACAGTTAGGTAGACAGATAGTTACACAAATGGGTAGATATTGTAACGGTTTGTACCCGGTGTAACATGTATATAGGTGGTATATGTTTGTTACGTATTTCAAATCTAAGTTTCTGCTCTTTTTATTTAAACGAAAATTATGATGCGAACACACATATATGTAGTTGGTTCTGCAATATATTCTAATTACTCGCCCAGCATATTTATGGATGTCAATTTGACTCCAAGCGCCAATCTTACTTACGAGTAAGTAAGAATTATGTTGGGAGAGAACAAATATCTATTTCTAGTGGATAGAGCTTATACCTCTGGCTAGCTCACTCAGGGGTAGTGGTCATTGACCATGGGAAAGAGGAGGGGCAAACAGATCAAATGCACACGGGACGCATAAACGATTCGTTTTACTTTCTTACTTTTATTCTTAATGCTACTCTTTAATTGTGCTATGCAATCTATACTTTTTTTTTTAAGAAATTAACACTAAACACATACAATTATATTTAAAACACTACTTAATATTTATTAATACAAAAAAATAATAAAACCCAATAGAATCCCGTAATTGGATATTGGATATGACACGCATGTAAATACGCACTCGCATAAGTTCATAAATGTAACAAACAAAACATATATATCATAGCATGAAAAATAACTACAATAGGACAGTATCCTGTCTATTCATGCATATAGTTATATAGGGTGTTATTTCAACTGTCTCTTTATTTACTTTTAACCCTTTTACGCATTATTTTGCTGAGATATGTTCTCATTCAAGAGGTTACTGTCATTTACGAAAATATTTGAGTTACCTACTTTATCTCACCCGGGTGTAGATTAATGGTAATTTTCCACTGGCTTCATGCTGCAATGTAATGAGTAAATGATTTCTTTTTTTTGTAGGCTTCCGTAAGGTAATTAATGGCATCTGGTGAATGCTGTTCTTTCCATAATTTTAGGAAGGGCTTCGCTCCTACATGGAGAGCGATGATAGTATCTTCGCAGGATGGATGGCAGATCCCAGTCCATTCTGTTCTTCTACCCCAGCCTGTTCATGATTTACCAAGATATATCAAATTTTTTTACTAATTTTCCTTCAATCCTGCTCGTGGCAGTCATAGTTTTAGAATTCTCAAAGTTCAGCTTTCCAACTCCAATTAATCATGCTATTGTTCTCTTCTTTTTAATTAAACCATGTGGTTTGCAATTAGAAAATCTTTTTAATAACTTTTCTTTTTTTGTTTTTATCTATGTTCAGGAATTTCAATTTTACCTTGAGATCCACACTCGACCGTTCATTGTCTTTTATTTATAACATTTTCTTTTATTAATTAAAACGGCTTTGTCTCGAGATAGCGATCTACAACTTTTCATGTCCTTTCCTTGCAATTAACTTATCTTTTAAAATTTGTAAAATCTTTCCTTAGTTGACCATCTTGGAATCAATTTCTTTTTTAAATTAAAATAATTTTATTCCTTGAGATAGCGATCTATAACTTTCTGAATTTTTTATTTCCAATTAACATATCTTTTAGAATTTGTAAAATCTTTCCTTTAGTCGTCCATATTGGAATCAATTTCTTTTTACGAATCTATTACATTCACTCGCTTATGCAGCAATATAAACACGCATATAAACAAAATATAAGAGCACAAACCATATAACCCCCTGTCCCTCTTATGTTTCAAACTATTTTCATTTATTTACTTAAAATATATACACACACACATACAAAACAACAACGAGAAAAAAAAAATAACTTAATATTACACTTGATTTGAGTATATATGTATGCTCAGTGGTATCGTTCTATGATTTAGAACAGGGTTTGAACTCAGCCCTGTTATAATATATTAATAAAGAAATATTTGCGTTAATATACAGAAATACAGATAGAAAGGTAAATAAATAGATAGATTAGTACTTAAGTAGATATATAATTAAGTAAATAGATTAGTAATTAAATAAGTAGCTAGCTAGATATAGATATATTAGATAAATAGATATACATTCATATATGCAAATACAATAGACAGACATATAGATAGATGAATTGAGTACACAAATAGTTGAGAATTCATTTTAGTACAATGTGAAAATGTAGTAAACTATTAAATTTTTACAACGCAGCAAGATGAAATACCAAGATAAGATATTTACAAAACAGATATTTTTATTTTACAATCTTCAAAAACTTTTTTTTATATATTAAAAATCAGCAGGGAGAAGCATTACATTGAATAATACTTCAATAAGCGTTATTTAAGAAAATTTATAATCACCATTTTGTGACTATTTTTTTGTGCTTTATCTGGTATCAAATCCAGAATGTAATGGCTAAAATAATATCTCAGAGTTCATTAATTTTGGAGAAGAAACATGGTCAGAAATATTAAGATAAGAAATGATGATAACTAATAATTTTTTTTATATATAAATGCAGTATTAAAATTTCAGTCTTATTAATAATTAAAATATATAATTTGGATCATTATAGAATTTTAATGTTAATGAAATGCTATTTTGAAAATATTAATCACATTCAAAATACTTCTTAAGTAAAAAATGTCAAGGTTTATTATTTATTAAAAGAAAAAGAAAAAAAAAGAAACCTTAACCTTTAGAAAAGTAATTATTTTAACTACCAAAATATAAAGCCATCAATTAAATGCTAAGAAGCTTAATCAAATGGAATTTCTTTTTCCTTTTGACCTTGAAAAACTATTCGATGAAAAATACAAATAAAATATTTCTCTTCTCTTAAAAATAATAATCTGCATTACATTTGTTATCGGAGATAAATTCAATGATTGTAGAGGCTCAGATAAAGTATAGACATAGATGAAAATCTGCACAATTGACTGTTGGATGCAATATTTACTGTTTTTCAAAACAAGACAATGCTCTGCCTGGTTTGGTACAATAGTAGGAGTGGAAGACGGTCTAAAACAGGGTTTTCCGACCAGGAGTACCCATAGTCCCATTGAGTAGGGGAAGCTTGTCCATGGAGTACAGTGAGTAGCAGATAAATAAGTATATTATGCTACTAATATATCCAAAAAAAGTTATGTTATCAACATTTCTGGACTATTCCATATTGGTTCTGTCTAACAACCACACCAGCAACATTTCAGGTCTCTTTTTAGACACAAACAGAATGAGGTTGCACAATTTTTTTCTTACTTCAGTCTGATAACTCAAAATGCCCAGTTAAAATTCAAGGTAACTATTGAAATTGCCAGATCAGCACCCCCTCGAGTCTCACCTTCATAATATCTATATTTCCTGCACAAGCCCATAAAGTACTGCATGGAATACATTCCAACTGCTTTTTTTTTTATTATAATGAATAGGGGTTGTCATATAATTTACTAAAAGCCAATGAGGTATGGAGAACAAAATGGTTGGGAACTCTGGTCTAGAACAAGGTATTTGAATCACAACCCATCTCAATCACTTTCATGCCCAATTTTTTTATGAACTAGCACAGAAACATTCATTAATTTAAGGCTGGAATAAACAATTTTTAATTCATCCCACTTATTTAATAAAGAAATTTTATTTTGTAAAACAGCTATTTAAAAGTACAATAATTTCATAGAGGGATGTGTAAACAACAATTAGGATATAAATTTATATATTAATTTGATCAATTTTGACAATGTACAATAAATAAATTATATTTTGAAAGATTTTTGGTTGTTGTTATCTAACATTCCTCTTTTAATAGTCACAATTAAATAGCTATATTAGTAGCTTATGGTTTGAAAAAACATTAGATATAAAAATAGAATAGAAATTTATAAATTTTATACATGCTCACTCATAATCATGACCATGGTTCAGCAATGTCATCATCTATCATGTGAATGGTCACAGTTTTTTTCTTTAGACTTACTACTAAACTACCATTTATTATAATTGTACTGTTCATTTTTATAAATATTTTATTGAAGTCTAAATTAAATTGTATTATTATCATCATCATCATCATCATTTTCATCATTATTAAATTATTGCAGATTGAAGATATCTCTAAGTTTAATCCAGTTTTTCAAATTCTTAGCCACTCTTCTTCATATTCTCCACACTGTATCATCAAACTTCTTTATTTTATGTATTCATCTTATATACAATCTCTTTATAGATCTTTTATAAATCTCTTGGGATTATAAAAGTATTCATATGTATACTTCAGCCTCAACTAAGAAAAGAAAAAAAATTGCTCCAGAAATAAGTTTTACAATGACTATACAAACAATTCAATGAAACACAAGCATATAAATATAGAACATTCAAGCCAATTTTTCTATTTACTTGATATTTTATGTTTTTTTCATTACTTCAAACCTTTTCTTTTTGAAACACTTCAGCATTATGTATAATTGTAATCCTCCAATGTGCTGTATTATCTGCCATATCTTCCCAATGGAAAACTAACATTGGACTTTTTAGAATGTCTTTGAGGTAATCCTTATAATGTAAACAGGTTTTATTATCCCCAAGAAAATCATGTTTAAGATTGTCACAAAAGTAACTCTTTAGGAATCATCACATTATTGATTTATCTTAAAAGTCCAATTCAATGAAAGTATGTTTTATAATAATTTTACAATAGTAGTGAATTAATTGTTTTTATATATTTTGCATTTTAAAAATTTTATTAGCATCTTTAAGTGAAATTTTTTAATGCTGTGTTGAAGATTTATTTTCATGTAATAAATTAGGTAAAATAGTAACTAAATATACAGTTAATTTAGTTGCAGTAGTTGTTTCTATGACATAATCTATCTTTTACGGTGTTAAAAGTAGCAGTAGTAGCATACTGGAATCTGTGTTGTAGTTCAACATCTAAATCCATATTTCTACTTATAAAACTAATAAGATCTTTAAATTGGTTTCCCTTCTGAAGTTGATAACCACTCAAGCTAAAAATTGCTGAGAATATTTTCTTAATCACTGGATGATAAAATAATTTTGAGTTTTTTAAACATAAATTCACAAACCAATGTCTCTATATGTTGCATTCAAAACATTAAGATCATTCTATAATTTATTCTTTGAATTGTTAAAAATAGCTTAATTGTCAGCTTATTGAAAATTCAGAATCCAATATGATAAAATTCTTGCTTTTAATTGACTCAAATTAAAATGTTCTACCAACAAATGTATTTCATTTTTGATTCATATTTCATTAAACTGCCTATAAACAGTTTCAATAATAACTGTCATAAGAATTTAAAACAATATTGGAGCAAGTTTACATTCTTGTTAAACATCAGTTTTCATTTCAAGTGCATGATTTTTTATTTTAAGCATAATAATACTTTCTCTCATTTCATCTTGTAGAATACCCAAATAAATTTTGGTAACAATTGTTCTATTAACAGAATCAAATGCCTTGACCAAATCAATAAAATCAATATATGAATCATTCTTTTGCTGCTGACATTTTGCTTTTGCATTTGGATGGCAACAAAACTATTTCTATACTCCTTTTTGATTTTCTAAAATAACATTGAGTCTATAATAACTAGTCATACAACATTGGAAGCCACCTATGCAACAAAATCTTTGAAACAATTTAAAGCTTTCTATTTTTAGGTTTGCCAAAAGCTCTTTTGATTTCACTAAATTATATGTCTTTGTCCAAATCTACATGAATAGATAAAGTGAATATATCATTAAAAATCATCATTGCAGTTCTTGTATTGTTATTCAAAAGATGATCAAAACTACTTGTATCATTTGGTTATAATATCATTCTCATTATGTAAAAGAGTACCATTGATGGATTTAATAGAATTGTAATATTATACCTCATGTCCACATATCACTATCAGTGCATTATAAAAGGTGCAGAATTGGCATGGTCAACGAATGTCTAAATTTTTTTAGCAGTTTTAATCGACCAATTATTTTTAAGCATTTTACTAATCATTGAACTTCTGCTTTCAGTTTTCGATAATTATTGAGAAGTTAAACATTTAGACTGTTATTCTGCCAAATAGAAAATCCTATGTTTTCTTTTAATCAATATAGAAGAGTTAGTTTGCTGCAATGGTAAAAGGACAGCACTGGAACTCAAAAAGCATGAATCATTGCCAAGCTGCATCATTTCTGAAGCTCAAACTTATTATAAATATTTAAGCAATAAACAATACAATAAATGCACAAATTACCACAATTACTTATTTCAGATGATACATGAACCAAATTCCAATTTTTTCATCCTAATCTTAAATCTTTATAACAAATACCTATTCATATTAGATTCACATCATTACATCATCTATAGCATTACACAATACTTATGATATTATAAAGTTTGTATTGGTTACATCATAAGACCACTAAGACATTAAGCATATTCTTGGAATGATTAACACCGAGTTACATTTTTGTAAACTGCAGCATTTTATATGTTTGCTTATTTATTTATAGGCTGAATATAAACTTGTACAATTTTCATGACTTCAGAAATAGCATTAAATATTGTTAATATTGGCCATAATCATGTGTTCATTCATGTAATCAGTATTTAGCTGATCATCGCAATTTTTCAGTTTAATGTTGAAAATGGAGTAAATTCCCACTCTATATTCACTGCATTTGATTTCAAGCTTTTTTGTTAATACTTGAAACTGGACACTCACAAACTTAAAATAAAATGCTGTCAAATGAAAAATATCCTAAGAAAACTCAACATTGTGTTCCAAATGGTGATCCCAAAATCATCCTAATTCATTATCTGATAATGGTTGGTTAAAAAGTATTTAGTTACTCCTAGGTAGAAACTAAAGATACTAGACAATTTGATTTGGTCAGATGAATGTTAACATATTGATCATAAAAGCAAAAACATGTTTATAATATACTGACTTTATAAAACCTCATGTCACAGAGGCGGCACATCAGTCTAGTATGACTACCTAGAGCTTAGGGTTCAAATCAGGATTAAATTATTTTTTCAAGGAGCTTACAATTTCTTTCAGCCAACTGAGTAAAGTAAATTCAGATAACATCTATCATTAATCAATAAATAGATATTTAGTTATTTTTAATTAGATGGTAGGATGAAAAAATCTCAAATTTGCACCACCTATCAATTCACAAGTCTCATGAGTTCTACGTTTTGTTTTTTAAGAGTTTTTCTCTGAGAGACTATGAAAAGTCTTTACATTACTAGAGTTATTTATATAAAACATAGAAAGACTCCTTTACATTATTGTCTTTATTCATTTTTATTACATTTATGTCTAAAAATAGAGCTGCTGTCCGTTTTCGGATATTCAATCTGTACCTTGTCTCTACTATTTAATACATACAAAAAACATTTCCCCTACGTGTAAACAATGTAAAATTTTAATATATAACCTGATTAGGGATATATATATATAAGTGAAAATAAAGTGCAGCTCAGACAGATAATGAATATTAAGGCACTTCTAAAATTGATGATAATGTAATTCTGCATTAGCTTCGTATCAGTTATATATTTTATACCTAACGACAGAAATGTGAAACGAATCTGTTCAGAGAAATGTTTTCTCCATTAACAGAATGTCAAAACTCTAGCCTACTAAAAAAAAAAAAAATTCCATTTTACATTTAAAGAAAAACAGCCATGTTTGAAAATATATTTATTTCTAAAATTAGTAATTTTTGTAAATTTATTCTGCCGGATCACTAGAACTGTTCTGGGTGGTGATTGCTAATTAAACTTCCGCTGTTCTCTGCTCAACGTTGAGTGATGTTGGAGAAACAAATTGACTCCCGTCTTAACTGCAGCTTTAAATTCATCTTTTAGCTATTGATTTATTGATTTCTTTTTATTTTGTGACATTAAGAAGATTGGATTATGCTTTGCTTGGAGAAGCATTATTAAAAATTAAAGAAGTAGTCTGTTTTTCAACCAGAGAACCCAAATCATTTTTTAGAAAATGTTTAAGGAGTGTTAAAAAATTATCCTTTAAAAAAATAAATGAGAAAACAACAAATAGAAAAAAACTTTTTTAATTTTAAAAAAATCGATATTTTAAAATAATTTTCTATTACAAACTGATTTGAAAATGCAATATTCAGAACATAGTGTGCTTAAAATAGAATAAATATTATTTATTATGTGCGTACGCGCACACACATATAACGAATATAAAAAGAAAATATGCCTACGTGTTTGCTAAGAAAATTTTAGTAGATGTATTTTATAACAATTCAATGAAATATGGAGAGATGTATGTTGGAAATAACAAGAAGCGATCAAAAACAAAATATATGGAAAGTTGGAATGGATATTTTCTAAAAAAAAAAGATAACAAATGGACAATTGAAGTGTTAAACATGATCCCAAGAGATTGTAAAAAAAACCTAAAGAGAGAGCATGTGAGATATGGATGAATGAAACAAGGAAGTTAAATGATGTGATGATGAGATGAGAAGTATGGATTAGAAAAACTGAATTAAACTCATTCTACAATGGATCAATTATGGTTGAAAATGATAATGATATACAAAATACATCAGAAGTCTGGCTGTTGGGTCTGAGAAAGATATACAAAGGCCAATAAGTAATTTTAATAGTATTTTATTAAATATCACAATAATAAGTATATGCATGACAGTTTAGGCCCATTAGTTTGCTTTGACTGGCAAATCTAACTTTACAAACTTGGTCAGCTTAAATTTATAGGGTTTGCCTTAACAGGATACAAACAGAGAAAAAATTCAGTAGCAGAAAGCCAAACTTAATTCTTTTCTGGTGATTAATCACCAGGATACAATCTTAATTTTTTTTTCAATCAGTTCACTTTAATTTTGGTTAGCTATACAACTGAATGCTCTGCTCTATTAATATTTTAATGCCATGGTAAAAAATAGGCAAATGATTCATCAATGATTGAATCATGAGACATTAAAGTACTATATTAGTTTTCAGCTGTGTAACAGGTTAAAAAAAACTTGGCTTGATTGAAAATGCTTAATTTGTACCTAAAGATCACATGATATTCTGAGCAATTAACCATATAATTATGTACAACTCAACACATGAATTAATAAACATTCTGATGATAGCATGATAATGATTATTCAGGAGATATATTTTTGCATAGATAGTGAACACTGATTTCAATATAATATATACATATATGTATATAAAATTTAAAGAAACAATTTTATTTACATAATAGATTAAAAAATAAGAAATACATTTTTCATTATTCCCAAATAAAAGTGTGGAGTGCAAAAACATAATAATCTATAAATCAAAATCAGTCCCAAAGAATCATTTAAATAAACTTGAAACTACTGCTCACTTTTTTCTATTAACACCAATATATTTATCATATAAAAAGCCCATTTGTATCTGGTAAATAATTTGCCATTGATAAAACAAAAGTAGATATTAATAGACACTACTAGCCTTTTCTTAAAATTACTTAAAAAATATAAAACAAAAATACTGTCATCAAGACTACATGTGCTCACCAAATTACAAACTAGATTAGAAATTGGGAAGTGAAAATTGAGTTGGACATTTTATCTAGACATATAGACAAAAACAGAGTAAGTTAATTAAAAGCATATTAAAATAGCTTTTGTATTTAGTTTTTGTAATTTATTTGCTTATTAATTTATTGCCTTTTTATTTAATCTGATAAGCTGATTAGTTAATAGACTGTTTTTTTTTTTTTTCATTTTTCCAGTCGGAGATTAATTTATTAGATGTAGTCACTGATATAAATGAACAATAAAAAATAAATAAATTTCAATAATCATGTTAAATTTTAAATGAAATCTTTATGAAACTTAACAGATTGCATCCAGATTGGCACTCTATAATACAAGTTGATTATTGCAAACTCTGATAAAATGGATTTTATACATGACAAACCTCCCAAGATATCAAATAGTAATGGTATGGAGATAATTCTTATTGCATTAGGAGTTTAAAATTTTCTCCACTGATTGTTTTTTAAAACTGACATCAACAAAAAGTATCTTTTCAATTTGGACCCCAAACTAAAAAGTAGCAAATATGATACATCCCAATATTTCCCTAAGAGAGATCGTGAGAAAAACTTATCAGAAATGGGTTTTTTAATAACAGTTTACTTATTCTGTTTATATATTTCATTCAGATGTAATAGGAAGACTACAAATGTACTCCATGCTATTTTACTTACAATAAGTTTGGGATAACTTCCATGTAAATAAGATATAAATAGGTTTTAATAGTGATGTTGCTAGAGAAACCATCAATCACCACTGATAACTCCCAAGGCTAAACCATTTTTTAATTAGATAAAAAAGTATATCATAACAAATCTATGAAAAATTATAATCTACCATAAGTATATTGTATTTAACATATGTTAGTAATATTGTCCTAAATAAACATGTCAATTAACTTTACAATTTACTTCTTACAATTTAGAAAATACGCTTACATTATTAATAAAATATTGTAAATATTATTAAATTGTATTAAAATTTATTTCTACATCTATTTCCAAATGGCAAAAATCTTCAGTTCTTAATTTTTTAATTATTAAATGTTATTGCAAATAATAATAATCATAAATCTAAGATAAACTTTAATGAGAATCATTCCTTTACAGATTTAATATTTCTCAATCTTAATCTGTTTTTTTTTAAACTATAGAAAATAATTTTAGAGAATATAAATCATCTTTATATACCTCCTTTTATACTTTGAACTCATTTTTATGTAACGTTATTGAAGAAATTGCATTTTTATTATTCATTGTAATAATTTTTTTACTATGACTTTCTAATTCTCTGTTTTAATCACAATTTATGTTTATGCAAATTGAAAGATGTTATATAGATAAACTATGAAATATAAATATATTTTGAAAAAATATTTTAACATAATTTAAGTTCTATAATATGAGATTCTAACGAGTATTTTGTTAACAGAATGGCTTGCAGAATCAAGATCCCCTAATGATTATACAAATACCAAAAGGTTGGTTACAATAACATTTTGCATATAAGAACTGAAGCAGAGAACTTGAGTAAATATAGTTGATGTAATTAAGTAATAAAATACTAAAATCAAGTGATATTGCTTAATACCACTAAAAGTTTTTCTATAGTAGGGCGATATTTTGCGCAATTTTATTTACATTTTAACATCTCAATATTTAAAGCTACAATAAAAAAAACTATTTATCAGTTATAGAATCCTTAAAATTGAATGGTATTTTTTCTTTAAGAAAAGCAAATTATTTTTGTTATTTAACTAAAGCAGAAATCAAATTATTTCTAACCTATTGTATTTGTTGCAACAAAGTTTAATTAAGAACAAAATGTCACGTGTTTCTATTGTCTTTTTTTTTTTTTTGGTTAAGTAATTAATATATTTAAATAGTAAATACATTTACTTCTGTTTCTAATCACGACTCAATCCTTTTTTCTTTTCAAAAATATACAGTACATATAACCATATAATTCTATAATTAAAAACCACTTCTTTTCTTTTCAAAAACTTTATTTGATGTATATATATATATATATCCACAACGTTTCGACTATCTTTACTCTATAGTCATTTTCAAGGATACCACACTTGACTCCCTGGATTTGTCACAATCAGTAAACTTGTACAGAAAGTTTTTTTGAGGTAAAAAGGGAAAGTTTTTTGAGAAGGGAGTCAAGTAAGTGTGGTATCCTTGAAAATGACTATAGAGTAAAGATAGTCGAAACGTTGTGGATATATATATATAACCATCAAATAAAGTTTTTGAAAAGAAAAGAAGTGGTTTTTAATTATAGAATTATATGGATATAAATACATTTACTATCAGACTGATTTTATTTAAAATTTAAAAATTATTTTGGAACATAATTTTTAATAATTTTTGAATAATTTATGCAACTTTTCTTCTCAGATTGTTAATTACAAGCTAATTTGTAAATCATGCTTAAACGTTTTTTGTTTTGTTGTTTTTTAAAAAAAAAGAAATTCAATTTTTTTTTAAAAAAATTATATATTATAATTAATACTACATAATTAACCTGCTAAAAATGACATATCTAAATTTAGTACAGGTTAATCATTTATCGTATACACATATTCCAAAATATATGTTTACAAGTACAAGGGTTGTCAAAAACTATCAGAACCCTGGCTATATTAAAACTTCTGCTGGCTACATTGTCTTATCAGCACTTTCCATATGAGGTTGCTTTCAGAGTGAGAAACAATGACTGCCCTACTTATGATTTGCATGAAAAAAAAGTAGCAAGCAGTGTTTCCTGTGAGGATGTGTTTAGAGCTAATATTTATTGAAGACTCTGTACATGGTATGGGAGAAAAGATTTTGTCCTGAAGAAATGTGAATAAATTGGTAGAGAAATTCAAGGAAGATCGCACAAGTGTCATTTATGAAGAAGGATCTGGAAAACCATCTACATCCATGACTGATGATAGCATTAAAAGTGCATGTGAAATGATTCTGTTTGATAGATTAATGACAATGGATTATGTGACAAATCATAAATGGCTCTCCCTATGCAATAATCCATGTCAGACTTGTGCCACAAATTTTTGTGTCAATTTGGTATCAAGAGAATTCATGGAATGATACAATCAGAAGTGTTTCCATATCTGAAAACAAAATTTGGACCAATACTCTAAAGAAATGAAAGTTTCTTTAAAAGAATTATTACTTATGGTGAGATATGGATTCATCACTATGAGTACAAAGATTTGTGTCTGATGAAGAGGTTGAGACAACAGTGCATTAGTGACTTTTAGCCCAATGTAAAATATTTTTAATGAGGGAACACAAAATCTCATCAGATTGACAAAATTTATTAAAAAGCAAGGAGATGATGGCAAAAAATGAGCATTTTTAAAAAAATTGATTAAAATAAATTGAACAGACACATTATAAATAATTTTTGATTAATTTTCATATATATATAAAGTGTGAAAAGTGAGCAGAAAGCAGCCCTTGCCTGATTGTTGAGTTAGCAATATAAGCATGAATATTTGGGTATTTGATGCCTCTAGCTCACTTGAAGAATAAAGATTGTTCATAAAGTGCAAGCTTAGTAAGAGATAATAATTTGAAATTTTAAGCTGGTGGCTAGTTAAAACGTAAAGAACTTGAGATGAGAGAGAGACTGATAAAAGTAATATATATATATATGTATATTCTTAGCCACGTGTTTACATACTGTAACCTCTAAAATTTTGTTTTATTGGAAAAGACTTTAGAAGTAAGAGGTTAACAATGCTAATACAGAAATTAGACTGAGAGAAGATTAAAAAAAATCATGCTTCTTATTGCGCTGACGTATATTTAAAACACATTCGCATATAGTTAAGTCTTTATAAGATCCCAGCCCATGACAATGCATTCACTCAGATTTGCCAAATAAAATAAATAATAAATTTAAATATATAATTTCTCAGGGATGTGAAATTTTACCATTATACTTTCAAAATATAATACAAACTTAATCACGTTGAAAATTACTGGTTTATTATTAAATAATTTCAGGCTTATATGATTTTGCATTATTTAATCATTAATTATATAACCTCAGGATTTATTTTTATAAACATTTATTAAGACTAATTAGATTAATTATCTCATGGTCATTTCTTTAATGAACGTCTACTACTATCAGATAAATTTTATATAAGCCTTCTACCTTTAATATCCTAGGTCCAAATAGCGAACATGAATAGAATATTAAGTATAACATTAGATGAATAAGTAATGAGATAACATTACCTGAACTTAAATTATATTAAGATTACAATTAAAGAATAATACCATATAATTTTAAAATAACAACATTACTTATTTCATATAAATAGCAAATAAAAAATAAAAACAAAATATGATAATAATAATTACCATATAATAGCAAATATAAATATATGCTGCTTCTTTAGAAGTTTATGTAGTGAATCAAAAATAGCTACATTTGGTGTATAGAATCATGACATGTGTGGCAATACAACATACATGTTAAAAAAAGATTGATTGCAGTGTATTATTACACTTTTATTTTGAATATATAATCAGATAAAAGGTTTCAAAATTATCAATTTAATGCTAAAACTTTAGTCAATTTAAAAGCGTGTAATAAAATATAGACTAATGTTTTATATTTAAAAATTTTAAATAATGGTTAAGAATGCAATCTCCCTCCAACACCAAATATTTACTATGTATTCACTCTCACTTATCTGTCATAAACATTTATTTTTAGCGCTGTTTCTAATTGTAATAAATTTAATCAGCCATTTAAGCTATTGTGCGCTTTTTCACGAGTGATTGAATAAGTGGATTCATTTTATTCTTTCCTAAATACTATATCTTGTGTTGTAAGCGGAAGTACTCATTTATTATTATTTAACACTCGTGAAAAAGCGCATAATAGCTTATCTGTCATAACTTATGTTTAAATATCAAATACAAACTATACTACCTGTTTTTCCACTGGAACTATACTGTCATATTTGGCACTTTTATTACTCTAATAATTTATTATCATACTAATTAAAACACAAATAAATAACACATTATTCATATTAAATTTATATGGCACTTAAATATAGAACATTCCCAAATTTATCAATGATGGGGCTTGTGAAAATCAGCAAATTTAACTATTTATAGCCCTATTATTTAAGTTTACTGAAGATCAAAATAATCCAAATTGAATTAATTCATCATGGCAAAATTTTATCTCCAATACTAAACATATATCTTGGAATACCTGTAATCTCTCTCAATTCTTTTGACTGTCACACATATACAAAAACAAATAAAATCTTCAAGTGACACCTTAATCAGACAAGTACTTAGATCACTTTTCTGCCTTTGTTCTTTTGATGATTTAAAGAAATTATTTAAATTGTTTTTTTGACTAGCAATATGTTATTTATTTTCAGATAAGATATATTTGTAATCATTCACCAAATGCTGCATTTGCTGGATAAAATCCAAAGATAACTCCAAATTTTAATGAGATAGATATTAACAGCATATTCCTTCAAAATTGGAAAAGACACCATTTAGCAATATAATGCTTTAGGCAAATTTAGTTAGACATTCTAGAACTTCAATAGTACAAACAACAGGTTTTTTTGACAGAGAATTAAAATAAAACAATGTGTTATTTTTTCCTTTTCCTTCTTATATTTCAATGTAACATATATCCATTGATGTTATAGGAATGGAGTGGAGATCTGGCCTGTCTTGGACAGATCCCTGGTAATGTTCTCTACTCAGCCATCCTCTTGTAGGTCAGTACAATATTGTAAGTTTTAAGAAAATACAACTGAGTACTAACTGTACTGAAAATTTTAAAGGAAGTCCTTTCATTTTAAATTTGCCAGTATCAATAAGTTTTTTTTGAGAAGACGCTTGATTTTCCCACAATGCATCTTGTTTTATAGTAGATTTTTGCCGCATTTCCATAGCACTGTAAATAATCAGCTGAGATTTTATATTTTCTCTCAATGGGTGTAAACATGTAATCATTTTGAAATACAAAATAATAAAAAATAAAATATTTTATATCAATGTATTAAAAAAATGATATATATATATATTTGTAATATCAATTATAAATTTTTGTCAATAAACATTATTAACTCACTAAAATTTCACGAATATTTTAATGTCAATAATTTTATTAGGTTTTGTGATCTGTTATTTTACAACAATTTACTAAATCGTAATATTGAAATATCTGATTTTTCTAATACACGTTTCTAATTTTGTGAATCTTATACACGCCCACGTAGATTTAGCACATTGATACGTAAATATAATAATTTTTTAAATATATTTTTAACTATTAGCATTTTTTCTGATTTAATAGATAGTTTATTTGTTTTGAATTAGTTGTAAATATTATAATTTAGGACGGTTTGGATTACTTATGGCATCACTTACTGTTTATTCAACAAACACTATTTTATAACTACTGCTAAAACAATTCACTAATCGTTTTTTTTAAAACTTGTTATAAAGCAAATGTGCATTTGTTTACCAGAGCTGTCTGATTTCAATCTCATTACCTTTTAATAATATTTTAAGTCTTAATATATATAAAAAAGATTATCCCATTACATATTGACCTTATGGTAGTTTACCTTTGGTTTTAAACCTATCACTTGATCTACCTATCATACAATCAAAAAAATTTGTAACAATTTATACTTTACAGAATATGATATAGCTTTACTTCTCACTATATGTAAAATATATAATTGTTAATTAATATCTTCTCTAATTAAGAATATGATAGCATTTGTACCAGAAATATAATGCTACAATATGTATAATATTATGTAACTAAGTAAATTTATAGAAACAAATTGGTTTGAATATTTTAACTTTATATGTACTAGATTTCTAAAAATTAAATTAAAAACATTGCTTTACTTAATAACATAATAAGAATACCACTGGTCAATGACAATTAAATGACAACCAAAATGACTACAGATAAAATAAAAAATTGTAAAATTAGTATAAAATTAGAAATAAAAAAAATATTACTGATTTATATTTTATAGACAGATTATAGCATAACATTAAAGAGTATAATAAAGTTTTTTTCTGCTTTATCGAATTCAGATTGCAAAACATTTATTTTCATAATATTTGATATGTGAACAATGCACCAAATTGAACCCAAGAAAGTAAAATGTTATTTTAAAAAGTGTTTGGTAAAGCTTCAAATCAGGAACTTTAACTCTTGTGTCTGCATTTCTATTACAGAGTTAATACTTCATAGTGCTAAATATTGATTTAATCATAGTAGTTATTTTGCTTCATCAAACAAATTTCCCAAAATAGTGCATGTCTAACTGGGATTTATAGCACCAGTTAGATCTTACTACCTTTTTTAATCTTTACTTTTTTCTGTTTTATTTTGCTTTCTTCTTTTTTGCCAATACCTATATTAAGAAGCAGTGTTGCAATATGGTTACAATAGCTGATAAACTATTGTATCAACATCAAGCATTCATTTCAATAGTCAAAAAAATGATAACTTTTGTAATAATGTATTGGACTGTTTATATCATCTAGAATTAGTTGTTAAATATCTTTAGAAAAATTCAAACTGTAATTACCTTTTTTAAATATATTCAAATGTTAGTAGTAACACAGAGATTAATATATAACACAACATTTTAAGTGGTACTATTCTTCTTTCTTCCTCAGATAGTGCTGTTCTGAACAGTAACAGTACTTCCATGAAAATTGAACCTGGTACCTTTTGGATTTGTAAATACCGAGTTTGAGTAAATTTCCATTCTAGTGCTATCATTTTTCAGGCTAATAATATCTAATGTAGAGATGAGAATCATATTTTCAAAACATTGTGTTAGATTCTAACTTGCATGCTATTACTAACAGCTGAATATGTATGATATTTTTAAATGAAATTCAAATTTTTTAAAAATATTTAACAACTAATTCTAGATGATGGAAATATTCCAGCATATAACTATAATTAAAATGTAATCACAAACTTTCAGATAAACAACAATTAACTCTTTTACACTATGTTCTCCATTATATCCATCACATGATTATGCAAAGCCATGCAAATTAGACATCAAATAATAATACAGTATCCATGTAAATTGTTCTATTATCACTATACTATCTTGAAAGTTTTAAGACCTAAAGTTTGAACTTAATCCAAATTATTATATCCATATAGTTCATTATTAAAGAGTTTATTCTACTAATTATTTTAAAACTGGATATGAGAGTATGGTTTTTGTATCTGGTATCTAATAACTAAATCAATATTTATGTAAAATTTACTTTGTATAAATAAGACTCAAGACTATTCTGATAACCTTGGCATAATTGAAGATAAGGGTTCCTCTGAAATTAATTCTGTAAGGTTTTTATTGCTACTGTTCTTATTTCAGCATTTGGTTATATATGTCATCTTAATTTTAGTTAAATAATAAAAAATGTTTAAAAACTTTCATTTTTAATATTAACAGTATTGAAAGAAGAGAAGATGTAACAGATGAATGCAGAATATAGAAGTCTATAAAGAAGTCCATACTTATAAGGGAGCAAAAATAAAAGGATTATATTTAAAGTAATCCAGAGTTGAAAAATTCTTATATAGAGCTAGATTAAGCTCAATTGTGAGATCATTCAGCAGAATATTCTATTTGTTGTTCCATTATTTATCATTTAATATAGTTTTATTATACGTTAAAATGCATCATAGTGTAATAGTATAACATCTTGTCATGTTTACAACCTAGATTCAATTCCAGGTATAGAAAACTTAATGTTTTTAATAGGATTAGAATATTTTTTGTAATTAATTCATAGTCAATCTAGATAACCATGCTATATTGTTTAGAAAATGGGTATCTCACTATTTTTAGCTGGAGAGTAAAGCAAAGATGAAAATTGTTTTAAACCAACATCTTTTGGCAGACTTGCTAAGTATTTACGTCTTCTTCACTATCTCTTTCTAGGGGCTGCCGAAAAGGCCTATATTCTCAAGTGGGCTATTAAAGGATGTTTTAAATTTTACTTTGCCTTGTACAGTATTATGGAGATTAGCCTCACGCTTTAACTCTGGTTTTAATCACTTATTTAATATTATTTTTTGACAACTACACATTTATATAGAAATTATTTTATACAATTATGAGATTTACAGATACTTTTATTAAAATCTTTGAAAAAGAAAGATCTTTATTTTCAATTTTCTTCTTTTCAATAGAAAGTTTTTCTAAATTTTTACATTTTGAAATTTGTCTAAATTTTATTGATTAATATTTAATACATTGTTGTAATAAATTTAGCTCCAAATATATATTATAATACTTTTTTTATCAAATTTATACCAATTTCCTCATTTGGGAATAAACCAAGGAATCCTAACCTACCAAGCCAATATGCTTTTACAATCTGCAAAATTGGCGATTTCGTTTTCGTTGATAGAGTGATATATGTGTCAATTTTACAACTCCTTCAGGCTCTGTATGCTATGATATATTCTATATTTTAAGATTTAAGTAAAAATATTTTTTATTGACAGTTAAATGAAAATATGTCAAGATGTTTGTCATCTAGAATTCATCATTTAGGGAGTTTGGGTTGATTTATTTTTATTAACTATGTGATGGAAATAAATAAGATCTTTGAAATAACAATAAATAATAAAATGTTGAAAACTTACATTTAGTTTCAACTAAGGCTACATAAACTGAAGAATTATTTTTTCTTTATAGATAAAAATAAATATTAAATTATATATATATAGAATCAGTAGATCAGTTTATTTGCTCACAACTCTTTAAATCCGAGGGAACGTTTCAATGTAACATGTTGTATGTACATATAATGATGAAGAATTTGCAGGGAAAAACCGGCATATTAATACTAATGCTCATAATTGGGTCTCTCTCATTTAAATTTAATCTGTTATATGGGTAAAAGTAAGTGATAAAACTTCAATATAATAAATATAATAAAGAAACTTATGATGATGGTGGTGATAAAAAGGTGACCTGATAGTAGTGGAGCCAATTATGATGCTAATGATTATTCAAAAAATGGACAATAAAAGTAAAGAAAAGGATGAATTAGAAATAGGTATATGCTTGGTTTGCATTATATATCTATGCACATTTATGATATTTTTAATCATAATCAAATAATGGATATGCCAACTATTGTGTGTATATGTGTGTAATATAAAAAACATAAACTACATAAAATAACTAACCATTAAAATCGTCCATAATAAACAGTAATAAAATACTAATTGAATAAAATAAATTAATTTATAATAATATTACAGCTAGCTCTTAGAATTTTTATTATCATAAGTGACAAGTCAAATTTAAAGTAGCAAGTATAATTTAAATTTTACTTGCTACTTAAGATGTTTTCAGAAATTCGAAAAAGAGCTCTAGTATTATTAAAATTTAATTTATGTTATCCAATTAGCATTTGATTAATATTTGATCTGAATGTTTATAATTTTTACTTATGATATATCTTTACATGTGTGCATTAAAGAGAAAAATTTATCTACCATTAATTCTATAGATAAGAATTGCTATTGTAAAAATCATTATAAAAGTACTAAATGTCACAACACATAGAATAAGATTAAAAATTATTTCAATATGTGTATATTTATATCATCGTCATCATTTTCAAATATCCATCCACTGCAAGATGAAAGTCTCTCCAAGTTCAATCGACATTCTATCTCTAGCCTCTCTTCTCCACACCACCCCAGCACATTTCCTTATTTTATTCATTCTACATCACATGTGGTCTCTTGTTAGGGTTTTTTTTTACAATCTTTTGGAATCTAGTTTAAAAATTTAACTGTCCATCTATTATTATCTCCTCTAGAAATATGTCCAGTATAACTCTACTTTAATGTTTTAATTCTTTCAATGATGTCAGTAACATCTGATTTTTCACTCAGCATGTAATTAATTCATTTTCAATCTCTTCTTGTTACATACATCTTTCTGTATTTTATTGAGTGAAGAATCCCCAATATTTCTCTTCTGTTAAGTGTCCAAGTCTCAAATCTGTAAGTAAGTACTGGTAACACACATTTATTAAAAACCTTCCTTTTCAAACACATAAGTATATATTTACTTTTATTATTGTTATTTTTACCAAAAGCATTCCAACCAAGTTTAATTTTATAATTAATTTCATCCATTATGTTTCTATCTACAATAATAATCTGACCAAGGTATTTATAGTTATTAACTTCTTTTAACTCATCATTATCAATCTTTATTTTATTTTTTTTGAAAAAATCCATTGAACATTACTTTAGTCTTTTTTAATATTTACCTTTAGATTTATTTTCTTATTTTCATCTGATAACTCTGGCAACATTTTCCGAAGCTCTAAAGCATTATTCATAAAAACAAATATATTATCTGCAACATTTAGATGACTTAAATAATCATCATTTATTTTTATTTTCTTAGCTTCCATTTTAATAACAAAGTGCTTCTTGCAAAACTAGTTTTGGAGATATGGTCACCTTGTTGTATACACTTCTGAATGTTAATTTTTTTTTAGTATCATTATGTAATCTAATTGTTGCTATTGAATTTTTATAAATATTCTTTAGAATATGACAATATCCTGGATCAATACCTTGATGAACCAATGCTTTAATCATTGAAAAATGCTTAGAGAATCAAATGCTTTATAATGTACAAATTCAAAGAATAATGGCAACACATATTCATTGATCTTTTCTATAAATTCATCCAATACTTGAATATGATCCACTGTATTAAAACCACTTTCAAATTCAGCTTGTTCTCTTGGTTGGTTAAAATCCAAAGTTCTCTGTAGACACGTAATTATTTTTGGAAAAATTTTGTATAGAACTGACCAAAGACTGATAGCTTTGTAATTTCTAATATCTTATTTATTATCTTTTATAAATATTAATATTATCATTTAGACATTTATCATATAACTGTGCCAACATTTTTTCTATTCATCACCTGCTTTTTTTAAGATATCAATTACAATTTCATCACTACCTGAAGCTTTTCCTTTCTTCATATATTTAATTGACATGTTTCACTTTTTAATTTAAAATCCTGGGCAATTCAGAAGATGTAGCAATTGTAGGATGTATTTTCCTTGTTCCTTATTACTATATAAATCTCTCTTTTTAATAATTTTTCATAGAAATGTTTCCTACCAATATCAAGATATTGTTTTACACTCTAAAGAGTTTTATTCTCTTCTATAGTGTTCCTTGCTCGTTCAAAATCATACTTTTTTATATTATCAACTTTTTTTCACACCATTTTTCAAAATTTGAGATATTCAATTCTTCTTAATGCATTATTTTAATATATTTTTATATATATATTATAACGGTCAGGAAGGGGATGAAATAACCAGTCTTACCATGTCTTCCATACGAGGGCACCACTAGGCCATTTGAACCTAGAAAATTTATAGAGTAGGCAGATATGCGCTGTTAAAATCATGACCGCCAGCCCTAGTCACTAGCTCATGAAGTAGCAGAGGTTTAAAAACATTTATTAAATACATTTTTTTAATAAAGAATAACAAAAGCAATCACTGCCAGTATTAATAACACACAAAGATTTTATTTACGTCTATATAAGTAATAACACACAAACTTTTAAAAAAATAATTTTTATAACACAAGAAGAAATTTATGTTTTATTCTGTTTTACTATTATTTTTATTTGTTTTAACTTTAATTTTAAATTTTAGAATAGATGAGCTACCTAGATGATGCACTTAAAAGATTTTCAAAGCTTTTGATTCCAGGCTAAAAGTCCACAGCCACACCAATGCTCGCTTTCGGATATATATCAGCAAACAATGCAATGTGAACATGTCAGCATAGAATCACGCCAACAGGAATGTGCATCTGAACAGCGTGATATTATTGGAGAAAACATGAGCTTCAACCAGCACAGGAATGTACTTCTATCTGGCGAAGGAATCATGTAATATAAAGAGAAAACACTATGTATGGATGGGAGAGCGGTCCTACATTGCCAACTTATCTTCTCAATCCATAGAGCTGGAATGGGTCAATGGTGCAGGAGATACGTCTGCATCCATTTCAATGATATGACTACGTCTTTGGGGTCATGCATTCATAGGTGCTAACACACTTCCCATTACATTGATATAAACTTCCATATATCTCTCCACCAGCATTGACACAACTATGAAACAAACAGTCTGAAATCAAAACCCTCTTTAAAAGTAACATATTTAGGCTAGTCTAGCAGCCATCTACACTCAACTAACATTTAAAATCATTTTGTTAATTTAATTCAAAACAAAAAATCTTTAGTTTAAGGTTTCAAAATCATTTTAAAATGACAATATATTTAACTTATTTTTTTACTACAAATATTATTTAACCTTTTCTTTTAAATTCAATAATGCACAAATAACAATGTGTTTTCTATCTTTAAATTCGTTTGCAATAGCAAACCCCCACCCTATTACAAACAGATCTTTTTAGCATGAATAAATAAAAATAAAATACAATACATTTTTTTTTTTAAAGAGATTACATTTAAGACTTTAAGTAAGAGTTTAAAATCGCAAAGTTTATAGAAATATAAAGTTCAGGTTTGCTCAGAAAAGAAAATCTATAGTTCATTTTAAAGACACATAAAGTTTGAAGATTTTAAACTTAAGGAGAGAGTTTATATTACATTTTATCATTTAGAAATTTATACCTTCCTTTGTCCGTTCCTTCACGACGAAGATCCAATTTGTGCAAGGGCCCTTTTCTTGCAGACGATGATGATTTATGAAGCTTAACGAAGATTTCTGCATATGGCACCAGTGGTTCGATCCTGGGATCCATGAATAGAAAGCTGCCTTCGGCCGGCTGGTCTGAGGGAAGCGCGATTATACAGATTACATTTTTGGTAACAGCGACAATATTTATTTTAACTTTTCAGCAACAACGAAATGAATTCAAAATTCTAATTCTCTCTAATTAATTATTGTTTTGGATTTTTCTTTTTATAGTCCTCAGGCACCTTATCTCTGGAATGCAGGATTCATCAAACATATTCCATATCTATTTTTCATTGGTTCATTAGGTTTATCCAAGTAGATTTTGGTTTTGTGGCTAGGTAGATTTTGGGTTTTCCATTGAGGTCTGTGTCTCTATCTCTGGGCGGGAAAAGCAAGTCTTTTGTTTTTATTTCTTGACTCTTATGTCTTTCGTAATCTCCATTATTTTTAAGATTAAAAGGTTTTTTATTATATTTTATTTAAAGATTAGAATCTTTGCTTCGATTTTATCATTATTTTAAAGCTTATTTCATTTTAATATTTAAATCAAACATATTAATAAATTAATAATTCGTTATTTGTGCATTTGAATGTTTGTGCTTTTAATTTAGTATTAGATATTTACAAAAACATCACGTATTAGAATTTAAATGTAACGCATATATATATATATCCCGTTACAATATATTTTATAAATTGTCTTGTGGCAGTCAAAATTTTATTGGTCAATTGCTGCTTTTTTATACTAGCTATCTTTGTTGCAGTTTTTAAAAGTGTATCAGTTATCTTCCTATTGATTTTATTCCTCATATTCAAAATATGTTAATATTTGAAAGTTTAATTTAAAGTCACTGGAATGTTTCTGAAGATTAAGAATATCAACTATAAATACTGTTTTTTAAAATAATTTTTGTCTCTCTAGATTGCTTTCACATGTATTTTACATCTCACTAATCGATGATCACTTCCTGAGTTGAATTTATTAAGAATATTACAGTCTTGAAATACACATTTTCTGTTAATCAAATATAATACAATTTTGTCATATCTTCATTTGGATGCTTCCATGTTCATTTTCATTTAACATTTTCCATACCAATCATTATTAAAAGTTCTAATGTATTTCTTTGTTTGTACTAACTGCTGTTTGACAAATAATAATATCTGTGATAGATTGACCTTTATTTTCTATTTCAATTGTTTTATATCATGTGAATTGGGAAAATGTAATTTTTTAAATATATTCAACACTAACACATCATGATATATATTCAAAATAGTATTTCTTTTATTAATTTTTTATATTTTTCTCTCATAAATATTTATATATGAATTCATAAATGTTAATTACAAAAAAACAACAACAATATTTTAAATTTATTTACTCTGAAGACAGACCAGAATAGATAAACATATCAATCTCAAATAAATATTAATGTTACTGTAGTTAACAGTTCCAGTGGTATGAATTTTATGCATTGATAAAAGGAAGTGAATTTTTTAAAATTTACTGAATATGAGGTTTCTGGCACTTCCATAATTAATAGCAACTTTGAAGAAAATCTCAAACACCGCTTAAAATAATTCTTTTTAAAACAGTTTAAATAGCCATATTTACATAATGATTAAGCAAAAATATTAAATGATTGTTATATTATTGATATTTCAAGCACAAATTTAATAATATTTTTCTAGAGGTGTTGCACAATTTAATAATATTTTTCTAGAGGTGTTGCAGCAATGCAATGTTTATGGAACAGCTATCACTAGATCAACATGTAATTCATATTGGTCTCATGTGCAAAGGCAGTTATTGTCAGTACAAAAAATATAAGCCTCAATGATTGATTATTGAATACAGAGATATAAGAAAAAAATAGTCTACATTTTCTTATACTGGAATTTTTTTAGTGCAATCTCACAAAGATTTAAAAATTTTGGGAAAATTATAATTGTATTTAATGTAGAAAAGGTTACATAATGTTTCTATAAATGTGTTATTTTGGCTTGATTTATTTTGAGCATTAAGAAATTTGATAATCCTTGCAAAGTCTTTGCCTGCATATTTTTTGTAAAAATTAAATAAAATGGTTTACTTGAGATGTCAATGCCATTCAAGCATTGAGATAGTTTATGGACTTTTAGAGCTGCACTAATGTATGCAGGGTTTGTTTTTCTAAAAATATATATTCATAAATAAAAAGTGGCTGTTTTGGAACTCTTTTGGATATGTTTATATTTCACTGTGCAAACTAAAGTGTCATATGATCTGTTGGTATATATATATATTCATTGTCAGGATAAAAACAAGGTCTATAATTAAAAAAAAAAGAATGTTACTGTTACAATTACTGATAAGGACTGACATCTACATAACAATACAAGAAGTTGGTTTGGGTTGAAAAGTTTAGGATTTTTTTTTTACTTTTGGGTTTTTGATTTGATAGTAAAGAAAGAGTTAAACATGACTTTCATATACACAGCATTATTTGTTCTAAAATTGAATTCCACACTTTCATTGATAAAGGCAAAAGTTAGAAACTGGTCTCATAATAGTGGTTTAAATGCATTACTTATTGGTTAGTCACCAATTATGTTAGCTTATTAAAGGTAGCACTAGAGAAAAAAAACTGTTCTTGTTTATATCATAGGGTGTAAGCTAATAAGTAAAGTGTTATTATTGGGGGAAAGCCTTCAGATAGAAAGGAATTGAAATTATTGTAAAGCTAGTAATTATGAGACAGATCCACACATGGCTGCACAATCAGATAGGGTAAGGTTAAAATCATAAGGTTTTTAAATTTTAATTTGCTAGTACATAAAATAGACAAAGGTTTAGACCTTTTTCTAAATGCCTATAACTGCTTTAATTTCAGTATTGAATTCCACCCTCTCATTTATAATACCAAAACCAAGACATTGATTCTAATAATGGTGATAGAATCAGAGAGATGTTCTTGTTTATATATATATAATATGGAATTAGCAAAGCTTCATGTGTGTGTGTATATATGTGTAATTAAGATACAAAACTACTATCTTTCTCAGGCTATACATAAATAACACTCTATTTTAACAAATGGTCAAAAAAGAATAGTTATATTGGAAATTCAGAATAAAATTATTATATCAATCAAATAAAAGTATTGCATTACATATATCTAAACATACAAGGTGTGGCACTAAAAAGATGAATATTTTGACATCCTAAACTTTAATGATTCAAAAAATGCTGCTGTTGATTAATAGTCTTGCAGCTTGTGACCACAGAGCTCTTATGAAAAAGTATTTAAATAATAGTTAAATTCTTAAAAACAAGTCAAATATTACATAGATAGTTAAGGTAAGTACTGATTATTTTTTTTAATCTTATTACATGGATTTGAGAAATAAATCCAGGATTTCATCTAATTCAAAAAAAAAATGCCAATGCTAATTTGCCCGCTATGATAAAATGTAGCGTAACTCAAGTTGATCCAAAAAAAAAAAAAAAAAAAAATGAATCAAATATCTCATATGAAATAATTCAGGCCATATCTGATCAATCTAATGAAAATTATAACTCTTTACAACAAACTCCTACTAATATTTCCCCAAATAAGTCTGTTTTGCCAAACAAGCAAATGAACGTTTCATGAGCCCAGAACTAGACACTGAAATTACCGAGTCAGAGTGTGATATGTCAGATTAATCCCACAACAATCCTATAATTACTCTAGCACAAGATACTTTAGAACATTCTCAAAATAATCCATTAAATCAAATCTTAATGCAAAACTCAAATACGAGTCAAATGCGGACATTTAAACATAACGTGGAACAAACTACAGCTTACATTATTTCACTACATCACGAAACTCAAGGTGATACAGTAATAACAATAGACCCCCCTGAATACACTAAGCCTAATGAAATATGTAGTTGCTTTTATATGTAGTAGCTTTAAGTATAAAAGTAATTGTTCTCTAAAATGTGTTTTTCCCAGAACCAAAAATGTTAAAAAAAAAAATCTTTAACTCCGATAGTGATAAAAATATGACAAGTTCGAAAAGCGATGATTGCTATTCTGCCATAACCCATGAATTAGAAGAAGACTCTGACCCTCAAAAGAAATATCTATTAATAAAAAATACTTACAACATGTTCATAACAAAAAAGCAAATAATATTAAACATAATAAAGTTAAAAAATCCACAAATAGTAAAGAATCAGAAAATAAAAAAGTCTGGAGCCTAAACCTCAACACTAGCCAAATGGACGATTACGTTCATAATGAACATGGCTCATTGGGTCCACAGAGATCTACAAAATCAAGCCCTCAAACAAAATATAAAGGCCGGAAATAGCACAAGATACAATAATGTAATTTAAAAACTTAAAAAAACAAATTGAAATACAAGAAAAAACTATGTTTAAAGTAATACCTATCTCTGATAGTGATATAGAAAGTTCTAGATATTCCAGCTCAGAGTTTGACTCGGACAATGAGGCTTATGAAGCCATTGACCTTAAAACAAAATTAATACAAAAACAGCATAGTTCATATAATAAATCAAATAAAAATAATTATAAAACTCCAAAATATTACTATCCAAAAGAAAAAGCTTTAATCAGCAAAGATACAGATAAAAACATAATAAAAAACAAATGGAAAGTAAAGCTAAAAATAATTCCACTCACTCAGAAATTACTCCTGATTGCAGAGCTAACAACAATCCTGAATCACCACCTTTTCAGCATAGTGATATAGCAACTGAGATACATCATACTTTAGAACTTAATTCTGGTGTAAATGATGAAAATCTCCCGTCAAATACAGCAACAAATGGAAACTACTTTGGCTATATCGTAAATCAAACACACAAATCTTCAGAAATTAATTCTGACTCAGATATTGACCATCTGAAGACAAATACCATCTCAAATGACAATACAGATCTCCCTGTATCAACCCCCAAAAATCCTAGTTAAATACAGATAACCGTACATTTGTAAGTCAAAAACTCTCACCAGAGGCATATGGCAAAAGGAACTACAACATCAATTTCCGATCACTAAACCAACTTATAAACAAAATACGGACTCAGATACAGAAATTAATTCTGACCCAAACTACATGATGATTGATCTGATGGAACAATCTACTGATTTCATGCAAATGCAAAGTCATAATAGCCATGATGATGAAATATTCAACACACAAAACTTTGATGAGGAGCAATACAGTGGGCTGACATACAGATTCAATCAGACTATACCAAACAACTTGCTCAAATCAATAGCTTACTAAAGCAGTGATAAAAGTCTGATTCTGGCTGTCACTGACAGCAGTTGCTCTCTCATTAATTCCCATTTGATGACCTATGTAACATGATCAAGAATTCAAACATAGCAGATACAATCTACAAGATACATAATCATCCAAACGATAGAAACATCACCATAGAATTCACCAGCTGGGTGAATAGAAATGTATTTAAAGACACACATAAAACCCTTAATAACCTATTCATTTGTTACATAGACTTAAACTGGGCTAATGCCTTGTCTGGCGGAATCAAGAACTGCATATGTGGCTTATATGAGAATAGACTACAAGAAATACTGTCACCCTTTGGTAAGATCAACAGATTCAAATACCTGCCACAAGACAAAGCTGAGTTACAGATTTTTTTCAAATATAGCCTCATATGAACTACACCTGAAACAAGGCAGTAACCCAAGTGATATTCCAACAGTGGTTTGATCCTAACTTTTTAGGCATAAGGCCTCAATGCTTCTACTGTGGTCTAAGAACACACCTTATCAGAGATTGTGTTGCAAGGTTCTGTGAACTATGTGGCATCAAAAAGAACAGATATCACAAATTCAGCCAGCAGATTAAATACAATGCAACAAGTGTGGCTAATTAGACCAAACAATCACCCAACCAGTCAACAGCAACAGAACAATTTAATCAAACGAATGAACAATACAGAATTACTCAAAAACCATCCAAGAAATCCTATCAGAAATCACTTCAAACATACTTAAATGCTCCAAAACAATAGAATAAAAATAACTACAATACAAACTCCAGTCAAAACATAAATAAGCAAACCACCTAAAATAAACTAATCATGAAACAGACAAAAAATCTCCCATGAATACTATCCAAAACAGATCATTTGAAACTGAATCTGTATCTTACTAAAATAACAAAAGCAATCCCTACTCCTAAACACAAGTGTAGTCAAGACCCTGGTCTGTCTAATAACCAAAAGCAGACAACACAATTAAATAAATACAACAGAGATCAATCCAACAAACCCAGCCTAACAGATGAAGAAACAGAAATGGATACTTCAAATCAAAACCCCCAAAACAAAAAAAGAAAATCTTCAGGAATACAGAAAGTTAGTTCAAAAGATGATACACAAATAAAACATATACCAACAAATGCACAAAATCATGATGCATCACACAATACAAACTCGTATGGAAAAGTCCCAGCTGTGGAGAAAAAGCATAGAAAAGCAACAGCTGCAAACTACCTTTCTCCACATAACAACAAAGATAAGCCAGATTCAGAACAAAGACTATATCCTCCATTCTGCACCAATAACCTATTACAAGACTCATTGCCAATAAAATTAGATATGTCTCATGAACCAGGAAAAAAATCAGACTGCAGTAGATAATAGTGCTACAATTAACCACATTTATGAAATGTAAGATTGTTGGCATGAATGTCAGGGGAATAAACTCCCCATCCAGAATATATGCCATAAGGCATTGGTTCAAAATCCACTCTCCCCTCATTTTATTCCTTGGTGAAACCAAGTTCCACTCAGAGTCCAGCCAGAAGATTTGGAGGTGCTTGAAGGTCTTGGTTTCACAAAACTCACAATCAACTACACAGTTGCTGGTGGAGTTGGCATAGTGATAAACAGCCAACAACCTCCAAACAAATTCAACATAATCTACCATGACAATAACATAATAGCAGCAAACATAAGATATGTTAAAACAACATTTAATACAATGTAAGTATTCACACCCAATAATCACTATACATACATCAGAATAGTAAATGTAATCAACATGATTACAGCCAACAACAACTGGCCAACCATCCTGTTAGGTGACTTTAACACCACATATAACAAGGCGGTCTACAAATACCTTCCTCTTCTCAATAGAGGATTTATCAGTGGAGAGGGCTGCTTTCCTTCTGGATACTTCTCCTTCTACACCAGATCATGCCAGTCTCTGATTGATCTTCTTTTCTACATGTCAGAATTGTACTATGACTTGGAGGCCTCACTCCAGCATGTGGCTTTCTCAGATCATCTGGCCATGGCAGTTCTGATAGATGTGAAGAATGTACTAAACATCGGTCAGAATAAATCTATCAGAATGATAACCAAATCCACCACCACAGAAGCAAATCTTCTGAGGCGTACATCCTATTCAACAAAATAAACATATTATCACAACCTCTAGAAACAGCTTGGTTTGTCTTTGTGCATATTCTCCAGACAGTTATCCAACAATACACACAAAAATTGAGAGGAGCACCAACCCACATGATGGACCTAGACAATATATACAAAAAAAATTAATTTATCAATTATTCCTGATGACATTGAAAGGGTACTTAGAATGAAAGCCCAATACAAATCCAAGCAGAAGATCCTGGCAGAATATATTGCTGTTAAGAGGGCCAAGGTATTCCTAATCAAACAACACTGCTGGACCAGAAGTTACCTAGCATGGGCACTGGAAGCACAAAAGAAACAGCCAACTCCATCACATTTAAACCTCAATGGAACCAACATTACAGGTCAACATATGCTTGATGTGATCAGACAGCATTTCAGGCACATGCTTGAATCATGCCCTCTACTTTGGGATGGCCCCAGAGATGACTGTGGTCTATCACAAGAGTATGGCAGGCCCATGCTTGAATCATGCCCTCCACTTTGGGATGGCCCCAGAGATGACTGCGGTCCATCACAAGAGCATGGCATAACTGAACAAGATCTCAAAGCAAAACTCAATTCAATACCAGACAACATCCACCCTGGGATGCATGCAATCCTGAAGTTCCTCACATCACATCTTAGTCAATTCTCTATCCCAATAATGATGGGAATGATCAACCTTCTATCGAAAGATAGGAAAATTATAAAGAATTTATACCCAATAGCACTTGTTCCATTCATGAAAAAGAACAAGGACCCCACCCAAATATCCAACATAAGACCCATCTCTATGTCCCCTCTACTTATCAAAATAATAGAGGGAGTCAGTAAGGACAAGATCCAACCCATTATCCTTAACCAGCTTGCTTCATCACAATATGCAAAAAAAAATCATCTGCTCTGACAGCCATGGGTGAGACTAAGATACTACTTGACCATATTAGGTCTCATAGGCAGTCAAGACCCTTGGCAGTTCAACTAGATATATCAGAAGCATTTGATACAGTAAACATAAGAGTACTGCTACAATCTCTCTCAGATATAGACATTCCATCTGAGTCAGTACAAATCATAGAAAATTTACTAATCAACCGAGAGATACATATCTTACTAGATGGCATAATCACTGAGGGATTCACCCCCACATCATCTCTTTCACAAGGCTAGCCTCTCAGTGCCCTGCTATTTATGCTATATATAAATCCACTTCTCAGGAACATAGATTCTCTACTACCTGGAGTCTTCCTTACAGAATTGAAAAAAAAATATAAAAGTGATAGCGTATATGGACGATGTACTTGTCATCCTTCCATCCAAGAAATACCTACATCAACTCCTTCTCTAATATCTCTGGCCTCAAAATCAACACCAGAAAATCATCTACCTGGTCTATTCTAATGGGGAAAAAAATAACATCAAACTATCATGCTGACCCTCAAAAATTTCTGGGATTTTCCAATATACAAATCCCAAACAGCCATGTCAAAAGAAGTCCAACATAATTCAAGCAACCGAAAAAATAACAAATATCCTGTCAGGAGTGTATCTCTCTCTACAGGGAAAAGTGGCTTTATTGAACATGAAGGTAATGAGTAGAATCGCCTACTATTTGCCTGTCATGTCCACACCTAACTCCTTCATAAAAAAATTAACAGACTATGTGCAAAGCTCTTCTGGAGGAATAAAACTGTGGCCATCAGTATAGGCAAAATGCAGTACCATAGCAAATGTAATGGTATGTCACTACACGCCATCCAAGCCATACTTATACAAAAGACACACACCCTTCTACACAACCTAGGAATCAAATATGGCTACACACAAATACTACTAGCAATACAGCCAACAGATACACCTCCTCCAAAAAGAAATAGCTGGCTTTATACAAAAGCTCATAATCTACAGCACTATGTTGAAATCACAATAGAATGACTAAAAAAAAAATAAACATCTGGGAAGCGCATCAGTTAATAAACCCAGATCTACACATCCAAAACCCAAAACTGGGCTTAACCAACCATAGCATAACCTCATTATTTAAATACTGGGCTCTGGAGCCCAAATACCTTGATTTTCTAATCAAATTAAATCTTGAAGCTATGCCAACTCTATCCTACCTTTGTCATAGATGGCATATCACTAAAGTAGATCCAATGTGCCCCAGTTTTCATAGAGAGGAGGAGTCCTACAACCAAATCATTACAACATGTAATGCACTTGGAACAGTGAGACAAATATATAATAACATCAAGACAGACTATTATACTATAATCTCACTGCAAGAAAGCATCAAAACTAAACAATTCCCAATCATCAGATTATCAAGTTTTATAACATATTCAATCTGGTTTGTGAGGTGTAAAATCACATACACACAGCCTCACTCATATCAAAATGCCTGCTTTATGAAAACAATAGATAAGATTAAGAAGAGAGATCAACTGTTGTCATCAAAATTTATTTTTGAAGAGACTTGGAAGCTATTCAAACTTCCCAACCACTCAAATATACATGGATAACCACATTAACTGTCAACATTGGTCAATATTATATAATTTGAGTCTTTCAAATTTCAATTGTTTAACAATTGTCACAATCATTTCAAATGTGTGTGTTTTTTTTCATTCCTTTAACTATGTTCCTTTATACAAAATGTAACCTTTATTAGACCTAATAAAATTTGTTTTTAAAGTAAAGTAAACTTTAATGATTGTTACCCCAAGGTTTTTCCCAGCAAAGTAATTTCAGTGATTTTTTTATTATTTCTGTGAAGACAAACAAAAGGAAAATATTTATCATGTTTCTTCAATTACTGGTTGATCTTTTAAATCTCTGCTATGATTTTAAATTACAGTAGTAGTATTATTTGATGTGGAGGCGGAAGTAATCCTTTCTGTAACATTTCAAGGTTTTACATCAATGTTACCAAGCTTTTATTAATATCTTAATTATATTTTTTTACTCCGATTGTTTTAATATTTATCTTTCTGCATAAGGATCGAATATAGACATTCTTCCAAAACATGTATTTCAATTAAAGCAGACCAGTAGCAGTTTTCCTGCTTCTATAGATTCTTTAACTATCACTTATAAAATTCGTATGCTTAAATTAGAAAATATTATGGGTGCTTTTCTGAATGAGTGCTATTATAAATCATATTTCAGTCAAGTATTTTTTCATTTTGTATTCTCGCTTTATATTAACTATGTTCTAAATCAATCATACGCTCGCTCTTTTTCTCTTGATATATTACTGTATTGTCTTTTTCATAGTTGCACTATAGTATTTCTATTGATCATTTTTGCTAATTGATCATTTTTGCTAATATTTTGTGTGCATTTTAAAAAGTAAATTGTAATGCATACATATTATTTAGGATTTATTATTCGCGGATTCAGATTTCTATGTGAAGATTTGAAACTAAGTGAAGTAAATAAGGAGACTATTACAGTAAAAACTGATATGTAGAAGAGAAAATAAATTATGGCTCAATGTAGGTATACGAAGTAGTAAGATTACTGCATGAATTAGCTCATTTATTTTTAGATACATTTTGTATATGCACATACTTTTAAAAGACATTCCACTTAAATTGACATTAGACTTCATAATACAATAATTCATTCATTAGTATAAACATATTACAATTAGCTATTTAAATTTATTTCTGGTTAAATAATTAGATTATGTAACTAATGAAAATAATATGTTAGTCTTGTATCCTTTGGCAAAGCCTAATTAAAAATTATTAATAATCTATGCCAGCCATAAATGTTTCATTAATAGCAGTAGTAAAGTTTAATTAACAATCGTGAAAAACAGAAATTTAGATTACATTCCAATTAGCTTTAAGACAAACATTTACATTCTCTTTTAAAAAGGAATATTAAAGGATTTTCATTTCTAGAATCCAACTTTGAACAGAAAAAAAAATTATAAAAGCATTTAAACCTATTTTTTAATATTGTGATTTAATGTATATATTTGTTTATATTTTAAGTAATGACGTTTTAAAAGTTAACTTAAATGCCTTTAAAAAGTTAACAATTAAAGTAAAATTGTTAATAATGGTTTTGCAATTGCAATTAATTTTCATTTCTTTTCCGTTGCCACTATTAAAAACCTTGTGTTGTTTGGCATCCAGTTCTATTAATTCCGATTCTGGAACTTTTTAAAAACTCCTGAATAATAAACCATTTGATTTATTTTATTTATAACTTTTTTTTTTTTTAAAAAAAACTATTTTATTTTTTTGCCCTGAGTGGTTAAGTGCAATAGTAGAATGGCGAACTCTGGAGCATTACATTCTTCGTTCAATTCCCGTGGTGGCGCTTCAGTCGCTTGAGCTTTTTTAAAACTCTCGAAAAATAAAAGCCATTTTATTTACTTTCATAAAGATTTATATACATTTTTTTCTGGATTATATTATTTGCATACTTTTCGATATTTTTTCATGTAGGCAACAGTGAATGAAAAACATTGCTTGAAAATTCAGTTCCAGTTGGACTTAAACCCTAAGTTATGCATTTGACAGATGAATGTACTAATTACTATAATTTAGGACTTTATATATATTTATAGGTATGTTAAAATAAAATAAAATTAAAATAATCCATGAAAAGACAATAAGCGCTTCAATTATTTCTCATAAAAACATTGAAGGAAAAGACAGTGTTCACCAGATGTTGAGAATTTGATCATTTTTTCTTTTTGTTTTATATTCTAGATAAAAATACCTAGATACTTATTTGAGTGATTTGTTGGTTTGTACATGGGCCAATTACCTGAAAGAAAAATTGACTATTAAAAAATAATTTCTCTAAGAATATCGTAATACCCATTTGAATAATTAGATGGAGTTGGCATAAGCTAGATAAATGAAAGAAAGATTCTCAAAAACAAATTCAAACTCAGGTAGTGGGCATTGCAGGCAGAAGACAAAAAATGAATGAACTATTTCTGTTTGTTGATATTTAACATAATATTAGCAATAGAGGTTGGAAATATTATTTTTTAAAAAATAAAATAGTATAAACAATTCATTTTATAAAGTGAAAGTATGTATAGTCAAAGAAGATGGGTTAAGTTTTTCTGCAATGGATGTTTGTGATATACTGATAAAAATGTTTAAAATATTTGAAATATGTCTATTCACCATTTTATATAGTGTTAAAAGTAAACATAAACCATCTCTATCTTGCAAAAGAGTGAAATAATGGAAAAAATATCAAGCTACTAACATAAGCATGAAGATCCAAGTGTTTGTTATCTCTAGTTTATTTGAAGAATGAGAATGTCTATGATCATAGCAAGATAGAATGATTTGATTCACTGCACTTATAGATGACTGGTCTAGTAGTATTAAGATAGAAAAGGCACTAGCTAAAAACACTCTCTATTGTGCAAAGAATAATGTAATAGCAAAATATTGAAATGTCAACATGACAATTGAAGGTTGTTTATTGAATACATCCACAATATGAAAATGTGGTTTGAGTTTCTATATTGTGAAGGATTTTGATGCAATAGCTCATTTGAGAAATTCACTGCCAAATTTTTAAAATAAAGTTGAAGTTATAAAATCATTAAGATATCACATGATCTTTGCTTGTACATTAACTATTCATTAGCATATTTTTATATTTTGATTAGTTTCATGTCATTTGGGATAAGTTTTTATAGTATCAGATGATAATGCATAATAATTTTTAAACCAGTGCTATACTATCTAATTATCCCAAGACAAATGCTTAACTTATAATTTTCATAAGTGAAGTACTTTTTAAACTTTTTTGAACAAAATGCTTGGATCTTTTTTGGATGTTATATAACTTTCTCTAACAGCTACTTTTATGCCTTTTGTAAATCAGTGTAAACTAAAAAACTTGAATAATTTTTTATTCCAAGCTTATTTGCCTGCATAGTTATGTAGATCTGACACCATTTCAGTTTATACATATTATGGTAGTCTTAGTTTTAGATTTATATAAATATGCAGGATCATAAGCTTGAATTAAAAAAACATAATCAAATTTTTAGTTTAGGCCAGTAGCTTGATAATATAGCAAAAAAAAAAAAAAAATAGCATCTAGAGATTAGGTGCAGCATATCCAAAATAATCCAAGTGCTCTGTTAAAAATAATCCACAAAAGCTTCTCATTTATAAAATCTATAAGCTAAAAACTACTCTGAGAATACTTAGTTCAATATAACAGCACTGGATAAAAATTTATTAAATACCATTTGACATATTTAATTACCAAAGCTGATATCAGAAGGCATAAAAAACAGTGTATGCTAATGAAGTTCAAGTTAATAGCGATAAATATTCCATCTGGCTGATAAACTAATTTCATTATGAATTATCAACAAGGTTGACAAAGGTATGCTTATAAACTGCAGAATATGGATTCATTCTATCCTTGATCTTTTGTTTAATATTTATATTTTTAATTCATAGTCTGGGGGAGGATAATTTACTCCCTTTGTCTACATATACATTAAGATATAATTCATTTAAAAACATAGTACATATAAGGAACTTGAACTCAGATTCAAACTCTCTACAGCTATCAAATCCATCTTATAAAACTGATACACATGACCACATACATGTGAAAAAGATAAATGATCTCCAATATATGTATGTCATGCTGAGATAGCACTCATCAGTTGGTCCAGATCATCATCTCCAATACACATATACAATCTCTGCCCAGTTTATATTAAGATGACAAATCTTCAAACTTTAATGAACAAGTTAAATCTTTTCCACTCTCCAAATATTCAGCCATCCATGTCATTGAAAATCCAAGGTTGAAATGCTCAAAGCCATTGATGATGCCAATATTATTAACATATCTATATTGACTTTAAATCAATCTGACCTCTCACACAGAAGAGAGATGGATGGAATACAGGCTGAATATGTAATATTTAAATATATGTATATTGTCTATACTTAATGTAAATTATAAGAGATTTAAAATTGTGAATTTAAGTCCCTTTTAATTACATTAAGTTTAGTATAGACAATATACATATATTTATATATTACATAATCAGCCTGTATTCTACCCATCCCTCTTCTGTAAAATTAAATGGACATATTAATGTCCTATGTGTGAAAGATCAGATTGACTTAAGATTAACATAGATATGACAATAATAATGGCATCATCAAAGGCTTTGAGCATTTCATACTAGGATTTTCAATGATATTGATGGCGGAAGAGTTGGAGAGTGGAAAAGATTGAAGCTTGCCCATTAAAGTTTGAAGATTTGTTAACTTAATATAACAGTGATTGTATATATATATGTTGGGGATAGTGATTTGGACCACAGATGAGTGCTGGTTTAGCATAAAATACCTATATTGGAGAACATTTATCTTTTCCACAAGTATGTGGGCATGTGTATCAGTTGTATAAGATGAATTGGACAGCTATGGGGAGTTGAAAAGCCTGAGTTCAAATCATGTACAATTACATTATGTTTAGTATAGACAGTATATATATATATATGATAACAGATGGCATTCTACCAAAAACACCGTCAAGCGTAGTTTTCTGTTTACATAAATGTCAGGGCGAGCATTCACTATCTCTAACTTTAATTCCACTTTCAGATCATGATTTCAAGCTATTTGCTATCATCAGTGAAAGACAGGAATAAGAAACTAGATCTAAACACAAACTCTGAGCATTTATGAAACAGTTTCTATTCAGCTTGCAAGCGTGAATCTTTTAGACACGTTAATGTCTTCAAACTCAGCATAGCAAGCCAGATAGCTACATGGGTCTGATCTCAGTTCAGCATCACCACATAGTAGAAGCCTCTGCAATATACATCATTGCAAGAAAGACCTCAAAGGTACATTTATGAAAAACAAAAAAACACAAGTTAAAAAACTTGCTAAGGCTTGTATTTATGATAACAGATGGCGTTCTACCAAAAACACAGTCAAGCATAGTTTTCTGTTTACATAAATGTCAGATCGAGCATTCACTATCTCTAACTTTAATTCCACTTTCAGATCATGATTTCAAACTATTTGCTATCATCAGTGAAAGACAGGAATAAGAAACTAGATCTAAACACAAACTCTGAGCATTTATGAAACAGTTTTTATTCAGCTTGCAAGCGTGAATCTTTTAGACACGTTAATGTCTTGAAACTCAGCATAGCAAGCCAGATAGCTACATGAAAGTGGAATTAAAGTTAGAGATAGTGAATGCTCACTCTGATGTTTATGTAAACAGAAAACTACGCTTGATGGTGTTTTTGGTAGAACGCCATCTGTTATCATAAATACAAGTGTTAGCAAGTTTTTTAATGTGTTTTTTTGTTTTTCATAAATGTACCTTTGAGGTCTTTCTTGCAATGATGTATATTGCAGAGGCTTCTACTATGTGGTGATGCTGAACTGAGATCAGACCCATGTAGCTATCTGGCTTGCTATGCTGAGTTTGAAGACATTAACATGTCTAAAAGATTCATGCTTGCAAGCTGAATAGAAATTGTTTCATAAATGCTCAGAGTTTGTGTTTAGATCTAGTTTCTTATTCCTGTCTTTCACTGACGATAGCAAATAGCTTGAAATCATGATCTGAAAGTGAAATTAAAGTTAGAGATAGTGAATGCTCACTCTGATGTTTATGTAAACAGAAAACTATGCTTGACGGTGTTTTTGGTAGAATGCCATCTGTTATCATAAATACAAGCATTAGCAAGTTTTTAACTTGTTTTTTTGTTTTTTTATAAATGTACCTTTGAGGTCTTTCTTGCAATGATGTATATTGCAGAGGCTTCTACTATGTGGTGATGCTGAACTGAGATCAGACCCATGTAGCTATCAGGCTTGCTATGCTGAGTTTGAAGACATTAACGTGTCTAAAAGATTCACGCTTGCAAGCTGAATAGAAACTGTTTCATAAATGCTCAGAGTTTGTGTTTAGATATAGTTTCTTATTCCTGTCTTTCACTGACAATAGCAAATAGCTTGAAATCATGATCTGAAAGTGGAATTAAAGTTAGAGATAGTGAATGCTCGCTCTGATGTTTATGTTAACAGAAAACTATGCTTGATGGTGTTTTTGGTAGAACACCATCTGTTATCATAAATACAAGTGTTAGCAAGTTTTTTAACATGTTTTTTTTGTTTTTCATATATATATATTGTAACTAATTGACTACATAGTTGGCTGCAAGTTTTTCAGGTTTAATTTAGGGTTATTTAATTAATGGGGGAAAAATGTTTAATTTTCCTATTCATGTTTTTTGTATAATAATAATGGGTCTTCAATTAACTAAATATTTTAAGTCCCAGTATGATAGCTTGAGAATTCTCAAACGTTAAATTTGTTAAATAATAACATGATTTTAATATGTGAATATTTTAATGAGTTGTTGTAAAAGGGAGAGAAATTTATAAAATAATGTAAACAAATTGTTTTTATTCTTTCTCTCTCTTCAGTAATTATAATTAATTTAGTACTTTTAATTTAAACCATGAAAATAATGTAAACAAGTTTTTTTCTACTTTTTCTTCAGTAATTATAATTAATTTAGTAGTTTTACTTTAAACCATGAAAATATACGAAGAGAAAAATATTTTTCTTTTTTATGTAAATTATTTAATAGATATTAATTTTAATCTTAAAAGAGAGATATAGTTTTATACTTAAGAGTATTTTTTTAAAAAAAAAAAATTGGATTTTAATCCTTTGGTAAATTTTATTTTTAATTAGAGCTGTTGTTTTTCTTTTCTCTTTATCTCTCTACATTACAAAAAAATCAAATCAGTGTAATTAACTGATTATGTTGTTTTGCTTTTTTGCCAGAATTTGTTTTAATTAGAAGATAATGTCAAGAATTTTGGGATGTTAATGTAAGTTTTTTCGACTTGTTTTCTAATATCTATGTTTAAGAAGAGAAGTAGGTAAATAATTGTTTTTATAAAAATATCTGATTGTCATAAAAATTATTATGAAAGAGACAGATTATGATTGGCTTGTAGGCAAGCTTGTTGTAGAAAATAAATAACAGGGTGTGAATAAGTCTAAAGTCCCAAACATCTGATATGAGGTAGAAATTTCTAACTTAGCTGTTGAAGAGAGAGCAATCAAGTCTTAATGTAACTAATAAAAAAACAAGTAGATGTCTTTACCAAGCTATTGCATAAAATAGCAAAAGTTTTAATCAAGTTTTTAGCATACTATGAGTTTAGTCATAAAAATCATTTACACAAAGAAAACCAAGTGCTAAATTCAGCTAAAAGCTAGACATCATCTTTCTCCATGTCACTTGTCTTCACTGGAATAAAAATGGAGAGAATAAGTTCCCTAATGCAATCTAAAATCTTGTCTTCAATTAAGAGTATGGGTCTTTGTCTGTGTCAGTCTCACCTGAAAAATTATGAAGAAAACCTGATAGATAAAATTTGTTATTTTTTAACCTGGAATCATGGTGACCCAGAAAATGACAAATTAACCATGCATATGTGTAGAAACCTTCAAAAAGAAATACAAAAAACTAGAAATTGCAACTGGAAAGAAAGACTCTGTAAAAAAATAAAGCCATGGTTAAAGTAATTGTTCTGCATGTTTGTGCACTAAATTTTCATTTATAGTAAAAAAAAAGATTTTTTGTTGTTTTGGTAAGAATTGGTAATTTTAAATATTTTCATTAAAATTAATGTTTTCAGATTGTGAAACAGATTTTTATTTAAAATTCAGTCAATTTTCTTTAAGTTTTTGTAAAATTTTTTTAAACATGTTTTTCTTTTTTAATTCATTTTCCCTCCTAAAAATTTAACAAAAGGTTAACTAAAGCTAAATCAAAGATTGTTATCTTTCATTTTGAAAATTTTGTTTTTTCAATTCTTACTTATTTTAAAAAAATAACTTCAGGAATTGAAAATTAATTTATGAATAGAAATCAACTGATTAATTATAATTTTTATTTAAAATATATTTTTTGATGAAATGAATGTTTAAAATTTCATATTATCATGTCATTTTTGTTAATCAATAAGTTATTAAATAATTGTTTTAAAAATATTTTTAGACTTAATTTTTTTGTTCTATCCAATTCCTGTTTTATAAATTGCAGTGTGCAACCTAATTTCATAACAGCTTAATGTTTTAGAATTTTTTAATGATCCCAATAAAACTATTTACTTATAATAGGATAAACTTAGAAGCTGCTTTATTTATTTATTTCTTGCTCACAGTAATAGTTTATAGAGTTCTTGTTTCCTGAGTTAGATTTGTGCATAAGTTAGTTATGTGAAGTAGGGGTTTATGTATAGTGTTATGGACATTCAGATGAGGATGATCCTAATTGGCACAAAAGGGGATATCCTTTAAATATCATGCTCTACATTTCATTTTATTTCTTTAGAAATGCAGTTTATAGTTGGCCAGTATATTAATAGTGCTAAGTAGCCAGAGCATTGGTGATGGTCAGGATGTCTTTAGTATCTCAGCATTATTTGACTTATTGTTGTAATTTGATGGAGTAGCACTTACATTTATGCATCCAAATTATTGTTTAAATAATCAACCCCAAGCTGGAAATGGCTAAATAATTAGCCTAGTCTATAGTAGATTCATTTCAAATAGACTCACAAGATTGACTGTTGAGTTTTATTGTTGATCATTCATGATGATGAATGATTATTATTGCTTTTGTGTAATGCTAGTTACTTATAGTTAGCATGGTTATTAGTTCTGTGTTGATATCTCACACTCATTCCTTTTATATTTAACTTTATATTTTGTTTATTGGGAATAATGATGGTTTTCCATCTCATAATTTAGCCCTAATGTGATATTCTGTTACAAATGGTGATCTAATTGTGGGACATAGTGACCTCAGATTCACTCTATTAATCCATATTTTCTTCAGTTACAATTGTCACCCAACTTGTGGAACTACTATTTTCAAACTGTTACCATATCTATATTTAATATAAGTTTATTCAAGGTAAGGTTTTTGAGCATGTTTCTTCAATCCATAGTCTATTTTCCTCATATCATATCATATCAAACAAACTTATCTATCTATCTTATACATTGTCTCTTTATAATTCCTTATAATTCAGTTTAAGACTTCATACATCCATATATTAACCATCTCTTCCAGCAATATGTTTTAACCCAACTACATTTTATTATTTCCAGTTCTTTTATGATATCAATAATATATGTTTGTTATTTCATCAAGTATTTTTCATTTGATGTCTTCTTGTTATTCTGAACAAACATCTTTCTTTAGATTCTATAATACTCTTCTGTTATATGTTAATGCTTCAGATAAATAAATAAAAAAAATTAACTATTTAAAACTTTCCTTTTCAAATATATAAGCATGCTTTTTTAAATATTAAATCATTTGATAGCAAAAGTAATCATCCAAATTTAGTTATATAATAATTTTCCTCAATTGTATTATATTAATAATCTGACCAATGCACTTATTTTTAGTTATTAATTCTAATTCATAATTATCAATGTTTATTTTCTTTTTATGAACATTATTTTATTATTCTTAGTAATTGTATTTATGTTCATTTCATAACCTTAACAATGTTCATTAATGTTCTGAAGTAAAAAGAACTGTATTCTCCATATTGTTTAGATAAATTAATAATCTCCATGCACTTTTATTTCCTTAGCTTTTTATTTAATCATTAAAATATTTTTCATAAAACTTGTAAAATGTTTTAAAGACATGGAATTATCTTTGCACATCTCCTTAGTGTTACCAAATAATATAAACATAGTAATCACATTTTGTTCAGACTATGATAACATTCTCAGTCTTCATCTTGATAATCCAAAGCTTTAATCACCATGGAAATGCTTGTAAAATTAAATGCCTTTCATAATACAGGTTTAAAAATAATCATGACCAAAAATTATGTGAGTTTGTGCAAAGATTTCTGATTACATTATCTTCATACTGATGTGCCTTGTTCTAATTAAGCAAAAAACACATGATTGCAAGGTGTTTTGTGTATGTGTGTAGCTGATGATAAATGCATGCCTCAAATAAGCAAATCATATAAGTAATAATCTATGGTAGCTATCATCAGATAAATTGCAATATATAATCATATAATATTAATCAAATGGTTTATTGCTTGAAAGTCATATAATATTTCAAGCAGCACATTGGCAAGGTAAATTTTTATGTAGGAATTATGTCAGTCACTCTACCAGTACATTAAACCATACAGGGAAGTAAATATACAGGGAATTGTAGAATGATGAACTCACTGGATCAAATATCACCATCCCAATTCTGATACTCTTTCAACATGTTATCATTTTAAAAAGTAATCATTTGACAATTTTATATAATTATAAATATTTTTATAACAAAATAGACACAAGTTGAAGTAGTATTTATGAGTATTGAACCTTATTTTTTGTCACTTTCAAATTAAAATTATAATGAACTTATAAATATTTTTTTTATTATCACGCATTTTCATGCTTCTGATAGGATTTTTGATTTAAAATATGCTCATCTTGTTTTCTATTAGCCAAAGTATGTAATTGTAAGTTGATTTTTTTAATGATTTATTTCTGTTAAAAAGTAATTTTCAGTTATTTACATTTCTATATTATCTCTTTATTTAAGTAATAAAGCTTTTTCTAAAACAAAAGCTATTTCATGAAAGAACAAGTAATTTGTACATAAAGCGTTTTGCGCACACACAAAAAGAAGTTCCAATACAATTTAAAATTTACCATGTTGTTAAATGAATTGTATAACGATAGTGCAAAGTAAAGTCAAAAAGAACTATTACTTTTTGAAGCAGAAGAAATGAAAGAAACAAGAGCATAGAATATTATTTAAAAGGTAAATGAAAAAAATGTATGTTATAAATGAATCTTTGATTAGTTGAATCATTTCTTAGTTTATATCAGCACAATATTCAATAGGAAATCAAAACTGAAGGATGAAAAGATTTTTTGCACTAAATAAAAGATCAATTAACAATAACAATAGAGGAAGATACATGATAATCCAAAAGTTATCATTGAATAGATGTAGAAAAAATTGGCAATAAGGATAGTTCAGCATATTTTTACAAAAAGAGAAGTTTCAAACGGTACAGATTTAGAAATAGATCATACCCACACACACATATATATATATCCAATTCATAACATTTAAAATATTTATATTTACAGTTTTTAAAAAGACAAATTAAATATTATTATTATTATTCATTTATAATTTATCTTTAAAGCGCATGTGCATTGGCTTAATCGCTATCACTATTACAGTATTAAAACATAGCGCTATATAAAATAATATCTCAGAAATAAATTAAGTAAAAAATTGAAATAAGACTGCAGTGCAGCTAAAGGTATATCTTGATTTTATATACCTCAACATTTTGTTCTTGTAATTGATCTACCTTTCAAAATTTTATTTATATTCTTTCCTCTTTCATTTTATTTCCTATAAATTTTTGCAATATTCATTATAATCTCCATGCATCTTTATTTTTATTCAGTCTTTAAATAAAAATTATTCTGCAAAACTTGTTGAAACTATTTGCTTGGCTTATCATTAGTACAATATAAAGTCAGACTACCATTAATCCAAACATCACATGATCACTAATTCCTACACTTATGTAAGCTGGTAAAACAGTAATGATGTGATGTGATGTACTGTGGCTTCTCCTTAAATGAAATCAAGAATATCTGAGCAATTATGCCCAGATAAACCTGTTAGCCACTTAATTTTCCATTCCCCACTCTAAGTTTTCCCATATTCTGTTCCATCCCATTTCCACAACATAATCTTTGTCAACTCTATAGCCTTAATATCTAATTTCCTCCTATCTTTTCCCAAACCAGCATAAAAACCAATAATTCACTTTCTGTATAATCACTTTTTTCATATTTATTCTTCCATAACTTCATTATATGTACCCTTTCTGTTTTCAAACATTTACACTCAATTAACAAATGCCTAATATTTTCTATTTCTTCTTTACATAATTTACAAAATAAAACACCCATATTTTTTCATTTACATGTATATTCTCTTGTAGCTAAAGATCCCATTCGAGCCTTAAACAATAAACTATTTTCCTTATTATTATCATATATTAACTCAAACAATAAACTACTTTCCTTATTATTATCATATATTAACTCGCACCTAATATTCTGTTTATTTCTATATATATTTAAACTCTTTTTACTCTCCATACTATTTCTCCATCTCTCTAACTCCCTATTCTTTATTAATAAATCTATTCTTTTATCCCATTCCTTACTACTATAACACTCAATAATCCTCTTAACACAATCATCCCATCTTTTGTACAAATATACTGATATAAATTCTTTATCTAAATCTTTTGCATAACGCATTACCTTTCTCCCCATCTTGTTATCTGCCTTTTACTCATAACCCAATTAAATACTATTTTGGATATTCTTTTATTATCCATAAACTGCAATCTACCAAACATTTTCATTTTAATTTTTGCATCTCATATGAAAACTTGACCATCCCATTTCTCCTAGAATTGCCTCCTTTAACTGTCCATACATCTGCATCCAATGCATGTCTTCCTACTTCCCTTTGAACTTTTTGTAAATAATCTAATACCTCTTTACTAACACATAATGCATCATTACCATATGTTAACCCTGCTACTGCAACTCCCTTCCATGTAATTCTAGCTACATCATATTTATTATATGAAAACAAGCCACAATAATCAATGGATACAAGAAGGTTATTGTATAAAATCCCTATCTAGTACCTACTCAGCCAATATCCTCAGACTAGTTTCTAGCTTAGGCTTTCATCAGTGAGAAGCCTTACATCTGAGAACAATACACCTAGATCTCAATATCTAATGCAACCCTTTAGAATCCACTTTTTATTTATTTAATTAACTAAAAAGGTATAAGTCCAAAATGAATACACAAGAATATTTTCAATCAAAGTTTATTCATTTTTTTAGTCTTATAGATCTGAACCTAGTTTAGTATCTGTATATTTTGGTACCTTTGGTTTTTTGTATAACCATAAAAAATGGTGATCATGTGATATTTAGTGATTTAAGACCATTTCCACTGATATAATAATATGACTCTGGTTATTAAAGAACTAAGGACACCAAATGTACTAAACTAGATTCAGATATGTATGACTATGAAAGTAAATGAGATTGAATTGAAAACATTATTGTGCTTTCATTTTGGACTCAGGTTTATAGTAAAGAATAGTTCTGGAAGTTTGCATTAATCCTAAAATTTAGGTGCAATGCTCTCAGATCCAAGGCTTTTCACTGATGAAACTCACAAACTAAAAACTAATCTGGAGATATTGGATGAATATGCACTAGATAGGGATTTCATGCACAAACCTTCTTGCATCCATTGACTACTCTAGGTTTGCACTGGGTGGCAATTCTGTATGGAGAGTTTGCTACTATGTTAATCTGAACATCACTAATTTAAAAATTTCTGTCATTTGGACAATATTACAAAGCCTTGATATGATGTACTATTTTAATTACTATGACATAAAAAATATGTATATATATTGAATTTTAAAATAGTATCTTGTTATTAAAACTATAAAATTATCTAATATCTAAAAGTTATTTATCATAAACAAACTATAGATAGTAAAAGAATTGTTAATTTAAATTTTTATGAGTGCTTGTAATTATAATGAAGGAGAGGGTAGGGAAAGAGTTAATTGTTGATGTCCAAAAATGCACAATTTCTAAAAAGACCTGGAAAAAAATTTGATTAATGATAATTTCTCTGTAGTACTTATTTCTGTGATTATATTTCAAAGCCACGTATCTTTGTGATAATAGTAATTATAATATTATATTTCATATTTATTTTTATGATTATAATACTTATGGATGATATTTATATTGTATTTATTTTTATAATCTTTGTAAAAAAACGTCTTTCTTGTTTTGAAAATAGATACAATTGATAATTTTATCATAAATGTTTTGAATTTCAAAGATTTTTTTTTTAAAAAAATAATGATAGGATAGAATGAAGCAAAATACTGTTTATAATAAATCCCAATTTTATTAAAAAAGATTGATTTATTATTTTCAAAGGAAATTTTTTTTTAGTTTTATTTATTAGGTAGTATATAGTTTTTAGATTTACACACATACTTAATTTTTTGTATTTTTTTCTGCTACTTTTCAAGTTAAATAAAAATTGTGCACTGACATTCATCCTTCTTTTAGCCATACTGTGATTCCTAATTTGTGAAATTTATGGTTTTTTGGGTCACAATCAATCCACAAGCTAAACAAAGGCTATGTTTTGTGATTATTCATTTTTAAACTTTCATCAATATTTTGTTTTTTAATTTGATGCAAAAAGTTATATATGCTTGTATATTATTAGTGATTATAGAGTTTTAGTGAAAAATAAATCAGTTAATGATTTGGCTACCATATTCCATTTAGTAAATTATTTTTATAGAATTATCAATGTCCACCATGTAGATATATAATTATAAGCTATTTCATAGGCTTCAACCCAATACTGTAAATTAAAATATATTACAAACATCTATATATTTCAAAGTACATATGGTATTTCTTAACAGCATGGTTATCTCAATACAATATTATGTTGTAGAATTTGCATTTAGAACAGTATATTGAACCATTAATAAAGATGGGGTTTAGATCTTTTTTGTTAAAAAGAGATTGCCTTGACAACAAATGTTATAATTGACTATTTATTGGTCTGCATTCAGAATAGGATGTATTTACCAGTTTAAAAAGGTTTATTTAAACCTCTGTGGGCAAGTTGCAATGTTTTGTGTCTAAATAAGTATATTGGGCCACTAATAAAGGTGGAATTTTACCTTTATTGTTAAAAGGAGGTTGCCTTGACAACAGATTGAAATTGTTCATTGTTATTGATATTGTCTAAGTATTGAATAGTTTTTAATGATTAGTTAACAAATAATTATTACCATAATTTTGTAACTTGATAATAAACTATTTATTATTTTACTACAACTAAAATTTTATAGCCTAGAAATTGTAGCCTTACAGTATCACTGCAATTGTACAATATAATTTAAAAACTGTAAAAAAATTTATTGTCTTTATTTTTTTATAGTTAAGCAAATATATTTATTGCTATCACTGGTTGAAAAAGACATAAGACAATCAATATCAAATACAAAAGTCTGTCATACTAATGCTTAAGAGAAAATATAATTTTATAAAGCATTTAAAAATGACTTCCCAAGCAGATTTTTATGATCAATGCTTATATAAAAATATGTTCAATTATATATTTTTTATTCTTCTTTTTAAGGAATAAAGCTAGTGACACATAAAACAAATAATTTAATATAGAAATATAGAAGACTTATAAATCTGAAATCACAACACTAAAATAGTTTAAAGTAAAGAAATTATATTTCAGTTTACATTTTTATTAAGATGTAGAACACAAAGTTCTTACATTTTCATGCATGTGTATGTGTGTGTAAAAATATGTATTTTAGAGTTGACGAAGGTTGGTTTAATTTGCTAACATATTTATTTAGTAATATTTATTAAAAGGTCAATTTAAAATCAATTAAAATAAATATCTGAAAACTTTATAGTTTTATGACTTATTTTGTTTAAATAAGTGATTGCAATATTATTCTAAACCTGGACGTAAAAATAAAGCAACTGAAATAATAACTTGAAATTATTTTTTCTTTTCATTTTTGAATAATGTTCATAAAGTTTTACTACAGTGATTCAAAAATTGTAGAGTCTATAGTCTGCATCTTAAATAACCTTGGCAACTTTTCCAAATTTTCCTGGAAAAGCCAAGTAACCTCAGTGCATAATGGAAAATATATTGCAATCTAGATATCAACTGATCAACAGGTATAAAAGTTGAATTTTGGAAAAACCAAGCAATCTTTAAAAAAATGATTGCTATTAAAACCAAATAAGTTAAAAAAACTTTAAATAGTCATTTTGTATGATTTCTTCAACATAATCAGCTGGGATAACCCAGACTAGGCATTTTGCCTTTGCTAGGCAAAATGACTTCTCCTCATCATATTAAGATAAGGATGAATCACAACAAATAAACCAGACATTGTCATTAATTAATTGATTATTATTTCAAGAAATCTCTATTTATTGCAGTCAACTGTTAATGAAAATGGATAAATTGACTCATGGATTGCTGTCTAACAATTTCAAATTAAATTGCTGAATCTCTTCAATTGAAAATGCTAATAAATAGGTGACATATTTGAAAATTTATGTTTATCAACTTCAAACAAGTTGCAGATATTTATATTCAAAATAGCAATATAATAACTGTTCTCTTCACTTCAGAAATGTGCATTTACATCTCAATATTGTGAATTTATGTTGCCATGAATAATGGAAAGAAAAATTTTGAATATTTTTTTTTTTGGAAAAAATTTAAATATACTGCCATCAGTTTTGTTATTTGGAAAAATACTGAATTTTAATTCAAAATTAATAAAATCACTATGTTTATGGATAACAATCTATTTGCATGATCATATATGTAATCAGAACTATTTAGCAACATAGATTAAAGGTCTATAAAATAATGGACTAATAAGATACTTCAAATGAAAGAAGTACTGAATGCTAATTTTTTGGATAAAATTATACCTTTCAACTGGATTAAATTTCTTTGTATAATAAACTACAATGTTTTTACAGTACTTAGGAAAAAGGATAATGTAATATGAATGATAAATATTTAAATGCCACTAATGTATTATGGATTATCAATGCAAATATTAGAGATTATAAATATTGAATTTAGAAACAAAACCTAAAATGGATTAACATGTTAAATATAGCTTAACTTGGATTAACAAGTGTGCAAAGTGGAATTTATTAATCTTTATATTGAGTTCCAGAAAGGATTAAGTTACAAATAAAATTAATTGTGTTTTATATCATCTTGAAGGTTGTTATTTAAATGAGTTTGTGAATTCCAAAGAACATTGGAGTATTATCAAGTATTAATATTTCATTGGGATAAATTTTAAATCATTATAACCATTGAAATATAAACATATAACCTGATAAATTATTTAATGATCTTTATTATAATTGCTTCTTTCCTAGTTAGTTAATATATTTATTTTTAATGTAATAAAAATGTAATAATTCTTTAGATATTATTATATAAGAGTGCAGATAATATTTTTTATTTAATGTTATTATTGATAATATTGAATAGGATTGAGTGTGGTTTATCTTAGGTTTAGGTTGTATAAATGCATGTAATTTCTCAAACTTATATAAAATAAGTTTCAACCTCAAAGTTAATGGAGTTAATCATCCTTATTTGGATGAGTAAATCTATAAGGCATATTTTTATGCATCACAATTATATATTAGTATGAATTTTAAAAATCTTATATAATATGCAATAAGGCATTCAAATGATCTAGTTATATTTTCCTTAGTAGAGACTGATTCATAATGATTAAACCTACAAACGAATCTAGAAAGGATCTTGTAGTGTAATAAATAAACCCTATGTCCAAAATATCCTTTAGGTATGCTAAGTAATAATTCCACTTCTTTTAAAAGATAAAAACTTCTCCAGCATTATTGAGATTGATAAATAATTAATCATTTAATAAAACAAACTAATTAAGGAGAACAATAAAACATCTTTTATAATGATGATAATTATTATTCTCCAGAATTTAAATTGAGGATTATTCTGAAATAATAAGCAACCTATTCCTATTTAATATTAGTGCCTTTGCAATACTATATTAGTACATACTTCAATATCACAAGATTCAATTAGACTTCGGAAACAAATATAACATTTGTTAGATATTTTATAAAAAAAAATTATTGTTATTATTCCTCTTTTTATCAAATATTTCATATTGTATAATCAACTAATTGTTATTTTTTTTAATATTTCTCTTTTATCATTATTAAAAAATCACAGAGATAAAGGTCATACTTAAGAGATTATATTATATATAAATCTATTTGGTTTAAATACATCACTATTATTTCATTTGACGCTATCTGACCTACAAAGGTATTGGAGAGGATTGTGTACATAAAATCCTCTTTACATTATCGTATCCTAAGATGAATAAATACACTTTATATCCATGTATTAATTTTTCTATTTTATGTAACACCGAGATAAATTATTATTCAACTTCATATTTGAAAATTGTTAGCCTTAGATTAAACACAGATTAATTTACTCTTAAAATTCCTATAGTAAGAATCATTATATTTGCAAAGTATTTTCATTAAAATACATTAAGACTAAAGAGTAAATATACTATTAAATATATAACCCTGAGAATAAATGATCGCATCAGCGATTGTTTGAATATATATATATATCTGCATGCACATAATATACATAATATAAGCACACACCAACAATCCACAGTTATAGTTAAGAATTAAATATATATATATTTGTTTTTATAAATAACTTATGATTATATAAAAAAAAATCCATATACACATTCCAATTTTTTGTTTAATTTTTTAGTACTAAATAATAAATAATTAATTAGTTGATGGTGAATAAATAATAAATAATTAGATAACTTACCTCTTTCCCAATTAATTGAATAAATAGGATATCCAGATACATAACATCGGAGAAATAAATTCTCATTTGCTACGGCAGTCAGGTTTGGCATAGGGCGGATATATGGGGAACCTATAAAAAATAATTATATGAGTATTTATATTAATAAAAATGTATCATTATTTATTATAGATACAATAAATGATTTTTTAAATAAATATATACAGTAAATTTTTATAATAAAGTAATAAGAGTGGCAGTATATGTTTATACTCTTTCTATTATAATTGAGGGAAGAGATAAATACGCAGTTTAGAAAGAAAAAAAAGCTGCCAACAAATACATATTAAGACTAATACTTATAAAAAAGACTTATCGCTATTAATTATTGTACAAATAATAATTTAAAAAGAATAAATAAATAAAATCAAAAAATTTAGTTAATCTTTCAAAAATACACCTTGTTATTTATTATTGTCAAAATTATTTCTGACTAATAAATAAAATAATTACACTCAAGAGGTCTTTGTGTTATAAACAAAATAAAGTCTATCGAGAATAATAAACAAATGTGAAAGTATAAAAGAGCTTAAATAGCCCATTGCATGGCTAAGTCATCTCTAACAGCTTAACAAAAGAATAATAAATAGACTTTTCAAATAAAAACTTTTTTTTTAGATATTTAATCAACTATTTACAATTGAGGAATTTATAACCTAAAAAATAAAGGTACATAGGACGTTATGAACAAATTTATTTTTTCCGGATACAGCAACGGTTGGCCCATGGGTCTCCCTCTAAGTGGGATTGTTTCCAGCATTGTTTTAAATCATTTTGAACAACAAGTGCTTCCAAAATTCCAAAGAGCAGAACCAAGTACAATTTATATTAGATATGTGGATGACATATTTATAGCAGCACCGGAAAACACAGTCAAAGATATTTTACATGAACTCCACACTCTGTCTAGCTTGATTTTTAATTGCACATATGAGGATTAGCAAAACATAATCAAGTATCTTGATTTAAAAATCAATAGAGAGAATAGCGCACTCAACTATTCCATGATAATCAAACCCTTGTGCATTAGAGGTTATCTCCATTCACTCTCAAAATCCCCTAAATCACACAAACTTGCAGGGCTATCTGCCTTTTTATTTCGTAATCACCATCTATGCAAGTTAGAGTCAGACAAGAAAAACAACATCACTAGCTACATCAGGGATTTAATAAGTGTGGGTTTTAATCACAGAAAAATAGCCAACAAGGTTGAAGGCTTTTATAAAAGACTTCAACAGAATATAAAAGAAGACCGACAACATCTGACTGTACCATATATACTTGCAGTGGCAAAAACTTCAGTAAAATATTACAGAAGGAATTTAAACTGGGATTTAGAACCCCTCCAAACACCAATAGGCTTATTAATAATACTAAAGATAAAAGAAACATTGAAGAAACCCCCCAGGTAGTTTATAGAATTGTGTGCCCTCAAATAGAGTGTGATTTGGTGTATTATGGAGAAACTCGTGCCACAGTGGGCAATAGATTGGCTCAGCACAAATACATATATACAAGAGCAATGACTAAAAAAGAAGGCAGCTCTGTATTTGCTGACCATCAGCAGGAGCTCAACCACAGATTTGAGCCCTCCAAGGCTGATATTTTATGTACGGAAAGAAACGATATCAAGAGGAAGGTTAAGGAAGCTTATTTCATCACCAGCGATGCCAAGTCAATAAACAGAAGAGACACTTGTTTCACCATTTCTAAAAATGGATGATATAGGAGGCAATTTGCATATATTTGCATATAACTAATAATCTGAAAAGACTATGAATATGGAGCAACAAGGGCTCTGAAAGCGCTAAGCTTGTAAATCAGAATATATATATATACAAAAACCTACAAATTATTACATAAAAAAGTTTCATGGCAACACATCAGCGTATTATGAATAAAAACTTCTGGAGTTGATCATCTTAGATTCAACTAAAGTCTCATCCACAGGTTTAAAAAGATCCATAAAATTTAACACTCCCCGACCTATACATATGTGGACAAACACAGAAAATGAATTACATAGTTTACTGAAGTATTTTAAAAAATACATATGCTAAGTAAACAAGTAAGGAGAAGGCAGTATATACCAGGTTTACCAATTTTAAACAGTTTCCCATCCTTGTTTTACTCTATGACTGAAGGGTGATAAATAAAGCATTGTGTAACAGTAGTAAAGTGCATGGATGATTTAATAGTATATGATATGCAATGTGACATGAAAAGTAAATTATTTTTAAAAAAAATTATTTAAAAACCAAATATAGCATAAAATTAATTCTTGAGCCTAATTTATGCTTACAACTATGTAATATAGACTTTAAATTTAAAAAATATGATTTGCAAAACAAGTTCAAGAATTCTCATTAACTTTAATTATATGTTTTGACTGCTTTTTATATCGTTACTTTTATATAATAATTCTGGAAATGCTAGTAATACTAATAGATATTTTGTTTCTAAATAAATTCAATACTTAATTTTTATTATGGTTATTATGGTTTGGTTAGCAAAAAAACTAAAATATTATTTATTTGCCTATTCTTTTATTTTAATGTTGAAATTTTTTTAAAAAGTTGGTATTATGGAGAAATTTTGACATTCTTTGGGCAATAGATAGAAGCCAAAAGATCAAGTCCCATTGAAATAGATTAATGCTTAAATATCAACAAACTAAAAGTATATCACAATATCATTCTGCTCTTTGTATGATTTATTGATATGCATCTATTAGTTTAAACATAGACCATTGGGAGTTGCATTTACTTGTGTTTCAATTTCAGACCATTAAACTGTGATTAGTCATTATTATACATATGTTTGTATTATTATGAAATGCTGCAATTTAAGCATGCTTATTAGTTCATTACATATGAGTATATATTAAGCTTTCTATAGGTAAAAGGTAAAGATACTTAGCAATTAGATACTATGAAAACTTTCTTCCAGTTGAGAATTTCCCAGTGTGGTTTGCAATAGTTGAGTAATAAACTTTACAATGTATGATATATAAATTATGGTCATTTCTTGCCACTTCTATTCTCAAACATCATGTAAATTCCTGAGCATTAAACCATATAATTATTTATAATATTAACTTATTATTGTTTTTGTCAAAATGCATCAGCAGTAATCAGATTACCTAGTGATACTATGAAGATTAATATTGAAATGGGTTTATGACAGATTAATCCTATATCTCTAAACTTTTTACAGCAGTTTTACAAAATGTATTTTGTGGATTAAAATGAAAAACTAAGAGAGTTAGCATAAATGAAGATTATTTAAAACATCTAGATTTTGTGGATAATGTGGTTAATTTTACAAATAATGCCTGAGCTTCATGAAATGTTTCAAGAGTTTGTCAGGTGGAAAAGACTAATGTAAGATTCAATAGGCTTTCAGAGAAGAAGCAAATAAAGACTAATAATTCATTAATTTAAAAATATTGACAATTTTAAGTGCTTCGGTCAGATTATTAATGCAGATGGAAATGTAAGATATGAAATTAAACATATAATTAAATTTGTATAATGTGCTTTTAGTATAAGTAATTTAATATTTAAAATGAAATATGCCTAAGTATTTGAAAATCAGGTTTTTAAAAGAAGTGTTTTACCAATTTTTACTTATGGATTTGTGATTTGTCACTTAACAGAAGGGCAATACATAAACTTCAGATTACTAAACAGAATATGGAGATATGTATAGTTAGAAGTAAAAAAAAGAGATTGAAACTCAAAATACATAGGTGAGAGAACAGACTGATATCACTAAAAGAATTTAAATACCGAAATGACGTTGCATTGTATTTCTAATAGATATGATAAGCTAAAGTTTTAAAATGTATCCAAACAGATTATAAAATACCTAGAATAAGATCACAAGTGGTGGCTAGGAATGATTGAAGAGATATTTGACCTGTAATCAATTGAAAATGACTAAAAATGATAATGATAGTTTTCCATTGCTTGACAACTTCATACATATTTCAGCATCTCAATGTTATATAAATAATATCTTCCCCAAACTATAACTTACTCAACTTTCTCAAAGCACTCATTCATTTTCTTAATATTTTGTATCAATTTACTTTTATTCAACTTCAGTTCTGCCAATTATTGTGAGGTTGATTAATCAATAGATGCTAGATATATAAAAGGCAAAGTTAGATTGGAATAAAATTAATTCTTGAAAAGCATTATGTTTGGATCAAATGGTGCTTATTATTAATAAATTCTTAAGTCATGAACCGATGAAAAATATATTTATTCAAAAGCAATCTTCTCTCACCAAAATATCCTTATTACACCACTTCTCTACATTTCTCTCATACTCCTGTTTATCTAACTAAATTAATTTATACTGCCCTGCATCACTTAATGCAATGGTAGAATGATACATCCTTGAAATCAATGTCTGTGGGTTGTGGTTTTGCCATCATTTTCATGCTCACTTGTTACAAATATATTTATGGAAATAATAGTAATTTCACTTGGAAATATGTATTTAAAAAATTAATTTAAATATCATTTTTTAATTATCATTTTTGTAAAGAATTTCGTTTGTTTATTTTTTTTATGTAATATAATAAAGTCATCATAAGTATACATATGTGTAATATTTGTGATTACCATTTTATGATATTGCTGTTAAATAATTGTCATGTTATGCTCTCTAACTTTAATTTTTGATAATACCTATTATAGTAAAAGAAGATTGCCAAATGATGAAACTGGATTCCACATATATCTCAATTGCTATTATATATATATATATATATATATATATATATATATATATATATATATATATATATATATATATATATATATATATATATATATATATATATATATATATATATATATTAAAATATAAGTGTACTTTATATTCCTGAAGTTTAGATCTGGACCAACTGATAGTGCTGGTTTAGCATGAAATATGTAATTGGAGATCATTTATCTTTTTCACATGTTGTGATTATATGTATTGGTTGTATGAGATAGATTATATAGATGAAGGGAGCTTGAAAACCTGCATTTAAATCTCTATGATTATATATTTGGCAATCTATAGTGTGTTCAAAATTATCTCCAACTAGGGTCAAATATATAATTTTAGAATATCCTAAAATATACTTGACTTTGTCATAAATTTTAAATCTTACAGTATAATATTAGCAAATCTGTTTACTATGCCTACAACCTATCAGATTTAGCCAAATAAACCTGAGCATTTTTGAAAATTAACTCAGGATTTTTTAAGAAGCTGATTTATAAACAATCCAGGTAACCTCACAGTAATGACTTTGAGAAGCTTTTGAGTTGATTAAAACATTGTTTGTCTACAAAGGTAAATTTGCATAGTATTCAATAAACATGTTTATTTAAACACAATATTTAATACCCCAGGAGTTTTAAAAGCAGACAGGCAGACTCAGGTGATGCGGCCAATGCAGACTCCAGTGTGGTGCTGCTTATAGCAACTAAAAGATAGAGTATTTTATCATAATGAAATAACTAAGTTTAGAAGTGAAACTAGGACCCTCTTAAAGGTATTAGAAAAAATTCATTTAAGTATGCTTCAGAAAATTTTAAGAAAATTATGGCAAGATAGTAAAAGCAATCATTGTTTTTCAGCTTGCTGGGTGTGATATTACTGAGTCCACCATTGTAAAAATCATACCTTTGTTGGATTGAATAAGTAAAATGAATAAACAATAAAAGACATCCTAAAAGATGATTACGGTGAATTTGATTATGAATTTTATAGGACAGATAGACCCTATGTACATTATAAGGGTCACCTCTAAGCCATTTTAAAGAAAGCAATATCAATTGTTTATATTGATATGATATAGCAGAGAATAGAATACATAGGAAAACTATAATTAAACATGGTGTTGAGTATAAAAAGGAACTTTTTCTGGTGATGAAGCTAAATGTCAACCATCATAAAATATCAAGAAAACAGAAAAATGGATTATCATGTTCTACATGTGGACATATTTGTGATTCATAGTTTAGCAAATATTCTAAAGTAGTTAGTTTTTCTTTTCTCTCTCTCTCTCTCTCTTTTTATTTTTTTTTTTTTTTTTTTTGGAGTTGCAATGGCCATATTTATATATGACTGATTTATTATTATTATTATTGTAATTATAAATTTTATTAAACGCCCATTATTATATTAAGTAATAATTTACTAAGGCTGTAACCTTAGAAATAAGCGTCTGAAAAATACGAAGGTAGGGACCTTTATGTTTTTTAAGACCTATAGAGGTCCCTACCTTCGTATTTTTCAGATGCTTATTTCTAAGGTTACAGCCTTAGTAAATTATTATTATTATTATTATTTAAAAAAAAAAAGAAATTTAATTTAGGAAATGTGGTAAAAGAAAAGGAAAATAGGAATGTAGAAAAAATGTATGGAATTTATAGGATTGAGTGCTTACATTGTAAAAGAGATAATAAGAATGTATCATATATAAGTACAACAAAAAATAAATTAAGAACAAGGTTAAAACAACATTTGAATGATAGAAATTCAAATGTTAATATACATAGTAAAGATTTTGGGCATATAGATTTTAAGAAGGATGTTAGAAAAAATAAAATTATATAAAGAAAGACTGATAAAAGAAAGTGTATATAAAAAGAGGGAAAAAACCTATCTTAAATAGGATAAATTATATAAAAGATAAATTAAAATAAAAACAAATTAAAAATGGTATTAAAAAGGATATTATTTTAAAGTAATTGGTTAAGAGTATAAAAATGATAAGAAAGAAAATCATTGATATTATATATATATAAAGAGTATATAAAAGAAAAAAGTTTGGAGAGAAAAAAGAAGTAGATGTGGATTATATAATGTAATATATATGTAAAAAAGATATATTGATAGATGAAAGGAAAATATTATTGTTTTTTTTATGATAAGGGTATATAACATTTTTATATATTAATTTTATATGTAATAACAATGACAATATATAATTTTATAGATCCTTGACAATGACTACAGAAAAAAAGTGGTTGAAACGTTGGGGGTTAAAGATGCAAATATGTATATACAGTTAATAAGAAAAAATAAAGTTTTTAAAAACAGAAAAGAAAGTATATAATTTGAGTGGATTCAAAGAAAAGAACATTATAGCTTATTATTATGATCGCAAGTGAACACTTTAAAATGCAGACTACATAAAGCTCTTTATATTTTATATTAGATCATTATTATTACATAGTATGCAAACATTTAGATATCTATTATAATATTAGATACCTATTGTAATATTTATTTATTGTATCCAAAAAGAGAAGACTGAAGTTGAAACAATTATAATATTAAAAGTCAGTCTATTCTCCATTGGTTAATCGTTAAAGATATTCAAATGAGATCTCCATTAGAAGATGTACTTAAACTTGGTCTGTTTTATATGTTTGTTTTATGCATGAGTAAGTTTAATTTGAAAATATTTATTTAATTTGATACAGTTTTTTTTTTAAAGTATAATTAGTAAAATATGATTGAAAAGTATCAGCCAGGAAGAGAGGAATGAGGAATTAATGTTGTCAACAAAAAATAAAAATAATATAGAAGATGGAGAATGTTGATTCTCCTTTGTACAATTTGTTTTTAATGGGAAACAAATATAGGAAGCAGAAACATTTTGAGAATTCTTGGCATCATTATAATTTACTTAAGTTTAAGCAAGTGCGCCCACATGTGTTTTGAATTTCAAAAGAAAGTCTTTAAAAAAAAGTTACATTTAAATATCATTTTTTAAATAATTTCTTTTTGTAAAGAATTTTACGTATTTTTTCCCTTTTATGTAACATAATGAAGTCATTATGAATATATATATTTATTAATTTCTGTAGTTTATTTAAAAATATCCAATTAAATTTTACTATATATTTTTAACATAATCCTATGAATGCACATACATAAATATTTGTATCTGTAGCATGTATACAAATAACCTGAACTGGGTTTTAATATATATTTTTAGTATTTTTTTCTTTTTATGTAACATAAAATCATTATAAGTATATAATATTTACCGAGGCTGTAACCTCGAGAATATGCGTGTAAAATGCGATAGTAGGGACCTCTACAGGTTTTTAACCACAAGCTTACGCATTTTACACTCATATTTTCGAGGTTACAGCTTTGGTAAATATTACTTACGTAATCAATGTGCGTTTAATAAATTTATAATTACAACATTATAAGTATATATATATTTGATTGTTAATCTCAATAGAATATAAACACATTTTCAACTAGATTTTAAAATGTTCTACGAATATTAATATTTGTAGCATCTATGATAATACTAGCAATTACATTTTAATATATACTTTTAGCACAACCCAAAATTTTTCACTACCTAAATTTGAGGAATTTGAGATAACAATAGTAGCATATATTCTCAGTAAGCTTAAAATCTAAATTTAAATCAGGGCCAAACAGATTTTTTTTTTTTCAACTAGTTTAGAGTTTCATTTAAACATGTGGAGTCAATAAAGATAATCAGACAATATTGGCTTGGAGATATTTGTAATTTTAAAAGCTATTTACTTTTTACCTGTACAGGTAAACAACTTTTAAAGAGTTATTTATTTTTCTTTAGGAAGAATTTACAATATATATTTTATGAACTGAAATTTTAAATTGATAATTTTATTAGTCATTCATTAGACTAGAGATTATAATATTTGTGTAGTGTAATTTTCACTACACAACTTTAACACCTGTTTGAGAATTGTTTTATCTACTTCTAACACTTTGTACAGGGCTGTAATCATAAATATATGATCTAGTTCATCATGTAATGTGCATCTTGGGGGATCATATATCTTTGTCACATGTCTTTTGTTATATGTTTATAGTTACACCTCTCTACAAGATGTTAAAAGTGGATAGAAACCAGTTCCCAACCTGAAGTGTGAGTGGTGTAGTAAAAACTACCCTACAGAAATATTATTTATTAAGTGAAAGACTGTCATCATTAAAAAAAGAAATATTTATAGACATATGGAATAAATTTCAAAATTGGTCAACAGATGATGGGACAAGCATCAATGGGTGTTTTGGGGTATATGGTTCATAACTATCCACTTAATCAAATAATATTGGTCAATAGATGATTATTCATAACTAAAGACTAAAGCAGGAGTGGAAAAATTACTTGATAGCCAATATTTCTAGTGAATAGTGTCCTCTTTTTCAAAAGCATTTTTGTATGAGTCTGATGAAGAAAATTTAACTCTATGTAGGACTAATTAAATGCTGTTTAAGTTGTGTAAATAAACATCTATATTAATTTGTGTAAAAATAATATAAATTTTCACATGTACAATTTAGAAACATTGTATTTAATATTATTTTTCAGACAGGTAAAAATGGTCATGTTTATTATGAATTTTTTGTTATAAAATGTTTGCTATTTTTGTAACATTTTCAAATCACAACAGTAATAAATTATTTCATGCACTTATATTTTAGATCAAAGACTAGAATATTTTTTTCATCTTTTCTGGAGTAATCAATTCTGGAGTTTGCAATCCATGGTTCTCATTCAATAATGCTTCTTTGGGTGTTTCAACTTCTTATGAATTTTTGAGCAATAAATCACTTGTATTTATCTACCTATTCATGGAAACAGAATTGTGGTTAAAAATATAATAATTAAATGATTTATTGCTTGGGGGTTGATAAAATGTTTGAGTATTAAAGGTAGCACAGTTAGGTTGTGATCATGTCGACATTCAATTTGAGTGTGCCACTTCACCATTGTGCTAAATAACTACAAGATTGATAATAATTAGAAACTTGGTTAATTACATAATAATGTGTACATGTCTATCAAGGCATGTGTGTGTATATATATCATCAGCATATGCTATGATATATATATATATATCATCAGCAGATACTTACAAACAAGTACAATTAATATCTGTAATATCATTAGAATTAAACAAGGCAAAACTCTCTATACAGTAGTGCCACCCTGTGCCAACCAGAGTAATCAATGGATGCCAGAAGGCTTGTGCATAAAATCCCTATCTAATGCCTACTCATCCAATATCCCCAGACTAGTTTCTGGCTTGTGGCCTTCATCTGATTACTCTTGTTGGCACAGGGTGGCACTATTGTATGGAGAGTTTTGCCTTGTTTATAAACAATTATGTGCTAGTATAAGATATGGTGATCATGTGATCATTAGAATTGTTATACATAAGCTTAAATATAAAAGCACACTTTATTCTAATGTGAATGGTAGATATTTATGATCTCTAGTACATCGAATAATCATGATCAATCAAAATATTGATCTGTCATTTTAGACTATCTGATAATTAAGATCTTACGATTTATATGCACAATAGAGTGCCCTAAAAATCCACAAAGTTTTAATATATTTTGTTGTGTGTACACAGTCACATACAAACACATAAACACACACAAACACACACACACACACACATATATATATATATCAACATTTATGAATTACATTTAATTCTAAAAAAAATAAATATTGCTGACTTTTATATGTTTGGAAGGTACAATCTATTTCAGATCAATGTTAAGCAGAAATCTTAGGATTATGATATATGATAATGACTACTGACTGTTTTGTGGTTCCACTAAATTGTAGCACTGATATTAAAATCTCAGAATCTAAAAATAATACTTATGTTTCTTATACTAAAGTAAATAAGCTCTAAGTACTTCACTGCTTGGCAAAGGATATTCCAGTATCTTCCATAGAGTTGTCAAATGATGAAGGAAAAGACTTTATACACTGGGAAGTCACTTGTCAGATAGTGATCATAGTCAGAAGTTTTCTTTTTTGTTTTACCATTTGTCAAAGAATTAAATGACTATATATCTTATTAATATAGTAGCTATCTAAAAAAATAAAAACCTAAACTTTTTGAGGAAATTAATTTTCTGAAAATAACTTTTAACCTCCACCTAGATTCAAACATTAGGTCATGAAATAAATAGAAAAATATGTGAAAAACCCATATCACAAAATATTTTAGAATACAAAATATATAAATTTAAATATATGTAATTTTTGAAAAGTGTTTTAGGTATTTCTATTTTAATTGTTGTTGTTCACAATATAATTTAAAGCTAAAGTACAGACTAATTTTTCTTATTGAATTGCTATTAAATAACATAAAAACTCTGGCAAATAATGTAAACTGTGACAAACGGAATAGCAAAAATTCAAAAAACATTAACCACTCATTTTATTTTTCCAAGTGCTTTTAGTACTATGAACCAGAATCATGGCAATATATTGAAAGTGAACAGTTAATATTCCAATGCACGCTCGGTGGAACATTAGTGTCTTACACTGATTGATAATATTTTTAGATTTCACAATCAACCAAGCCTCTTTCAACCACATCTTTCTATCGTTTGATTCATTGTACACAGCACTGATATTTTGAAAATAAACCTCATGTCCACAACTACTTTCATGATTTGAAAAAAACAGAATTAACTTGAAAATCACTTTTAGAATCTTTCTATTGATAAAAATGCTGACAATTAGGTTAATATATTAGCCTTCGCTTCACCGCAATAAATAGATTACAATCAATTTTTTGCAGGCAATTGAATAAACTACTTCATACCTATTTCTTTCTTTCACATTATCCTTTGAATTATTTATTAGTCCTATATTATAATCCTTACCAATTATATTTTTTAACTTCATACATATAGATGATATATAAGTCGAAGAAAATCACTTTTTGTCTGTTTTATTTTTTACATCCACTTTATGTTTAAACTTTACATTATTAAAAAAACAACCTCAATTGCCTGTGTAATATAGTTTTCTTGTATCCACACATATCAAATCATCAATATATTTCTCAATATTTCTTTACCTTCTCTGAAAACCAATACACTGCTTCAATATCTGCAATAATCTCCATATTCAGATCTTTCCAACCATCACCAACAAATCTAAGACCACATTCCAATAAAGATTTAAATTCCATTGACAAAGTTACATTTGATAAATTCACAAAATTATCTTGCACTTCATTATAAATTATTACATTTTTTTTCTTCACTAAAAAGTTAAATTTATTATCAAATTTACATTGCAAAAACATTTGCAAATCATTACATCTATTAACAATATCATCTGATATTGAACAAAAGACATTCTTTTTTCTTGCAATATTTAAATATAATTGTTTTTTATAATATTTTACAATTAACTTTAAAAATGTAATTCTCATTAAACCCATGGCTTCTTTCTTCCTATGAATAGTTGGATTAACAATCACATTACAACAGTTCGGATAAAATTTTAAATTTCATGCACTTCTTTAAGAACTTTAATCACTCTCCTATGCTCACAATTTTTTTACATAACTCCTAAACCTTCATATACCTACAATCATATTGATAATCCATAATTATACTCTGTCAAATGATTGCTTTTATTAAATATATTTTTACAAAAATCCACATTTCTCATAGGTACTTTTCTCAAAGATTTATTTAATACATGACAGTTTTGACTGACTAGCTGTCTTCTTCAGATCTTTGAAGAAGATAGATGAAAGATGTTTTAAAGATCTGAAGAAGACTACTAATTACTTGAAAATAGTATATAGTAATTAAAGCATTGTAAAAAGTGCTCATGAAACTAAATAAAACTAGATGACTTTTTTTAAAAGTATATTTGAAATAATAAATAAATAAATTAGTAGATCCAGTCATAAACTAATATAACTGATGTTACTGTACAAAAAGAGAAAATAATTGATGAATGTAAAGGACTGACAAAGATGAAAAGCATCACAAATCTCTATTCATATCTATTAATCAAATACTAAATAAACTGATGCAGTGTATTAGTTTTCACATCTAAACCACTGAACTATGATATTCACTACCTGTTTTACAACATGATTATTTATAATATATATATATATATATATATCAAAATACAGTCCAATTTACATAAATTATATTCTTTTAGAAGTACTTTCGACTATACACTTTGTAGTCTTTATCAACTATATAACATTGAATAATCAAAACGAGACAACCTTTAACAATACCCATAGTTCAATTCAGATTTCCCACAATTCTGTTATCTTAACATTTGATGACTGGTGAGTCATTAACATTTGACAATTTCTTGAAATCAACATAGCCTCTTTTATTTTACGTTTATTATGACAATGTTCAATTTGAAGAATTTTCATATTTTTATGATCAAATTTAAATCCATATTGACAAGATTTATTATGATCAAATATAACAGATGATGAAGGTTTATTTACATCTGTTCCAGATTGATTCTCTTTTTGAATTCTATTATATAAAAGCATATGCTCTTTTATTCTCTTCTCAAATGTACACTTAGATTCACCAATGTATTGTATGCCACATCCACATATCAATCTATATATAATAGAATTTTGATTAAACTTTGAGTTTTGAATTTTAGAATTATTAAGTAATCTATTTATGTTATTTGTAGAGAAAAAAGCAATATGACACAAACCATTATAAATTTTCCTAATAAACTTAACCTGCTCATCTGATATAAATGGCATTGAAATCCATTTCATTTTGATATTTTTATTTTTAATTTTATTATAGTGTTGATTTCTTTTAAATCCTTTAATAATATTAGCAATAGCATTTTTATAATAACCAATTTTCAACAAGTCATTAACAAATAAATGTACATTTTTAATTTTATCACTAGAATATTTGCATAATTTTTCATTTCGAAATAAGAATGATTTCAAACTAGACAGCTTATGACACATAGGTACATGTGATTCATATGGAATAAAACCTCTAGTTTCAATTGGTTTAATTAACATAAGATAATCCAAACTGTAATCATTAAGTGTAACTTGAATATCCAAGAATTTTATGGAATTGTATTTCTCTTTAGTTATAACCCATTTTATATCCTTAATCTCATTTAATTCATTAAATAAATTGATTATTAATTCTTGTTTTCCACAAATAAAAACATCATCCACATATCTATGATATACTTTAATTTCTTGATATTTCAATTGTTTTAAAATTTTACTTTTATATGTTAATATAACAAAATTACAAATTTGAGCAACAGCAGGAAGACCCATTGGCCAACCAAAATTCATTTTATAATATTCATTATTAAAATTAACATAAATATTTTTATCAATAAACTGCAATACTTTTATAATAAAATTTATAATATCAGACTTTACATTTTTTGAAACAAGAGCATTATAAATGATATTAATTGACTCTATTCTATCTATTGATCCATACATTTCATTTATATCAAAAGTACAAATTGGGTCATGTAAATCTATATTTATATTCTTAATTTTATCTACAAAATCAAACGATGATGAAACAGTATATTCTCCAAAACCTAAAATATCTTGAAGTAATAATTCAATATATCTACATGTTTGATAATAATATGCACCATCAAAATCAACCATCAATCTCAATGGATAATTTTCTTTATGTAGCTTTATATTCGAAAATATCCTAGAGCAAATAGCAGATGATGGATATAAGTTATAATATGTATGACTATCAATAGCTTTATTCTTAGCTTTTTTTAAGATTTCATTAATAAATTTCATGCGAGATGTATCTATATTTATTATTTCACTATTTTGAAATTTAAGCTTTTTCATTTGATCCATAACTTTTTCATTATATTTCGCTCTTGTAAACAAACACATACAAGGCCCTTGTCCTCTTTTAAACACACTAAGTCATTATTTAATAGGAAACTTTTAAATTTATTAATTTGACTTAACCATTTATCATTCTTATTATATTTAAAGTTTTTATTTTTAACTTCTTTAACAATGTTATTACAAATATTAGCATCACACTTAATCACACTAAATGAATGTTCTATTGCAGAATTCAATTCAAGATTACAATCTTTCCATCTACCACCAACATATTTCGATCCGAAATTTAAAATATATTTTTGACTGAAATCCAAATTTATACCAGACAAGTTTACATAATTTTGATCATTCATTTTATCCGGAAAATTTTTATGAAACAAATGTTCAATTTTCTTGTTAAATTTATCAACATTTTTTAAATAAAATTTATCAAAAAATTTTTGACAAAAACACTTATAGTTAAACCAATCATCACAATTTTTCATCAAAATAAAATGATTTAAAATAATTGTTAAATGTTGTCTCGTTTGATTATTCAATGTTATATAGTTGATAAAGACTACAAAGTGTATAGTCGAAAGTACTTCTAAAAGAATATAATTTATGTAAATTGTACTGTATTTTGATATATATATATATTGATTTGTATATTACATATATTGTGAAACGAATACAGATATCAAACTTTATTTATTATATATATATATTCCAAACATGTGAGATCTGAGAAATATGCATACATATTTTTATCAATAATTTATTTAACAGTTTCTTATCATCCTTAATTTTTTTCTCTCTATATAAATTATGTAGTTGAAATGGAAGTAACTACTCCCCATTTAGTTACACAATGGCAAAAAGTATGAAAAGATGCAATGATACCATTCTATCTTTTACTTTCGTTATTATATAATCTTAGTTTTTTGACATAGTTTTAAATTATAGGGTAAATTTTGTCTATTATTTTAATATATGTGTAGACTAAATGACCTTAAATCACCTTTGATATATTTAGAGGATTAAGAATGAGACTTAGTTTTAACAATCTTTAGATATTAAATGAAATATCTGTTATTTAAAATTATGGTTATTTATTATTACATATATGTGTGTGTATATATCAGACACTAGCAGTTAAAATCGTTCATAAAATAAATTATATTAATATGTCTCTCTATTAGATAGCGAAACAAATATAAAATCAACATTTATATCTCCTTAATCAAAATTTAAAATGGTCTGAAATCTAATAAATAATATATTTCAATGCAAACTTCAAATCAAAACCAAATGTAAACACAGCCACCTTGAATAGGGCAGCAGTAAATTTCACAAGATAGTGATAATTTATATTTATTTAATAAATCTTTGGGAATTAATATGCAATAATCAAAAATACAATGTTTCAAATTATATACATGCATCCAAACCTATAATATTTCCAAATGCTGTTAATATTCAACCACAAAAACATCACATGGTCACTATTTCTATGCTTACACAAGGTGTTAAAACAATAGCAATTCTCTCCATACAGTGCTGCTCAGTGCAAGTCATAGTAATCAAAGGATACTAGAAAGTTTGTGTAACAAAATTCTTATCCAGTAATGACTCATTCAATATCACCAGACTATAAACAAAGCAAAGCAAAACTCCATATAGTAGTGCCACCTGTGCTAAACAGAGTAACTCTGTTTAGCACAGATGGCACTACTATATGGAGTTTTGCTTTGCTTTGTTTATAAACAATTATGTGCTAGTATTGGAGATGTGATCATGTGATGCTTGCTGGTTTATCACCAGACTAGTTTCTAATTTGTGATCTTTATCAGTGAAGACCTTTGGATTTGAGATTACCAAAATAAGACTTTTGGATTTAATGCAATTCTTCAGAAGTCACCTTTTACCCTTTTAGGTCAAGAGTTAGAAACTAGTCTGGGGATATTGGATGACTAGATAAAGATTTTGAAGCAACCATCTAGCATCCATTGATTACTATGGCTTGATCAGGGTGGCACTACTGTCTAAAGAGAGATGCTATTAATATCTGAGTTTGGATTTGAAGTTCACCTGAAGGTGAATTACCATTATTATAAGTTCTGAGAAAGCATATGTAAATGACTATTTTACATTTACTTTCTAGTCAAATAAGGAAACACATTGCTATTAATAACATTTGGAAATATTATTGCTACTAGCATTTTAAAAACATAGTTTGAAACATTTTTTCCCAACTTATATGATTTTTTTTTTTTAAAAAAAAAAACTGCTTTATAAAATATAAATAGAATGATAAAATAAAACAATTAATAATTATTTGTTTTATTTTTTCAAATTATTATCCCCCCCCCCCCCAATACAAAGAAGTAAAAAAAAAATCACCATTTTGTTTTTCAATTGTGACATGTTTTTAGTCATGAAACTGAATTTAATTTATTACTGTATAGAACGGTGGGGGGTGGGGGATCTATTATCTGACGTTGTTGACATCTAATTTCAACAGCTAAATTTTTTTTTAAATATTTGAAAGCCTATTTTGATGAAGATTAAAAGTTTTTTTATATAGTTGTAAAAAATTGCATAAAAGTGAGGTGACAAAAATGTATTAGATATAATTAAAACTTGGATTCCCAGAATAAAGAATCTGAAAAAAGTTAAGTGATTCCCATGATGCATTTCTGACTGAACTGTCATGCTCAGTTGATCCAGGTCACAAACCCTCACATGTCTCTATTATCTTTGTTATGCTGAACATTTTGGTCCAGTGACAGAATGGCAGACTCTGGTGCTCAAGGTCAAAAATCATGGTCAGTTTATCACTTCCTGTGCTTGAATTTCTTATAAACTTTCTATCTATAAACTATGTGATTATTTATTTTATTATCTTTGTTCAATATTTATCAATATAAAATTACTAATATTTTATTTACAAACTCCAAATTTCTTGCAATCACACCTTTGACAATATCCACTTTAGATAAAAAAAAACATTAATGATTATTAGTAATCATGTTGAATTAAATATTTCCATGAATTGTTATTATAATAAAAAATAAAAATGAGAGTATTATATCTACAGAGACAGATAACTTTCAGCTTTTGCTGTTGCTAAGAAGTTATCAATTACTACTAATTGAAAATCGTGAGACTAAACATTTTTTTTTTATTAACTTATAATAGCTTTTGTTTGAGTTTTCTATATAAGAATAGATAAATTAATCTTCAATTAAGTTTATATCTGGGTTTAAAATATTATATTATCTAATCTAGTAAATGATTAATAATAATGATTGATATATTTATCTAAAATGGACTTATCAAAAATTAGGGCAAGAAATTTTGAACTTGTAGATTAAATTGTAATAATTTAAAAATATATAAATTTTTAATAATCTGTGTCATATCTGTGTAATCACAGAAACATATTAGCTTGGATTCAAGACTAAGGTTGTTTTGAATTTTAAGCTATTAGTTTGATAGTCATGAATATCAACAGAAGAGAGAAAACTGAAATAACCAATTATTGAATGATATGAAAAAGGCAGCCCATATTATTTCAGTAATAGATTAGGGAATGATAATTTTAGTGGTCCTGCAGATACTTAAACTGTTCTTATCTTATATTTAAATGCTTTATTAAATGCTCCAAATGGATCTCCAAAATTTAGAATACATAAATTACAAAACTTTTAATTTGTTAATTAAATAGAATAAAATGATGCTTATCAGGCATTCTCATTTGGGAGAAAACCAATAGTTCTTGTTTGTTAGAAAATCATGTCTAAATAATGAGACTTTTTATAGATTAATAATATTTTGATCAATTTCTAGGAACTAATTTTGTAAAACCCAATTCACAATTATTTTAATAATTCTATTACTAGCGTTCATTCACTTCTGAAAAAAAGATTAGATTTATTTCAGTTAAACAATAACCACATGAGTAATTCTTTTAATCTAGAAGGTTATATTCATAATGCTCAAACTTGTCAGGAAATTTGAGCAATATATATATATATAGGAAATTTGAGCAATATATATATATATATATATATATATATATATATAAAATATATATATATGACTAAAATGTCCACAGATGTAAAACTATATATGTAAATAAAATATTATTAATTTTTGTAAATACACATGAATTTTTTCACTTTAATAACATTTCCTTTATTGGAAAATTTATTCTAGAAATTTACTGGAGAGATCACCCCAAAATTATAGAGAAAATTAGAATAGAATTTGTATGCAAATAAAGCTAGTTACATACAAATTAGATCATATATATTTATCCCCCAGTAAAAGAGAAGAGGAAGAAAGTAACTAAAATGGTTAGGCTGGAGTAAATTTAGTGTTGATTTGAAGTGATAACAAATCAGCAGTAAAGAATGGTCAATTGTAGACTAGTAGACTGAGTAGTAGTGATTAAATCTAAAATGGAATGGTGGCAAGCAAGAAGAAGTTACTTGTTTGTGTATAAAAACAGTTATTACAAGTGAAGAGTAATTAACTGAAGCTTAACCAAACTGGAAGAGATAAATTGGAAATGGAGATGTTAATATATAATGTATAAAATTGTGTGTAAATTTAATCATTAATATTGTGAACTTACGGTGAAGATATACTTAGTTGTGTTTCAAGAGATACTTGATTTGAAAGTACAAATATAATAATTGGATTAGTCCTGGTGTGAAAGAAAACTATTTTCACTTGAGGAAAATAAACAGCATATGAATATTAATAGACTATTACCTCTTTATGTTGTTTTTATCACATTATTAATGTTATTAAATAAATTTTATTATATATATATATTGAAGTATATTGTTTCTTTATTTAGCTCCCTGACTGGTCTTTAGACACACTTAGGACACAGCAATGACCTTCTAGGCTGAAAGCATTGCTCAGATAGTTATTGTTTAACCGAAATAAATCTAATATTTTATTTAAAAGTGAATGAACACTAGTAATAGCATTATGTAGCCAAGTAAAAAAAATAAATCTTTATGGAATTACAATGTATTTGAAGATATGTAATTTGAAAAGATGTATGCTAGATATAAAAATGTTTTTATTGAAGTTTAAATTTACAATTTTCATTGACAAGATAAAAACCAGTTTGCAGATGTAAATACAACAGAAATGCCATCTACTGTTTATTAGTTACTCGATATTACAATAGGTGGCTCTGGAGCTCATTAAAGAGAATTTCATTTGAAAGTATATGTTAATAGGTAAGGTTATGTTATGTTTTATTTTTTAGAGAAATCTGTTAATATATATTTTCAGTTTTGAAGTAGATATTATGACAGCTAAACTTTTTATATGGTGGCGGTAATGTATATATATATAGGCTTATCATACATCCTGTTTTGATCTGGACTGTCCCATTTTTAAGGTATAGTCCTGGCATCCTGGCCAGTGTATTATTTTGTTCCAGTTATTCGATAAAAATCAAAAAGTGCCAAATATATATGCTGAACTCTATACACAAAAACTGATAAAAATACAAATTATTCAACACATACCTCAAATTTATTAATCAGAATTACAACAACTGCATTTATACCATAATTGGTTAATTTGAATGGGGCATTCCTGGTTTGAAGATTCGTTCACATATTTTCTACAAGGCATGTGCAATTCCAGTTGAGTTCAGGTTATGAGTTGGTGCAATCATTTTTTTGGTTGAATATTATATAGAGTACAATAAAAATACTTGATCTCCAAAATATCAAAAAAAAATTGTATGTTTATGAATAAATTTTAAAAAAATATCCATTTTTAAAAAATGTTTTTGGTCATGTTGACAAAGTGAAATGTGAAGAGCATTTTTTAGAATTTTCAGTAGCTCATGGTGGATGATCACACATTAAAAATCTCTTAAAATGTGCAAAATATAAAGCTAGTTTAGTAGCTGCAGGTACTTTCCCAAAAATAATGTCATATTTTACAAATGTCAATCCAAGTGACCAAGAATTTTTAATGGGTGTTGAAGAAATGACTTTCACATTTCATGTTGCTATTCACAATCCTAGCTTTACATAATATAAAAGCTTTTTGAAACAAAATTTAGACTATCCAGAACAAAATATGAAACTATCATTGTTAATGTGATTTGGCCATTGTTATTTCAGCAACTTTGTGAAGATTTAAACAATATTTATGGATTCTTCCAATAAAAAAGAAATTAAAACTAAGGTATTTGTTGTGCAAAATTTTGTGCTAGATTATGAAGTAAATGTTAAACTTTTAGATTTTCAATCAGTTTATGGTGAAACTTCAAAAATACTGACAAACCCTTTGAAATCAATAATCAGAATTCATGATATAACAAAAAAATATTGAATTTTGTGGAGATAAATGTAATGCAAATACTTTGGAGGTGCTAAATGGAGAGGGAAAAATAACATTTACAGCAGTTACAAAAGGAATGGGAAATAATATGATAGGTATTGGTTGTAGTGTTCACATAGTTCACAACTCTCTTCAAACTGTAGTTGATGTTTTTCCAGTAGATCTAGAAGCTTTAATAGTGAACATTTATAAATATTTTCATATTTATACAGTTCATGTCATTCAACTGAAAGCATTCTGTGAATTTCTTGATATAGAATATAAAAAGGTACTTCAATCTGGAAACACCCATATCCTCTCACTATTTTCCAGCTATTGATAGAATTCTTGAAATGTATGAGGGACTAGACATCATATTTTATTTCACAAGAACATTCTTCAGTATGACAAAATAGTTCTTTGACAATGACTGTAGTGAAATATATTTATGGTTTCTGCAAGGGCAACTCAAATTATTTGACAAATCTATTTTGATTAGAGGAAGTACAAAAGCAACTGATATTGTCATTGAACTTAAAAAAATTAAAAACAAATCTTAAGGAAAGGCATGGTAATAAAATGTATACCTCAGGAAATAAAAAAAAGCTTTTTAAAATATTGGGCAATAATAGAAGTATTAACAATAATACAAGCCTACAAGAGTTTACAAAAGTTTATGCCCTATGTCCTTCTTACATTGAACTATGCAACACATTTTTGGTGGAGCAGAATCTTTTATTTGGATAAACAACAATGAATTAATTTGGTCTGAAATTGAAGTTTCAGATGAAAAAATTAATAAAACTTTTGCAAATAATGCAATAAAAATGGATGAACTGTTTGATGAAATGGTGATTGCAAAAGCTTTTTGGGTGGCACATTATGATATTTGGGGAAATAAAAATGGTCAAGAAAAATGGATACTATTCAATCATTTCAAGGAAAAGAATATTTCATTGACCAATCTTGTCCAAATTATAGAATACATTTTCAGCCTGCCAGGCACATCTGCTCCCATTGAAAGGATATTCTCAATAATTAATAACATATGGTCTGACAAAAGAGGTAGAATGGCCGAATCAACAATAAGAGCTCTATTGCGTTGCAAACTTAACTCCGAACTAAATTGTACCAATTTTTTGACGCAATTAAAAATAAAAAAGAATTTTATAAAAAGTTCATGAGGGTGATATGTTCAGTTAAGAGTACTTAAAAATTATTACTGCAAAATTGTTACTTTTTGGTAACTAGTCCACTGATTGGCCTTATCAATTATAAGCTTCTTTTTTTTCCATATGTCATAGCATCGGCCGGGAGGCGAACCCGCAACAACTGTCTGCAACCAACTGCTTGCTTGCAAGGCGGCTGCATTAACCTCTCGGCTAGCAACACTTGACATCAATTATAAGCTTGTAGCGTATTCTCGGTTTGAGGAAAAAAATTATGATAAGTCTATATATAAAATATTATGATTGTGTTATATGTATTTTTAATTTGTCGCTCTCTTAAATATATAAACGTAATGTATATTACAAATGTAAGTTTAGATGGATAACTAATATTTTTAATTTATAATAAAAAGTATACCGTCTTTTACTTCGACAGCTTTTCAGTTTTATTTCTCAAAATGTAATCTATGCTAAGAGAGATGGGGTGAAAGAGGAAAACTATTAACATCTGAATTTATTCGCCTAAATTTTGATAAACATTTTAGCAGAATACGGTTTTTTGCTCTTCTGGAACACTAAATTTTGCTATCAGAGTAATTATTTTTGCAATCTTCTTCAGAACGTTTAAGTGTACCGACCCATCTTCAACTCATTTGAAGATCAAATAAGCAATTTAAATGATTTCACCTGATTTTTTGGCATTCTATCACTTGGCAACTTCTCCTTCAATGATTTCAAGAACTTTAAAATTCATTTTACATTTTTCCATTTACATTAAAAAGTATGTTGCACATATATATATAAGCCTATGTATTTGTTTAATATATTGTGCGTGTATTATATATACATAACACAGAGGTATATAAAATTATATATTTTTGTTGTTTGAATCAATACAGACAATAATTCAGAAAATTTTCAGTTATGTCAAGTAATAATATCAATCAATAAATTGTACCACTGATTTAATGTTTATTCTTTCTAGCTAAGTGTTTTAAACATTCCTCAATATAAAAAATAAAGCAATGAAAAAAGAAAGGAGCATTCTTATATTATAAAAAAATATTGTCATGCTATGGCTGGGAACTCAATTACGTATTGTAACGTTTGCATTAGTCTTAATCATGAAGTATTTGTTTCTACCGAATAGTAGTAACTAGGAGGAAATACAGTACATGTGAGTGAACCGATTTAATCAATATTATTAATCCCTTAATACAATCTATGGCATCTATGAGTGTGTTGCCTACTGAGGAAACCTGGATGGATGAAATACATGTTAAAAGCCATTAGCATGTTTTTTCCTAAGATTTATAAATACAAGTTTTATGCACAAGTAGAACATTAATTATAAATAATATTGTTTTCCAAAAAAAAAAAAAGTAAGATTATTGTACTTATATATCAAAGTTTCCTATATACTCTCCTCATATACACTTCAATACAATTTTTATATAATTTCTCCTTTATTTTTTTTATTTTTTTGCAGTTTCGACAATCCTGCAATCTTCATCAGAGCTACAACATTTAAACATATAATCATATAGCCATTATTTTATATACATATCTATATATGTAATATTCAAATCAATATATATTTTTTATACAATTATTCCAAATTATATCTAATTTTAACTAATTTTATGATTACATTTTTAAATATATATTTATTATTTAATTTATTATATAAAGAGCCTGCTACTAGCTCTAAACAAGCTTAATTTTTTTTTTTTTATGATAAATGCTACAAGAGAAAATACATGAAGCTTTTATCTATGATGGTCCCCATCCCCAGACCAGTTTCGAGCTTATGGCTCTCATCAGTGAGGAGCTAGGACATAAGATTCAAAATATTAACTCAAGCCAAGCATTTACTAATTATTTAATTTTTTATTTTTATATTGTTTATTTTAAGTTTTTTTTATATTTAATTATAATTTGTTGGTTATTTTATTTATGTTATCTGTTATTGGGGTGGTAGTTTGTTTTTTGTTTTTAAAAATATATAGTTTTTGTGTTTTTTATTGGTAAATATATGTGTATATTTTTAATTTATTTATTTTATTTTTATTGGAAGTTATTGTATTTATTAAAATATAAATATGTTTGAATAAGTTATGTGTTAGGTAAGATAGTATTTATAATTTTAAAAAATATTATAAAATTATTTAGAATTTTAATTTTGGTTTGTTTAAAAATATATGTTTAAATTATATTTTGAATTATTTTAGATTTAGTGTTTTGTGTTTTGTTTAAGTTTATAAAAAAAAAAAAAAATATTAATTTGTTTAGTTTTTATATGTATATATAAGTAAATTGTAAATAAGTAATTGATTAATATGTATTTTATATATTACTATTAATTTATTTATAAATAAATTTTATACTAAATATTAAATAGTTTTAAATTAAAATTAATTATAATTTAATTAAATATAAATAAAAATATTATCCTCATTTCTTTTATGTAATATTTTTAGATATATTTAAAATATTAAAATAAAAAGAATAGTAAAATAAAATGTTTTTTGGTTTTTGTAGTTAAATTGTAAGTGAATAGTTTTAGTTTTATGTGGGAAATATTTATTAATATTTATTTTAATTAAAATTGTATTTATTTTTAATAAAGTTTATATTGAAGTATTTAGTTTATATGTTAGTTAGATTTAATGTATTTATAAATAAATGGTGTAATATAGTGAAAATTTGTGTTAAATAAATATATATATATATATATAGAATAATATATTTATTTATATATTTTTATTTATTATAGATTTATGTGTTGAATTAATTATTATATATTATTTATTGTTTATTTTGATATATATATAGAATATTTAAATATATAAAATTAAAATTTATATTGTTGATTATTAATTTCTGAGTTTGAAATTATTTAGTTTAATGGTTTTTAGTCTTTTATATATATTTATTATTTGTTTTATTGTTATTTTTATGTATTTATTGTTAATAAAGAAAATAATAGTATTAAAAAAGATTGAAATATATTATATAATTTGTTTAATTTGAAGTTTATAATATATTTTATCTTTTAATGCATCTATATTCACCTATATATACACTGCTACACCTACATATCCATTTATAAATGACACAATTTTTATTTACAAATGAGTTTTTATCTTTGGAGTTATTTATTAATTTGTTTAATGTAAGAGATGTGTAAAATGCAATATCACATATACCTTTATAAATTTTCCTTATAAAATTTACTTGATCATTTGAAATATATGGGATTGATATCCATATTTTTCTGCTAATAAAAAATATGGATATCAATCCCATATATTTCAAATGATCAAGTAAATTTTATAAGGAAAATTTATAAAGGTATATATGATATTGTATTTTACACACCTCCTACATTAAATAAATTAATAAATAACTTCAAAGATAAAATCTTATTTATAAATAAAAATTGTGTCATTTATAAATGGATATGTAGGTGTGGCATTGGATATATAGGTGAATCTAGATGTATGTTGGAAAAAAAACTAAAGAACACTTGCTATTATTAAAACTAAGTTCAGAAATCAAAACAAAATTGCATAGTAGATAATAATATTTTAGCATCTGTTTTTTATGATCATAATAAATCATGTATTTATGGTTTTGACTTCAATTTTAACAATGTAAAAATATTGCAAATTGAAAAAAAATAACAATAAAATAAAAATAAAGGAAGCTACGCTAATATACTAATATAAACATGACTTAATTAACAGGAAAGCAGCAAACATTAAGATCATAGAATTGTGAGAAAGTTAGCATTTCAAAGCTTTAGTTGACAAAGATTACTGGGATAATCGAAAGCACTCCTAAGTGGATACAATTTTTAATTATTTAGTTACTGTATTTACAAATATTCAATTATATATATATATTCTAATATTCTCGTGGATAAATGATGAATTCATATTATTATTACCGGGACCTTCCATGTAATAAAAATATAATAGCTAAATAGCTGATGTTTCAGTACAATAACAAATACTTTCCTCTGAGCTTATTCTTTCTGAAATCATACAAATGTATGTGGTGAGATTTAAAATTGTTATTTTTTCTTTTGTTATTTTCTCCTCAGTCTCAAATTCTATTGGTTGAGAAATTTAAAAAAATATTTTATCCTCCAATAGATTTTTCCAAATATTGTTAATTTTCTTAATTCAATCTTTAAAGCATAAAGGAAAAATAGAAATGAGCACAGCCAAAATTTACAAAAATATTTATTTAAAAATCAAGTCTGGGATGGCTTGGAAACTAGTCAAGTAAGTAATATATTTTTAAAGTATTACGAGTTAAATATAAAAAAAGCCTCTAAGAAATACAAATATTTTATTTGGCATTTCTGATTTTGACAAAAATCTCAATTTATAATATAGCAAAAAGTATTTTAATATATTTCTACTTAATGCATTAAAAAAAATTAATTAAATTATTTAATTAAACCTATTTTTGATTTTGATAAATATAAATTAAAAAAATAAAACAATTATAATTTAGTTATCTTAATTTTTTATGAAATAGAAAAAAAAATGTTTACTCAATCTAATTTTTCAAAATTCCACAGTATCTACCATAAATTGGTGATTCGGTTTAATTGAGGTATGAGAGAGAGAGACACCACTTGTTGTATCTGAAGTTCAAAGATTATGACAGCGGAAATGAGATGAGGACCGTTAGTATTTATTTTATATATGTGTTTAAATATTAATAATCTATATGATAGATTCCAATGGCATATGATTTACATATACTGAAGTCCAGACAAAAGTTGATATGCAGCTACTAACATTTTTATATGTGGATGAAGGATAGTTGAAAGAAATATAAATCAATATAGACATATTATTTCAAGTATTAACTTTTTCTGATATTAATAAAAATATATTTTTATTTATTGACCAAAAGAAATGTATTAATTTATTTTAAAAATAAACAACTTTTAAGTGAGTTGAATAAAATAGTCAGTTAATGACAAAAAGTTCAGCAATAAAATGAAAGTGACTGATTAGTGCATGTTCTAGACAAGTTGAAAGGCTTTTGGGGCTAAATATTTTAAATACATTTTTTACAAATTTTATGTTGCTCATAAAAAATGCAATATTTTTATGTTAATTAAAAACAGGTGAAACTTCATTTTAATTAGTCATTCATTAGACTAGACACTGTCAGGCAATGTATGGACTAGTTTCTATCCACTTTAGCACCTTGTAGTGGGGTGTAATCAAAGACATGTGAAAGAAATATATGATCTCTAAGATGCACATTTCATGCTGAACCAGTACTAATCAGTTGGATCAGATCACAATCAATTACACATATCTTTACCATTGTTTAGTATATATAGATAGCTGATTACAACAACTGATTTTAAATTGAATTAATATGAGATCTTCTTAAAAATAATTTTAAAAGGCAATTAATATTAAGAACTGAAATATTATTTGTATATCATATGTGCATAATAATGTGTGGGCTGATTTATAAGCATGTTAGAATGCTATTTGCTATTTATGTATTGGCTTATATATTTAATAAATTTATTACACAATGAAATATTTCATAAGAATGTTTTTGTGCATATTATAATATATATAATTATCTTTTTCAGTCTCTTCTGGTTGCTCCCAACATTTATTGAATATCACATGATCACTATCTCATACTAGCACATAATTGTTATTAAACAATTCAAAACAAACAAAACTTTCCATATAGTAGTACCATCTTGTGCTAACAAGAGCAATCAATGGATGCCGGAAGGCTTGTGCATAAAATCCCTATCTAGTGGGCACTAGATAGGGATTTTATGCACAAGCATTCTGGCATCCATTGATTGCTCTTGTTAGCACAAGATGGCACTACTATATGGAGAATTTTGCTTTGTTTTGAATTTATTGAATAATCTGAAGTCTTTTAATTGCTCTTATGCTAAGCATCAAATCTCAAATCCACAAGTAGGAATTGACTAAAACTCATTTATTAAAAACTCACTTTTTCAAATATATGTACATATTTCCTCTTAATATTATTTTCACCAAAAATATACTATCCAAAGTTAATTCTATAATTAATTTCATTCATTATGATTCTATCTGTATTAATAATCTGACCAAGGTAGTTGTATTTGTTAATTTCTTCTAACTCATCATTTAATGAAAAAGCAGATCAACGATCAAAGAATGAAGTATGTGTTGAAAGTAAAAAGAATGGATTGAAGTGAAATATATGATTGAAAGAGTGATCAGGTATAATTAATATTATTGAAGAAAACACTGAATTGGAATTGGCTGGACATCTTGCTAGAAAACATGACAATATCTGGGAAGTTGAAATTTTAAACTAGATTATAAGTTATTGCAAATAACCTAATAAAAGACAATATGTGATAAGGATCAGTGAAGATTACTGGAAAGATATGAATAAAAGCCAATTCTGGATTAGTGAAATTGGCTTAAACATGGATTTTTATTTTGCAATAAATTAATAGTTGTTGACAATAATAGTGATATTGACACTATGTATTGAGATAAAGGACAGAAACTTTAGTTTTAAGGACTTACAGTGCCAATCAGATCTCTTAAAGTTATTAAAAATTGACCCTATGATATTTATAATCCACTTTTTTTTCAAACTACTTAATTATGAAAAACTTTTTTAACATTTTCTTTCTTAATTTTGTTTTCTTTGACATAGTCTCGTGGTTATTGATTAATAATTTGAACTTGAAATAAAGTTGAAAACCTAAATAAAATGACATTCTAAAGTGTTTGAGTATTACTTTTATTTTTTAATATTTCAAATTTCTAATTTTATAAATATACACATTGCATATTTGAAATTTAAAACCAATATGTAAATGTAAAAATGAACTGGAATTTTTAAACAAAAATATATTCGATATTTTTTTCAATGTTTTAATTATTTATTCTAATTTATGTAAATTTCATAATATGAAATAATTTTTTGACAAAACAAAAATAGAAAGAAATGCTTTTATTTATATAAATACACTAAAAACTAAAAAAAAAAAATCTTCACCTTTCGCAGTATTCTTAATGTTATGCAATCAAAAATAAAAGCATGAGATATTGAGGTATATTCATAGATTATTTCTAAACATGAGCATCCCATGCTTTTATTTTTGCTCACATGTTATCAAGAATATTGTAAAAGCTGAAGAAAATTTATTGTTTACATTTTAGTATATTTAGCTGAATAAAAGTGTTTTTCATTTTTTTACTTTCTACTTTTTAGTTTTATATATGGTTATTACCATAGTTCCAGTTTGCTGTTTTTTTTGTTTGTTTTTATTTTATTATCATCGGTAGTATATATTTGTATGAAAATTTTTAACTAGATTGGGAAATTGAAAAATGAGTGAAAATTGAGTTACAAGATTTTAATTCCCCTATAAAGCTAAAAATAGAGCAAGTTAAAAAAAATCATATAATATATATATATGTATTTATGTAAAATTTAATCATTTGGGGTTTTTTTTCATTATTTGTAATGCACTATGCGATTTTTTTAGTGCGTAAAACAAGTAAAATAGTGATTAGATTTTATTTTGGAGACCTTGCTATGATTGTTAAACTTTTTATGGCCTGTATTGTTTAATACAGATCTAGAAGGATTGCTCGTTATACCACAGTACAATTCTGTTTATTTCTGATGTTCAAAAATCACGTGCTTTCTCAATCACAAACTATAAAATTATTTCCGAATTTTCATCACAAAGATTCCAGACATAAATATTTTATAATATAATATTCATGGATTAATGATCAATCAATAAAAGAATATTTTACTCAAGAGCTTTTTTAATAATAGATTCTCCAAAATGCACTATATAATGAATTATATAACTAAACTAACATAAAAAGACTGAGCCACGTGATTTAGTCACGTTACACAAATTAATATGCATATAACATTAAATGAAATTTAATATATATATGCAAGAACAATCTGATATATTTTTAAAAAAATTATAGAATAGAATGTTTTTTAAACTGAAGTATTTTTAAGCAAGTTTTAATCTCTATCTATCTCCCCCCCCCTCTTTCTTTTTCTTTCTTTTGGTAGGTGGAGAAAAGCAAATTTTTTATTTTATTTTTAAAATCTTTTTTTAAATTTATAATGCTTGAAAAAAAAAATCAAGTGTTCTTTTGTTGAAAGAATTGTTTTTATAAATTTTATTTAAATTTTTTTTGTTGTTGTTATAAAAAATAATATAGTTTAAGGTGCTATAAAAATACTGCACATATATAAATGTCTGAAGAATACTGAGAGTTAATTTCATTGGATAAAATTCTAAAAATATAATGGTTAAAAATATTAATATGTCTTCAGTTTGCTGTATGTACAACAATTGAATCTATTATTGTAAAGACTCATTTTCATTGGATTGGGGTATGCCATATAACAAAGAATTGTAGGAGACTTTCTAAAAATTATTTTTATGGTAAACTTAAGTATGGTTTTAATAGGAAAAGCAGACTCTAATTATGTTGTAAAGATTGTCTCAAAGATATTGTAAAGAGTGCAATAAATGTTTTCATCAAAATTATGGGATTCACAGAAAATGCAATGAAGTATTATTACATTTAGCCAATGTAATGGAAACAATTGAAATATAAATTTTACTGAAGAAGAAATTAAAAGATACTATCAGTATTGAATAAACCAACTCATTAACCAATATATATATATTTGTCTTTCACAGAATTGTTCATATAGTTCATATAACCATTACTCATTTTTTGCTTTTCTACTATTATTTTTTGTTTAGAGTTAAAATGGCTACACTTGTTTACAAGGATCAGGTAATGGAATCTATTAGATCAAGGGTGGACAAATAGCAGTCTGAGGGCCACATGCAGCCCGCTAAAAATTTTTATGCAGCCTGCCAAGACAATCAGAAAAATCCACCTTGAACTGAGATTTCTTTCCTGTGCATGACTGAAGATTCATCTCATATTTCTCACTAGGATGGCCACTTCAATACGCATGCGCAGTGTAGATACGATGTGCAGTGCTTTTCCAGTTTATCTGGTTAATTTTAGTTTTGTCTTTGCATGAGAAAATATATATATATATTTCCAACTTTAGTGAAACCACGAACCCTCTGAAAAAATGTAAAATCGGTGATGAATGTCATGTGTTTAATGAAGAATGGACAAACAAATATTTCTTAATAATACAGGGAATCATGCAATGTGTTTATTGTGTCAAGAAAAAAAGGTTGTGGTCCTCTGCTAACCTTTGCTTCCACAAAGTGGCCCATGATGCAGCCCTCCACCAACCTCTGTGGCCCCCAAGCCAAAAAAATTGCCCACCTCTGTATTAGATTATTTACAAATAAAATATAAAGCTACATAATTAAATAAATTCTATAAGATCATTACATGCTCTATCAAAATATAAACAAAATGTGGTCATTTTCATGTAAATAAGCTAAAAATATGTTTAGCAGTAATGTTGCTAGGGAAATCATTAATAATCACTGATAGTTGCAAAATTAAACTGCTTTTACTCTAGTATCTAATATATATATATATATTAAATTTAATGTAATTATAAACGACTTGAACCAAGTCTCTTATAATTACATTAAGTTTAGTATAGACAATATGCATACATTTAAATATTACATATTCAGCCTGTATTCTGCCCATCTCTCTTCTGCATAATTAAATGGACATATTAAGGTCCTATGTGTGAGGGGTCAGATTGACTTAAGGTCAACATAAATATCACAATAATATTGACTTCATCAATGGCTTTGAACATTTTTCAATGATATAAATGACTGAAGAGTTGAAGAGTGGAGAAGATTGAAGCTTATTCATTAAAGTTTGAATGTTTGCTATCTTAATATAGACTGAGCAGTGATTGTATATATGTGTTGGAGGTGGCGATCTGGACCAACTTATGAGTGCTGGTTTAGCATGAAATACATATATTGGAAATAATTTTTCTTTTTTCACATGTATGTGGTCATGTGCATCAGTTATATTAGATGGATAGGATAGTTGTGGGGAGTTTGAAAGTCTGAGTTTTAGTCCCATATAATATATATATGAAATAGCATTGGAGTTCATTAAGTTTCCATTAGATATAAAATAACAAACTCATTGTCTTTATAACAGCAAACTATAAAAAATAGTTTCATCTATATTTTTACTTTTTGATGATAATAAGCTTAACTTTCTAACTAGTTAATTAAGCAAGGGTAAAGATTTATTTTTAACAGTATTTGTGTTGATTCTTTGTTTAATTACTTATGATTTTATAATTGTGCCTTATTTATATCAGCCTTAAATATTACTTCCACTCCAAACTTTTATCACAATTAGCAGCCTAAGCTTATTTCCGTCACAATAACAAAGAATAGGCAGGATCTGTTCTATTCTTTATAGTTTGTTGATATAAGGTGATGAGTTTGTTTTTTAAATAACTAGAGGAAGTTAATTAAATTTAATTCTATTTGACATATGTTGATGCTGGACAAACTTAATAAAGATATACATGTGTGTATAATTAAGAGGAGGGAACCACTCCCCTTTACACTATGAATAAATAATAATCTGCATGTTTAGAAGCTTATTCTTGTCAACATTGGTGAAAATGTAGATTAAATCTAATTTTTATTATCCTTGCTTTAATAATTAAGCAGAAACTAATAAATGCCAACATAAAATTAGCATAGCTTAAGGTACTGCAATTAAGAGAAGCAAACCAAATCACTTTTCTTCATGCTGTGAATACATAATATTCTATATGTTTAACAAGAATCAAGAATAAAATAGATCATCTTTTCTCTAAAGTTTTACAAGCTTATCCTTGCTAATATCGGTAAATATTCAGAATGAACTTAATATTCCGATCAATTAAAAATATAGTATTTGTAATCATTAAACTAATAGCGATTATACAAGAACATAGACAGAATTTAACTTCTAATAATCTTATATTAATAGTTATGTGTAAATAAAAATATGAATTTTAGATTTTTCAAATATTCTATTTAAATATCCAACATGTGTTACATACATAAAATAAAAGCAACTGTGGTTAAGACTTAATTAATTGAGGGTCTCTTGGCATAATCAAATCACTATCCAATATTCCATATCTGGAAAACAAATTTGGTTTGGATGGAACTTGATTCACTTTAGAGGCAGAATTATGATTTTTCATTAGGGTGTCTGTTTTATAGTGAATCACTTAGACATCACATTATAAATTAGTAAATAGATGCTTAATTATTTATTACTTTGTGGGTACAACTGAAAACCTTAAGATTCCATTATTTGACTGTAGGTTAGTCACTAGTGAGTATAGCATGGTCATTTAATGTTTTCTTTTGGGGAAGAGGAAGAGGTATTGAATGGTAATTAAATGATTTCTTGTTAAGGAAGTCATGTGATATTCAAACATCAGAAATGATAGAGCTGACCTTTGATCTCTGCATGTTTATCATTCATGTATGCTTATTGTACCACATTAATATACCATACAGGGTGAAATAACCCTCTACTTATATATATATAATAGTTTGTTGATAATATTTATTTAATAATGTTTTATAAAAATTATGAGCATATTAGGAATTGAATTTTTATTGTATGTGAAATACCTTTTGCCATAATGATCAACACATCTTGCAATACTCATAATCTTAGGTTTGAATCTGAGTGAAACCTGTTTTCCAATTATGTTTGGAATATTGATTACAGATAACTAATCCAAAAATATAACATAGTTGGTATTTATTTAATAGTCAACAAACAACTAAAATTGTAGCAAAAAGTTTTATTTTTCTCTGAAAAGAAAATTTTGGACTACCTGAGCATATTAAGGTGAAACTCATGAACAACATTTTTATATGCCAGTGGGCACTATCTTTGTTTAATCTTTAAAGGAGTTTAAAGATTTAATATGTATGATCCCTTGCAATGAATCCTATGTTTTGATGTAATAAACAAAGAAAGTGGTCATTCACGTGATCATCATGTAAATTTTTCAATAGTTTATAATGATTATCATGGGTATGTTGTGATTTCTTAAAGATAATATCACAAATCACTAAGCACACTTTTAAAGTGGCTTCTATTTGACTCCAAGTCTTTATGAGTATTACTCATAATTATTTTATTTTGTTTAGGTATTAATTTTAATAACCTTTATGCTGCTACACATTAGGTATTAATTTTAAAAAAGTTCCTTAAAAGTTTACAAGGTGACTAAAATTAATAATAAAATATACATTCTATTATATATTTATATTACATATTGATTTCCTAATGCTAAGTGCATTTTTGGTGATGTTTGTCATAAACATATGATTATGGTGAACTTCACCAAAAGTGCACTTTGCATTAAGTTATAAAGAAGAAACAAACCACTTCAATATGCAGGTAAACAAACATTTGCAAATTGGAATAGTTATATATAATAATTGTAGCAACTCAATCTATATATTGAACCATGTTTGAATATGTGCAAATTCAAAACACCGGTCTCTTAGGCAGGGAAGAACATACCCAGAGAGTATGTATGCCCAAACGATAGCTATAAAGTATATAACTAGCGTTACATTTCCAGGACATAGCTTCTTCTCGGCTGTTGAGTTCAACACCAAGTTCAAAGCACTTTTTTTTGTTTGTGTATAAACACGGGCGCCAGCTGCTTATTCTAAAAGAATACTAAAAGAATAGACAACGCACTTTGAACAGTGGCCACTAACTCAACGCCTAAATCCACGACTAGCTCAGTTGTTTGTAATCACTAATAGATTATACTTAATTAGTGGTTAAAAGACTTGATAAAAGGGAATTGATAAAAAGAATTGACCGACAAATAAAGTTTAATTTGAAAGATAATTTATTAACTAACATTTATTTACTAAATTTAAACATTTTATACTTCTAATAAAACACACGCATATTTTAAATTAACATTCTAAATAGTTTAAATATTCTTGAATATTTTCATAACAGAACACTGGGAATTTATCTACTTTGACTAATAATATTGATATAAGGATCACGCACATATTAACTCATGCACACACATAATAATGATAATAAAGGACTACATAGCATTTGAAATTTAATCACACACATCAATAGTTCATTTATGTATGATATAGAGTTCATATAATTAGACTCTTGAAAGATTCGCATGAATTAATGAAATGCAATGGCTATTACAGTATAAACGAAAATAAGCAAATGTTTTACCTAGGATTTTGAATGTTGATGTAGAATTTTGTTCTTTGGAGGCTGCTTTCAGTGAAAATGTTTCCATTATGAATGCTTACCAGCCGGCTGGGACGTTTCCTTGCTGAGTTTCCTGATTTTCATGATTATTACTATCGGAGACAATTAGATACTGACGGAGATTTTCTAAGATGTTAAGCTGACATTATTTCACGGGCAGATCTGCTGTTTTCTAGGACATCTGGGCTGGAGATAAACGTGCGTTCCTAAGATCTTCTCAACACTGCATTTTGTTTGTTAACTGCTCAATTAATTTCTGAACTGCACTCACTCAATAAATTTGTGAACTGATTACTGTCCGATAAAAAAAGGTCTATTTATACCTGTGCCTTGTTGTCTTTCTAATATCTCCGGCAAAGATCTGTTGTCAAATTCCAGTGATAATCATTTGATAAACGTGTTTTGGAAGATTGCTTAATTAGTAATAGCCATGCAATAAAACGTGTTGTTTTATTTTATTAATAGCCATTGCCGTGTTTTTAATGATAATCTTCTTTTATTTCGCATACATTTTATTTATTTACAAATCGCACATATATACGCACATATATTTTTAATACAATTTACTATTTAGTTTTAACATTATTTTTTCTTTAATTAAACTTGAATGAAAAGAGATTTGTATGTTTTAACTTTTTAAATTATATTTTTACGAATACTAATAAAAACTCTTTACTTCCTTTTATAACCCTTAGTTTAATTTCTCAAACCAAGACTCCCCTCCCCCCTTTTGATTAATTAATTGTAGCTTTTTATTTCAAAACTAACGCTAGAAAACTATTTGATTTTTATCCTTTTCAAAAACAAACTGAATAAACTCTTCAACATTTAATTTTATGTTTTTCTTTAATGAAAGATTATTTTAATAATATAATTTTAGATAAAATTATATGTGCCTATATCAATATAGGTACATTACACCGCCCTTCCTTTTGAGAGTAAAATGCATCATTTTTGACCATTTTATCTCTGACAACATTAAATCTTAATTTATTATTCCTTCTAAGTTTGCTTTTTGGTATCTTTTCCTTTTCCATGCTAAGGGCAATCTCCAATTATGCTTTTCTTCTTTCTATGCTGGTAACATTGCTTACAATGTTCGTCCTGGATAATGACCACGAGGACAAACTAAATTTGTGGCACAGGGATCTTTTATAAACGAAGCTTCGGCTGCCGATTCTCTTGATCGGACTTTGACTAAGAAAAGGTGGCTGCAAATGGCAGGAATTTCAACTGTCCATTTCCGACTTATGCCCTGGAAAACGATTGCCGATTCTCTTGATCGGACTTTGACTAAGCAGCTGCAATGGCAGGAATTTTCAACTGTCCATTTCCGACTTACGCTTTGGAAAACGAGGTACGAGATATGGGGATTCTCCCCTGAAAAGTGACTTACGACTTACTCTGGTTGTTGCCAGTGCGCTTTTTTAAAAGAGGAATGATCCCGGCCAATCCGTTGCGGGTACTAGAATTTATCCAGTCGAGAGCTTTAAACTTAATCCTTATCTAACTTATTTCAATACTACCCTCATCCCTTTAGATTCGAACCCTTATACGCTCCTAATACAACTTAGATTGACTTTCATTTATATTATTTTAACCTTTCAATATTATTTTTAACTACACATGAACATTACTTTAACATATTTATTTGTATTAATCTAATCTTACACCATTATTTCAAACCATTACGAACATTATTTCAACATTATTTATTTACACTAATCTTATAATATTATCTTTAAACTATCACGGACATCAATTTACATATTTATTTATATTACAATATTACTTTTAACCCATTACTTTAACTTATATATTAACGTGCGTGTACTCAGAAAAAAAACTATTTTGCTTTATTATGATTCATTCATTATTATTTTACTAGAGATTTTTTTTTTTATCTTGATTATTTTAAACAATTTATTTACATCCTTTTCTTAACTTACGGTATTCAAAACAAACTTTTATTTTAACATGCGTATATTCAAAAAAACTATTTTATTTTACTACGAATATTTTATTTATTTTCTACAGATATATTATACTTATTTATTTAACTTGTTTTTATTTTATGTATTTCCGTTATTTTATTCATTTATTTAATTCTACAAACATTATTTCTAAATCCTTAATTTGACCCATTTATTTAACTTGATTTTATTGATTTTTATTTATTTGAACTGTTTATTTACGAACATTTCCTTAATTAATATGTGCGTGGAGAAAAAAAATCTTTTATTTTGCGAAGCCTCCATTATTATTATTACTTGCAACATTTCATTTATTATTATTCATTCATTTTTAAATTTATTGTCTTAAGTTTTAAATAGAAGTTTCAGATTTAATTTATTAGATTTATTTACTTTAGAATAATCATATTCATGCTCATTGTCCATTTCCGGTCCTTTTTGTTTATTTCCTTTACTATTCCGCCCGTTTACTAACTCTTAAACTATGTCCGGTGGCTCCTTTTTTCTTTCTACAAATTCTATAATATAAACTAACTTTCCTCTCTTATCGGTTCCGCTTTTATATTTTATTGCTTTATCTCTTTCTCTTTCCGTTCTGTTTTCGACTTCGTAACTCAGAAAACCTTTATACCTAGACAAACTCCGAATTACTTCAATCTGGGAATATTTTTTTCTACGCTTTCTCTTTGTTTTAAATCTACGTCTACAGCGAATGTGAACGTTTACTTTAACCTTTTTAAATTTTTGTAAAAACTTTTCTACACTATCTACTACCTTGAACTTATGTTTGTCTACTTTATTTATCACAACGCTATCTGATTCTAATTCAATTTCTATGTCTTTTATCACCTCAACTTCCTTTTCAACTTCCTGACTTTCTTTAATTAAATCTAACTCTATAACTTCTTGGTTCTTCTCTACCTTTACCATTATCTCACATCTTATTTCTCTTACTTCTGCTCTGAGTTCTTTAATTTCTGTTTTAACCTGACTAATTTCTGCCTTCAATTCTGCTTTGAGTTCTTCTTTGAGCTCTTGTTGGCTTTGTTTAATTTCTTGACGCATTTCTTCCATCATATTCATCATCATTTTCATCATCATTCGCGTCTCAGATACTTCTTCTTTCTCCTTTTCTACTAACTGGGGATTTTTAAAATATATTGGGCTTTCTTTCGGATCCATTTTCAAAAATTTCAATTTCAAAGTACTAGCGCTTATGTTAAACTAAATTTAAATACGACTTATTTATTTATTTTTCTTACTAAGATGGAAACTCACGCTAACTCCACCCTTTTAGTCCTTTTCTCTACCCGATCTAATGCTTTAACTCCGCCCAAATATCAACTGTCTCTGATTTGATAGCATACATGTCAAAATCTCTTTTCATTTCGAAAAAAAAAAAAGTTTTCGGTCAATTCTTTTTTTTTTAAATTAAAACACTTTTACATACGTAATTTAACTTTTGTATAAAACAAAATTTTCAAACAAGAAACAAAGTATTTCATTACTATTGTTTCTTAGGTTCAGCCCCACAGTTGGGTATAGCCATTTGAACCGTGTTCGAATATGTGCATTCGAAACACCGGTCTCTTAGGCAGAGAAGAACATACTCGGAGAGTATGTATGCCCAAACGATAGCTATAAAGTATATAACTAGCGTTACATTTCCAGGACATAGCTTCTTCTCGGCTGTTGAGTTCAACACCAAGTTCAAAGCACTTTTTTTTGTTTGTGTATAAACACGGGCGCCAGCTGCTTATTCTAAAAGAATACTAAAAGAATAGACAACGCACTTTGAACAGTGGCCACTAACTCAATGCCTAAATCCATGACTAGCTCAGTTGTTTGTAATCACTAATAGATTATACTTAATTAGTGGTTAAAAGACTTGATAAAAGGGAATTGATAAAAAGAATTGACCGACAAATAAAGTTTAATTTGAAAGATAATTTATTAACTAACATTTATTTACTAAATTTAAACATTTTATACTTCTAATAAAACACACGCATATTTTAAATTAACATTCTAAATAGTTTAAATATTCTTGAATATTTTCATAACAGAACACTGGGAATTTATCTACTTTGACTAATAATATTGATATAAGGATCACACACATATTAACTCATGCACACACATAATAATGATAATAAAGGACTACATAGCATTTGAAATTTAATCACACACATCAATAGTTCATTTATGTATGATATAGAGTTCATATAATTAGACTCTTGAAAGATTCACACGAATTAATGAAATGCAATGGCTATTACAGTATAAATGAAAATAAGCAAATGTTTTACCTAGGATTTTGAATGTTGATGTAGAATTTTGTTCTTTGGAGGCTGCTTTCGGTGAAAATGTTTCCATTATGAATGCTTACCAGCTGGCTGGGATGTTTCCTTGCTGAGTTTCCTGATTTTCATGATTATTACTATCGGAGACAATTAGATACTGACGGAGATTTTCTAAGATGTTAAGCTGACATTATTTCACGGGCAGATCTGCTGTTTTCATAGGACATCTGGGCTGGAGATAAACGTGCATTCCTAAGATCTTCTCAACACTGCATTTTGTTTGTTAACTGCTCAATTAATTTCTGAACTGCACTCACTCAATAAATTTGTGAACTGATTACTGTCCGATAAAAAAAGGTCTATTTATACCTGCACCTTGTTGTCTTTCTAATATCTCCGGCAAAGATCTGTTGTCAAATTCCAGTGATAATCATTTGATAAACGTGTTTTGGAAGATTGCTTAATTAGTAATAGCCATGCAATAAAACGTGTTGTTTTATTTTATTAATAGCCATTGCCGTGTTTTTAATGATAATCTTCTTTTATTTCGCATACATTTTATTTATTTACAAATCGCACATATATATGCACATATATTTTTAATACAATTTACTATTTAGTTTTAACATTATTTTTTCTTTAATTAAACTTGAATGAAAAGAGATTTGTATGTTTTAACTTTTTAAATTATATTTTTACGAATACTAATAAAAACTCTTTACTTCCTTTTATAACCCTTAGTTTAATTTCTCAAACCAAGACTCCCCTCCCCCCTTTTGATTAATTAATTGTAGCTTTTTATTTCAAAACTAACGCTAGAAAACTATTTGATTTTTATCCTTTTCAAAAACAAACTGAATAAACTCTTCAACATTTAATTTTATGTTTTTCTTTAACAAAAGATTATTTTAATAATATAATTTTAGATAAAATTATATGTGCCTATATCAATATAGGTACAATATATATTAATGTAATATGTAGTATTTTAGTATTAATGTGCATTAAGTTGATTATAACTCCAGTAGATATTTCTTATTTTAGTCAATTTATTTCTAATACATTTTGGATGTTGTTGTAACATAATTCTTTTATTTTCTGACTATACATGTTTAAATTAAAGAATAAATATTAAAACTATATCTCATCCACCCTCTAGCCCACTCAAGTCTATTTCCTTGCAGTGCCTTCCTGTTTTTTTTTCATGTTTCACTGCCAGATATCAGAATTTGTCTTTCAAAAAATGAGTAAGAAATTCTTAAGCAAATCATATTTTCCATTATTTTAAAATGTAGTTTTATTATCTAAAATTCATCTCAAATCAATATATTTTGTTTGAATGTTCAACCAAGAATCTTCAATTGAAGAATTATGGCATTAAAATTGAATTCTTGTGTGGTTATGAAGAAATACCTTATTTTCAGATCCAATAATAAAGCCAGCTGGGTTTGGTCTCTTTAGACATGAATGGAGTCTCATCAACAGATTCAGAATAATTAATAGTTGTTATGCATATTTGAATCATAAATGCAATTTAGTAATCCCTGAATTATATAGCTATGGTAAAAAATAATCACATCATTAATGACTGGCAAATCCATGACTGTAGTGGAGAATTAAAGGTCTTAATAACGTCACTAGTGAATTTAACGTCTAGATGAATCTGTACAAGGTTCTTTGTAATATTTTATTAATATTTTAGCTATCTCAAAAATATACTAAATAAATAATATATAAAATACAATAGTATTGAAACAGTAAGATTCGTATTCGAATCTTAAGTTTCACCTTTTTCTGTCGTCTCTCACTAACCGGTCTATCCCGCCCAAATTTAAACTTTTTGATATCGAGTTGTGTGTGTAACAATATTAAAAATGTATAAATATATGTAGAATTCAGCATAAACACGCACACATTTCGATCTCAAATTAAACGCAATAAATAGGGATAAAATAATATAATTTAGATTTCTTTTAGTTATATAATTTTGTATAATTTTAATCATTTATTTTGGATTATAAAGTTCGTATTTATTGCTTTGTTTAAATTTCGTTTAATAATAATTCTAAAAAAATCTGATGTAATATTTAATTAAAAGTTAAAATAATCTTATGTTCCCTTTTTGTCTTTGAAATTGAAAAGCATCGGTCAGTGATAGATAATAGATTAATTAAAGAAAAATTCCCCAAAGTATAATTAGTAAATGTAAAATGTAAACAATAGAACGGCAGCTTTCTTTAATTAAAAACCAACAAAATGCATTGATTATCCTCAGGGCAGATTAAGTAGAACCTAAAAATATCTTAACAAAAATGTGAGAGATCAAGATAAGAAAAGAGGCCATCTTAGACTTGCTGGAGACATTCACTTAAACTTTAGCTTTGCTCTCGATCACTGGGAGTCTCCAAAAATAATAAAAATAATTTGTTCCTGCCAAGGTATGACCGAGTAAAGCACCTAGATTATTCTCCATCGGGAGATGGCCCATCGGATGCCGAACTTTCCATTGCCCATCATAAATTAACCATGAAGATCTGCTGCCTGAAATAAATGAGAAAGCTGCTGCTGCTGTGAAAGTAAAATGAAACGTCTAAATACAAGAAAGAATTGCCACTCATGAACTATTTGCTACTTAACCAATGGACTCAGAAAACTTCTTATAAAACAGGTACCTGTCTGTGTTCAAACTCTAGAGTACTCTAATAATATGCTATAGCTCTTCTTCATACTACTTATCTAAATTATAAAATGTAAAACTACCATATGTATAACTAAAACTGAATAATTAACTTAATGTGTAAATTTCTCTACTAATCTAGCTTACCTCATTCTATCTTGGGTGCGTATTTTTAAAATCTACATTTTATCTATATTTATTATTTAATTATTGCATGCTCATAATTATCTCAATTTTCAAAGTTTAAATCTATGATCGCTTGGAACAATGAATGCGTGTCAAATTTTCATTAATATTTGCTTTCATAACTAACTTAACTTTCATATAAATCGACACGCATTCAGTGCATCATTTATTGTAATGCAGGGTCTACTACTTCGCAAATGGCTGGCATATTAGTTGTAATAACTCCCAGTTTATATATATATTTTGTATTTATTAAATCTAATGAATAATTCTAGAAAATCCCATTTCTTTGAGAGTCGCCAGAGTTCTTGAGTAAATGTTGGTAATGTAGGGCCAAGTCAGAAATCTATTTAAATCTCATCATAACCGTTTATACAGTATACATGTGTTACATTTTAGAGACGCGATGACCCATTCTGCCGTGAAATTTCCGGATTCTTCAGGGTTGAAATTAACCCCAGTCGTCCTACACAAGCGGGCATAATGGGTGCTCCCGTAGGATTTGACAATGTCATGCAGCCAGCCGGCAAAACTGCGACATGGACCGCTTGTCCCTGGTTATGCTTATGTGACACCTTACTTCGTCGGGCCGATGGCAGAGACCAGCCCGACATTCTTATAAACTCATTCACGGCATTGCAGTTTCAATATACTGCCATTCCATATCGCCTTTCTAAAGCGTACCACGTGTTCCTTTACTTAATTTTATTATTCTATATATCACTCCACCTCTGCATTATCTTCATAAATCACTCTCAAATAAATGTTTGCCCTTAGTTATAAATAAATATTTTAATTAAATAAATATATGTCTGCCATTACTCTTATAACCCATACTTTAGACTCTTGCATTGCAAAGGTATAAATCCCTCCAGGCATGCATTAGAAATACTTACTCGAGAATTTTAGGTAGCTAGATTACGCCCTCAAATAAATGAATTCCTTTTGTAAACAAATAAATAAATGTATTCTTTAAAATATAATCATGTCGCAAATCCCGCTACTGAAGCTTTTAATCCATAAATATTGTTAGTAAATGATCTTATTAAAATGTGTTAATAAATAATTTTAAACTATACGTCTGCAGTTACGTTTCACTTATTCGATACCCATTCTATATATTTCCTCGATTATGTAAATATGAATGTTTAATTAATATTAGTTTGATTATTGGCTAACTCGAGAATAAAATCATGAGTCTCTTGCATATCCCTGACCACCGTGCCTAAGGAAATATTTACTAATGTTGCATCAGATGCGTTGTTTCGTGGATTGTATTGTGGAACCGATAAACTATGTTTGAACTCAGTACCACGGGTGGCTTCGCTACTCGATGGTGCTGCTGTTCTGTATGGTGGTCGAATTCTGCACTATGTTTACGAGTCACACGTTTTCTGACCATTACAGTATTAGATGATAGAAAATCAAGTCAGATGTCACATGACTTAATTTAATAAAGCTTGTATTTACAAATGTTATTTAATCTAATACTGAATATCCTGTCACCTCACTGATGATGCCAGAAGAAGAAACCGGTCTGGGGTTGAGGATATTTTCAAAGCTTGTTAAGAGCTTATTTTGCAAGCTCTATATATAGTATTAGATGAAATGAATGATGCAAATCACACTGATGTGAATTGATATTTTAGATAAATTGCTCAACACATTGGAGAGAACTTTTAAGCTATTGTTTGCTCATTTGTTCACAATTTATAACTTGGTTTTAATTCAGGTTTTATATCTGAAAGCTTCTCTCCTTCACATTCCTCTCTTCTCCAAATAGATTCTGTCTACATATTTATTTAAAAGAAATTGACATAACATGATATACCATCATACTGTCTTTACTTTATCTTTTTATAATACTTTGGTAAGGTCTATTATACAATAATTATTTTAACTTTGGATTGTTTTTTTTTTTTTGTCGTTAGTTTGAATTCAAAGTTTTCTGCAGATAAGTTGTATTCATGTTTAGATTTCTACTCAAAATTTGATAGGGATAATTAGTGATACAAAAACTTTAATTAAGTAATGTGCAATTTCATCAATAGAAATCAGTCTATAAATGAGTCCATTCTTAAAACAATTTTCTCTAGCAATCACCGTTTACAATATATTTTTTATCCAAATCCGAAAGTTATTTTCTAGTTGATAAACTAAGCAAAAACATTCAAATAAACTACCCACATATAACATTAGTCCACCATTAATGTAGTGACAGAATTCATATTGTTGTGGACTTGGCAATGACTAAATGCTTGATACTTTGTAATGAAGTCCAGTATCATATTATCAATTCTGTGAATGATCTCAGTGATTAAAAGAAATTTAGTTATCAAAATATTTGTTTTCTTAAAATATTGTCTGAAAAGCATTTTCATCTATTTTTGGCTGCTTCTGAATAAATATTTTCTTCTCTGATGCATATCAGGTCTTTATCTTTATTTCAGATATTTATTATTATACAAATCTCTCTATCAAACATACATCATGTGACTTAACTTAATAAGCTTGCTACAAATGTAATGAGTATGCTAATAGCTCTAAACATGCTTTTCCAATAAATGTTGGAAGATAAAGCATTTAAAATCTCTATCTAGAATTATCCCTACCCCCAAACCAGTTTTGTGCTGATTGTTTTCTTAAGTGACACACTAGGATATTCACACAATAGATCCTCAAGCACAACATTTATATAATACTTAACTATAAAGTAGAAAATCCTGAAATTTTCCGACATCTATATGTCTTCAAATCCAGCTATCTAACTTAAATAACCATATGGGACTGAACTAAATTCAGATTTACCATATATTAGTAGTGTTAGCAATATAGCATCACCAAAGCTTCAAAAGCAAAACTATAATAGTAAGAAAATCAAGTCATACATTATGTGGCTTAACTTAATAAGATTGTACTACAAATGTAATATAATGAGTATGCTAATAGTTCTAAACAAGTTTTTCTGACAAATACCAGAAGAGAAAGCATTTAAAATCTCTATCTAGAATTATCTCTACCCCCAAACCAGTTTTGAGCTGATGGCTCTTCATATATTGTAATGATAAATATTTGCCAATAAATGAATTTGAACCCATCCAAAAATATATAAGATAAAAAAATATACCATACATTTTGATTAAAATAAATATGAAAGTTGAATGGTTAATGAAATTCAAATATTCAATTAAATTATATATTAACCAATGTGATGATGGTGATTTGTAATTTAAAAGTACAAGTACTCTCAAAAGTATTTTATTTGTTTTTTTAGTTTCAATAAAAAACAAATTCAAAGGTGTCAAACCTTCTTAAAAGAAAGTTTAGTTTTGGTAAACTTAAAGAAACAATCATCATCAATTATAAATTATCAGTGCCATCTCTGCATGTCCCCCAGTGAATTGCATGAGTTCTCAGGGCTGTGAATATTACTTAGTAAATGGGTATTAAAAGCTTAATGTTTGGAATAAATTACAAACACAAACTAAATAGATTAATAATAATAAAAAACTTAATTTATTAACACTAAATAAATAAAACTTTTGGTTTTTTCTTTTCAAAAAAATTTAAAATTTTTATCAAAAAAAACATTTTTTTTTTTTCTTTTTTTTTTATTTTAAGGGTCTGTATAATTTATTATTATAAGATTTTTACCCACAATTAATATTTATTGTCCAACTTTGGTTTTCTTTATTTATCTTTTTTTAAATATATTTACAGTTTTTTTAATTATTTTCTTTGAGAATAATATCTCTTCTCCTTGGGGGGGGGGGGGGGGGAGGGATAATAACTCCACACCTGAAAAATTAAAAAAAATAAAGAATAAGTGAATTTTTTATATTTTACAACAAAAAGTAACTTTCTTTTTTTTAATATAGAGGGATGGGGGGGGGGGTTTGGTTTTGTATTTTTTGGGGGGTGGAATTTTCCAGGCATTTTGGCAGTTGTGTTTTTTCTGATGCCTAGCCACATATTGTAATATATTTTTCTGCTAGGTAAAGTCATAATACTGGCTGTTAGGCCCAGGGTATTAAAAATACTATTAAAAACAGTCAGCAATCAATGACTATCCAAGTTACAGTGGAAAACACTTCCAACCAGCAGTTGTTCCTCCCCTGAGCATAAATCATTGTAACACTACTTCAAAAGTATATTGGATGAGAATGCAAAGCAATATGGAATCCAAATTTCTAAATTTCTTGTTTTAGACCTATTTACACCTATTTGATGTTCAAACAACATGTTTTCAAATAATTTTATAACAACATATTTTTGAACATTTTCTTTATTCCCTACCAAATATGTGGAAACAAATTTACAATTAATATTATACTTTGATATATAAATAAAGAAAAAAGAAAAAAATCGTTTTTTTTCTTTTCTCTCTTTTTTATCTACATTAACATTCGAATAAAATTTGTTATCAACCTTTAATTATATCATGATATTTTACTTTATTCCAACATTTTAATATTAGATTCAAATCTGCCAGATGTATTATAAAAATGGACAAGTTGTTTAATTAAAGTTTCTATTTGAAAGGTAGAATAAACAGAGTTCGAAATGCTTCAAATTTGTCTAAACTATGCAAATCAAAATTCTTTCATGTATCAAAAACATTTTTTTCTCTTTTACAGCAATTTGTCATTATTATTTCACCCTTATTACAAAAAAAATTTATACAATATTTAATAACATGCATTTTCTTTTAATTTTTTAGGCATCTAAATATTTACTATTTAATTTTGACTATGAGTATTTATTAACCAAATATTCTTTTTCTGTATGCAATTTTGTAATATAACCTCATTCAAGCTGTTCTTGGATTTGTTATAGTTATAATATATAAATATATAGCTTTGAAAGATCATGGTTGCAGATTTTAAAACAAAATAAAATCTCCATTTATTACAATTTCAGTTTTCTCATAGTTATATTATAGCACTGATAGTTAATATTTTTCTTAATCTTTGGAGTTGATTTTTAATTGACTGTAGCTTTGAAAGATGATTGCTGTATATTTTCAGTAGGATTAAAGATATAATCCCCATTTATTACAATATATATATATTCTGATAAAAACAAGTCCGCTGATTGAAATACTAAAACAGCTATGTAGACAAATAATGTTATTTTCTTTCTTATTTATATACTTCCTTTCGTTATTGTATATTTTTTTGTTTTCATACATTATATATATATATATATGTGTTTTTGTTTTCATACATTATATATATATATATATGTGTGTGTGTGTGTGTTATGGTATTCATATATATTCTAAAGTTACTAATTATTCACATTTAGGGCTATATCACCTATATTTTTAGATCAATGCTTAACCATATTCATATCAAATAATGTGAGACTTGTTTCTTCAATTATTGTCATATTATCTCTAAATTATAAAATATATGTAAATAATGGCTTTTTAAGAGTTTTACTTTTATCTCTTTCTCTCTAATAAAATCATGCATTTTAAATTTAAATATTAAAAGTCATTATAAGGTGAATATTAACTCCCTAGTGTCACCTGATGAGATTCCCACCAGAACAAAAATTGTTAGTTTTCCCTATTCAGTAATATACTTGTATATGATTTAATTAACTAACTGTACTAACAAAATCTGTATTTAAATATTATAGAGTTAAAAATCATCATGGTCGATATATAATATTAAATTACTATTAAATAATAAGTTGTTATTGCATTTATAAGTATCTCTGAAAAAAGCAGAATCTATTCTGTTCAAATTTAGTAGAAAATAATGCATTTTAAAGACATCTGATTACAAAATTAGTATTTTATAACTTTAAAAACCTTAAGTCAAAAAAGAAGATATCAACTGCCATGCTGTTAATGTTATTCATATTTATATAGTCATAACTCATAATAATATTTGCAAAAGCTTCCACACATACATTTGCACATGCATATAAGGAAAAGGCAAAATATTTTCTCAGTGATTAATGTAGAAGTCTCTTGAGCATGTTTAAAGCGTATCTGTTTGAAGGTGTTTAGCTTTCACGTTATTATAATATTATCTGTTTATGCTTAAATTTGATATATTTACTAGCTATGAATAAAACCAATGTTGTCAAGCATTGGTGGTCAAGAAGTCAGTGACAGCTGCTTTACAAGCAGTTGTCCCGGGTTAGTGGGTTCGCTTCCCAGCTGATGCTATGACACATGAGAAAAAAAAACCAATGTTACATGAACAGCATTCTTGATAAATAAATAGATAGTAGATTATAGCACTACTAAATACTTATCAAGCTGTTCTATCCATATCCTCAAAAAAATCTTTGGTTTATGATTTCTGAAGAGATTGAATCTAGTATATCTGAATGTTTTTGATCCTCATATAGTATTACTACTTTTTACAATAAAATTGCCAGCCTGAATAAATCGAAGCTAATTTTACTGAATAATTATATAGATCAACTTAAGACTAATACTCATATATTTTGATGTGTTCCATTTTATACTAAATATAGCCATCTTTATAGTTTTTGGATGGAATGATATAAACCAACAAGCATCATATGTCTATGCTTTACACATAATTTTTTTTTGGTTTTATAACAGCCTAGTCAAAAGGGTGTAAAGTATCTACAGTGATTACAAGAACAGAAAAAATATAATTATTAATCTGGTGTCAGATCAAGAAAGGTTGGATTGGATTCAAAATAATGACATTTTTGAATTTCAGGCTGATGTATTGGTACTAAAAAAGAAAGTAAAAGATGATTGCTGGATATGAGGTATTTTAGAACTAAAGACTACAAACATATTAGGAAGATGCTTTTTCCTGATAAAAACCACGACAGTCTGAAGATTTGGACAGATTAACATAAAATGTGGATTTAATAAAACTAATATCTAATATCTATTTATTAATTAAGTTCATAATCACAGTGGTGATTTAGAGTGAAGAGAATTACAGTTTAATATTTACAGAGCAATTTAAATAGTCTTTATTTTAAATAAAGCACAGATAGCCATCATAACATCTGATTGGCTATCAGATAAGTATTATAATAAGCGCGAAAGATTTGCAGCCTTTCAATTTAATTTAAATAAAAATGTATAAGTTAATGTGAATCAATAAAAAGAATTTATGTTTCTATTGGATTTGAACTGTATGTTCTAACTTCAATGCCATACAACTCGTTTGTGTGTGTATATATACGCATTTGCGTGTGTGAGCACAAATATTATTTTGCAGATTATATAGTTAACGGTGTTTTCAATTTAATAAATTTTTATTCACTAAAAAACAAAGTGGATTAGTATAATGTTTTGATTAATGATATATATATATTTCCAGTCCTCCATTTATTAATATTATTGTATTTCTAATATTCTTTCAGGTAAACAGAAAATGTTATTTCAATATATATTTCTTGTAATAAAATTGCTCTTTTGTTATTATGTAGAAAAATATTCAACAAATTAACAAAAGAAAAATAAAGTTCAGTTTTGCAATTTTTCCTAATAAAAAAAAAAGACTGGGAAACAGCAGGAATCTATAGAAAAATTAACCCTTATTCAATTTATTTCTCAGTAGATTTACATTGTCTTCTGAATCTACAGATCGATCCCCCACTGTAATAATAATCCACTGGTTGAAAAAGTATTAAATTAAAAAAAAAATCATAAATTCTAAATGTCATTATAGACTCACATATTCTTCATTTTGAATCCTCAATCAATTATATTCTTTATATAACTGTTGACTTTTTTTTAGATTTATTGTTGTTTTCGTTTTTTTTGTTATATAAAAGTATACATGTTTAAAATTAAATGGTATAAAATTAAATTGTGCAAGATATGTCATCATCAGTTTCAACTATTATAGATCCATTGTAGAATGAAGATCCATTGTAGAATGAAGATCTCTTCAAGTTTAATCCAGATTCTCTACTTCTAGACTCTTTTCTCCACAAAATATCAGCAACTTTCTTATTTTATTCATCCATCCCAGTGTAATTATTCTCTGATTAATTTCACCAATTTTATTGCATAAATAATATGACCAAGATATTTATAATTGTTAAATTCTTCTAATTCACAATTATCAATCTTTATTTTTTTCTTCACATGATCACTATTTCTTATGATAGCACATTACTGTTATTAAAACAGGCAAAACTCTCCATACAGTAATGCCACTCAGTGCCAACTAAAGTAATCAATGGATGCCATAAGGCTTATGCATAAAATCCCTATCTAGTGCCTACTCATCCAATATTCCCAGACTAGTTTCTGGCTTGTGGCCTTCATCAGCGAGGAGCTTTGAATCTGAGAGCAAAGTTCCTCACTGACGAAGGCCACAATCCAGAAACTAATTTGGGGTTAATCAGTGAGGAGCTTTGGATCTGAGAGCAAAGCTTCTCACTAACAAAGGCCACAAGCCAGAAACTAGTCTGGAGATATTGGATGAATAGGCAGTAGATAGGGATTTTATGTACAAGCTTTCTGGCATCCATTGATTACTCTGGTTGGCACTGAGTGGCACTACTGTATGGAGAGTTTTGCCTGTTTTATTTTTTTCTTCTGAGAAAATCCAGTGAATATCACTTGATATTTTTAGCATTTATTTTTAGTCATACTTTCATCTGATACTGTATAATACTCAATTGTCCAAACCCTTTACTATTTTTACAATGCTTTATTTTCCACTCTTTTTTACAGTTTTGATTGCCCCAGCAATCTTCTTCAGAACATTATATCTCCTAATCTCAACTATTACAATCAAGAAACAAGATAATTATAAAGATAAAATTTATAATATGACATGTGTAGAATTGACAGAAAAAGAAATTATAAGTAAAGGGATTAAGTATGTACCATATAGATATCATGGGAATAGTGATGTGATAGAATTGAAGATGATAAAGGAGAAAATAGCACAAAAGTATGTAGAAGAGAATTACAAAATTTATTATTATCAGAATATAGATAATAATAAAATTATTAATAATAAAGATAAAATTTGGATGGAAGAATTTAATAATGAAATAGAAAATATGATTTATAGAATAAAAAAGAAAAAAAATAAAGGAATTAATAAGGATGATGATGTTAAAATAAAGGATATCAAGGAAATAAAGGATAAGAAAAAGGATAAAATAGTTTTAATAAAGTCAGATAAAGGGGATAAATTGATAATAATTAATAAAGAGGATTGTATAGGAAAAATGAATAATATGTTGAAAGATAATATATTTGGGATAATTAAAAAAGGTGATACTAAAATGTTGAATATAAGAGTATCATCATCATCATCATCATCATCATCAACCATTATCAATCCACTGCAGGATGAAGGTTTCTCCAAGTTTAATCCATCTTCTCCGATCTTTAGCTTCTCTTTTTCACAACACCCCTGCACATTTTCTTATTTCATCCATCCATCTCACATGTGGTCTCTTTCTGAGTCTTTTACAATCTTTTGGAATCCAGTTGAAAATTTCAATTGTCCATCTATTATCATCTCTTCTAGCAATATGTCCAGCCCAACTCCATTTCAATCTTTTAATTTTTTCAATAAGGTCAGTAACACCTGTTTGTTGTCTTACCCATACATTGCATTTTCGATCTCTTCTTGTTACTCCCAACATACACCTCTCCATACTCCTTTGAGTGGTCTGAAGTCTCTGTATTGCTCTTCTATTAAGTGTCCAAGTCTCAGATCCATAAGTAAGAACTGGTAAAACACATTTGTTAAAAAACATCCTTTTCAAACACATAGGCATATTTCCTTTTAGTATCAAGTTATTTCTACCAAAAGCACTCCAACCAAGTTTAATTCTATGATTAATTTCCTCCATTATGTTTCCATCTGTATTAATAATCTGACCAAGGTATTTGTAACTGTTAACTTCTTCTAATTCTTCATAATCAATCTTTATTTTCATATTTTGAGCAAATCGATTAAACATTACTTTAGTCTTTTTAACATTTATCTTTAGTCCTACTTTTCTACTTTCATCTGCTAACTCCTGCAACATTTCCTGAAACTCTGAAGCATTATTTGCAAAAACAACTACATCATCTGTGAAATCTAAATGACTTAAATACTCTCCATTTACTTTCACTCCTTTAGTTTCCCATTTTAATCCACAAAATACTTCTTGCAGCATTGCTGTAAAGAGTTTTGGAGATATGGAGTCACCTTGTCTTACACCTTTCTCAATGTTGATTTTTCCAGTATCATTATGTAATCTAATTGTTGCTGTTGCATTTTTATAAATATTTTTTAAAATATGACAATATCCTGGATCTATACCTTGATGATCAAATGCTTTAATCACTGAAGAAATGTGTATAGAATCAAATGCCTTTTCATAATCTACAAATCCAAAACATAAAGACAACTCATATTCATTTGTCCTTTCTATGACTTCTCTCAATACCTGGATATGATCTATTGTACTAAAACCACTTTTAAATCCAGCTTGTTCTCTTGGTTGGTGGAAATCCAAAGTTCTCTGTAGACGAGTTGTAATTATCTTGGTAAAAATTTTATATAAAACTGATAAAAGGCTGATAGGTCTGTAATTTCTAATATCTTCTTTATCACCTTTTTTAAATATTAATATTATTACTGCATTCTTCCAATCTTCCAGTACATCTTTATCATTTAGACATTTGGTTTATAACTTTACTAAAATTGTTTCTATTTCTTCACCTGCTTCTTTTAATATATCAATTATAATTCCATCATTTCCTGGAGCCTTTCCTTTCTTCATACACTTAATTGCATGTCTCACTTCTTCATTTAAAATTCTGGGCAATTCGGAAGATGTAATAGATATAGGAGGTACTTGTTCTTTATTACTATATAATTCTTGATAAAAATCTTCTACCAATTTCATGATGTCATCTCTCTTTTTAGTAATAATTCCATCTTTTTTTCTTATTGCAGATATAAATTTCCTACCAATACCAAAATGTTGTTTAACATTTTTGAGAGTTTTATTTTCTTCTACAGCTTTCCTTGCTATTTCACAGTTATACTTTCTTATATCATTTTCAACTCTTTTCCGTACCATTTTACAAAATTCGAGATATTCAATTCTTTTTAATACATCATTTTTGTATATCTTCATATTCCTTCTTTTTTTGATAAATTCTTTAATCTCAGTAGAAATTTTATTAGTCAATTGCTGCTTTTTCCTACCAGCTATGTTTGTTGCAGTTTTTAAAAGTGTATCAGTTATTTTCATATTAATTTTATTCAAATCTGTATCATGTTCAAAATCTCCTAACACTTGAAACCTATTTATAAGTTCTAATTTAAATTCATTAGAATGTTTCTGAAGATTAGGAATATCAACTGTAAATATTGTTTTTCTTAATAATTTTTGTCTCTCTAGTTTTACATTAACATGTAACTTACACCTTACTAATCGATGATCACTTCCTGTGTTAAATTTATTAAGAACATTACAATCTTGAAATATGTATTTTCTGTTAGTCAAAATATAATCCAATTTTGCTGTACCTTCATTTGGATGCTTGCCACATCCATTTCCTTTTAACATTTTTCTCAAAAAATAAATTCATAATATAAAGTTTTTCTTTTTCTGCAAACTCCACAAGTCTATGTCCTCTCTCATTTCTATTACCATAACCAAAATTACCTACAGCAATTTCATCTTTCATTTGTCTACCAATTCTAGCATTAAAGTCTCCCATAACAATTTTAAAATGTTGTTTACTCTGATCAAAAGCCTTTTGTACATCCATATAAAAATCTTCTACTACTTCATCACTATGAAAACTTGTTGGGGCATAAACCTGAATTATCATTTGGTATCTGCTATTAAGTTGTATAACTAATCTTGCCACTCTGTTCGATACACCATCAATCTCCACAATATTGTTCTTCCACTTTTTATTTATAATGAATCCTACTCCACTTGTATTTCCAATATGTGTGCCTTTATAATAGAGTATATGTCCACTTTTTAAATCAATTGTTTCTTCTCCTTTTCTTCTAACTTCACAAAGTCCAATAATGTCCCATTTAATATAAGACAGTTCTTCTTCTAATTCTTGCAATCTTCCTTCACTTGAAAGTGATCTGCAGTTGTAAGTACCTAAATAAAAAGTCGTCATCAAATGGCAGCCTGGGTCTGCAATCAGGGGATTCTTAGCACCCTCCGCCTTCGGCCACCAACCGCTGCCTTGGTTGGTAACTTTACAGCCTCCTGGAAATAAGGGCCATGCTTTATTTTTGTCTGTCATAATTGTATATATGTATTGGGAAAATATTTATCATTTACACAAACATTCATTCTGCCTTATCAGGCACTGAGAAGAAAGACCATGGTGTTTCTTGATCTTAAACTCAGAGGTAAAAAGCCAATAAACTCACCATGCTGGCTAATGCATGTTGGTGAGCAGCCCATCCATGTCCATATACTATATGAATAATCACATAGTAATAACAGCTGCAACGACAAGAATGTATGGAGTGGACATTAGGAATTTGCCCTGCTCGGTTCCTTTAAGGCCTCCAAGAGGAATCAAAGGGTCTCCTTTCAGTTAATAGCAAACTTCTTTCTGCAGCTATATAAGAGTATTTGATTGTAACAGTTGAGATTAGGTGATATAATATTCTGAAGAAGATTGCTGAGGCAATCGAAACTGTAGAAAAAGGTGGAAAATAAAGCATTGTAAAAGTAGTAAAGTGTTTGGACAATTGAGTATTATATGGTATACATTTGGCAATGCAATAGGAAAGAGTAGTTATTATTCATCTGATATTCTTGTAATATTTTTTGAAGTTCTAAAACATTATTTGTAAAAAAAAAAAAAAATCAATAATATGAAAAATCTACATCATTTATGTAGATGATACTTTAATAATTGGTAATAAAAGAATAATAAAACATATGTATAACGATTTTAATAAAAATATATATAATATAAAATTTACAATTTCGGAAATTAAACAAAAAATAAAATATTTAGACATAGAGCTTTGTTTAGATGATAATAAAAAAATTATATTAAAACATTTTATAAAAGAAGATAATATGAGGAAAATAATTGCTGTCGATTCACAACAAGCATGGACCCAAAAACTTGCAGTAATTAAAAATTTTAAAATTAAAAATGATAGATATAATACAAATGAAAATATAGCTAAATTACATAAAGAACAATTTAAAAATTTATATATTAAATATGGTTATAAAAGTAAATGTGTAGATAATGTTTTTTATAAAAATAAATATAATAGATGTAACAAATCTGATAATAAATGGATAAAAATTTCATATCCTAAAATATATAATGCATTATTAAAAAATTATGTAAATAATAAAAAAGATATAAATATAGGTTGGGCAAATAGTAAAGATTTGGATAAATTAATAGGTAATTATAAAATAATGGATAATTTAAAATATAAGAAAGGAATGGTTTATAAAATTATATGTGGTATTTGTAAAAGAGTATACTATGGACATACATGTAAACAATTAGAAATAAGAGCTAAAGAACATAACGCAGCAATAAATAGGAGAGATGATAAATCCGCTTTGTTTATACATTATTTAGAATATGGTCATAAAATAGATTGTACTAAAAATATATTTGCACTAAATTACTTGAAAAATGTTAATAGGCGTAAAGCATATGAAACTAGTTATATTAAAAATAATGATAATAATTGCATGAACATTTATAAAGGTTCAATTAATTTGACTAATAATTGGCTAAAATTAGATGAATGGAAAGATAGATAGGCAAAATATCAATATTAATATATTTTATATGTTTTTGAGTATATTTGAATATCCTATACTCAATGAAGGAATATATATATATTTTATGTTGTATTGTATATATTTATAAAATAATGATGCTGATATTGTTTTAGTTGGGTTTATTATGAATAGATGTCGCTATATGTATTTAACGGTAATCGTCAGCAGACATATTGAAAAAGATACAAATTGTATGTATCGAAAAAAGCTTTTCTATTGAAAATTTGTTATTTTCATGTTTTTTGTTGTATATATAGATATTTTATTATATCTTATAATAATAAATTTTTATTGTTTAAAAATAACAACATAAAAGAAGTTTTAAATTCTTTTTATATGGATCATTTAAATAATGTCCATTTATTTTATTTTCTTAGTTTTTCATTTTAGTTCCCCAAATATTTTTTATAATACTGCTGTCAAAAGTTTTGGAGATAAGGAGTCATTCTATTCTATATCCTTTGCAATAATAATCTTCTTAATATCAAGTAATATAATCATTGCTGGTTCCAGTTTTTGACAAGTATTCTTCATAATATAACAATATCCAAGATTTATATCTTGAATCAAGTAACTATTCAAGCCTATAATAGATGGCTATACTATAAACTAATGGCAATTGCTCTTGGAAGCAGATGAGTAAGCATGTAAGAGGGTCATTCACTATTGTTATAGATATTAAACTTTTTAAATAAAAATACTTGATGTGGTCGCATTAATTTGTTACAGAGAATCATAGTGGTTAGCCATAACATTAGTGCATAAGCATTTGTATTGCATGCAGAAATAGCATATTTTATGCTTAAGATTATCTATAAAAGGAGTTGTAAAATATAGATCAATTTATTTAATTATTGAGAACAATAGTGCTGCCATCTTTCACAAAATATATATAAAAAAAACTACTACTACACATTACAGCTATTCTATTACTGTTTCCTTTCTATCTGCAATCTAAGGTCATATTGAGCAATTTGCATTTTAACACATATGGATAATTTGTATCTATGCATACACACTTATAAGTATGTGCATATATGTTTGCGCATGTTGAAAACATTAAAATCATATATATATATAAATACATAAAGGCAGTCAACACTTAAACAATACCAATATCATTAACAATCAACAATCTTAATCTGTTGTCAAGGCAATGTCTTTTAATCAATAAAAGTGGACATCCACCTTCATTTATGATTTAATGTGTTTATATAAACACTAAAGATTGCAACATGACTACAGAAAGTGAGATTGTAAAATATCTAGAAAGAGACAATATATGACATGCATGGAAGAAATAAGAAAGTGTGCTAGAATGATGTGGAGAAGAGAGGTTAGAGATCACAAAAGATGAATTGAACTTGGAGAGACATTCATCCTGCAGTGAAATAAAAATGGTTGAAAATGATGATAATAAAATTTATTTACAAAATTCTGTTCAATAAGAAAACAAGTTTTTTTTTTTTTTTAAAAAAAGTTCATTGTATTTTACGTATTAATTTTTTATTTACTTTTTTTTCTATTCGAGGATAATCAAAACGTTGATATAGAAATTGGGATACGAAGTTGTATACCTTTCTGACTTACATATATATGTGTGTGTACTTTAAAAGCTAACCTTCAACAGCTTAGAAATCGATACTGACTATAATAAATATTGAAACAAAAGAAGACACAGTGCAATAAATATTAAAATGTAAACATAAATTATATCAAAAATAATGAGTACCAAGCTCTCCACATCGTACTCTGGTTAACATCATGTGTTAGCATATAAAATGGTGATCATGTGATGTTTTGATGATATCAAAAATACCAAGTGTAAAACTATGGAATTTATCCTGCTTATGTTCTTATATAATGATTTCATTATTTTTTTATATCTTTGTGTTTGAATTTAAAATTTGTATTCTCCTTTACAATTACCAATATTTCTAATACCTCATTAATATTACCGTCACAAATTACATTACAGGATTAGATTTTTTTAAAATTCTTTTCTATAATTAAATAAATGGAGGTTTTTTTTTACTATAAGAAGATTATAAAATACAAAAAAAAAAAAAATACACGCAGACTTGTTCTTTTTTAAAAAAAATAAATGCATTAAAATAATTACGAAACAACAGAATGTAAAAAGAAATAAATGAAGAATATATACATATTAAATATTTTAAAATGTCAGTTCTACCACACATTCTTGAACATAACAAATATGAAAAAAAAAGTAATACCCCCCCCACCCCAGATAAAAAATATATGCTGAAATGGAAGTTTTATGTATATCTAAAAAGGGTAATACATACGGCGAAAAAAAAGTGCTAGTTAAAAAAAAAAAGAATACCGTCTAATAAAAAATATGCCGTTTTAATAGAAATCTTGACCCATTGCAAAAAACACAATTGAAACATTTAAATTATGTTTTGAGCTTCATCATTTATCTCGTTTCTGAGGAATTTCTAAAGCTATGCGGTTGAAGGCTGAATCTCATTTTAACTTTCTAATGTGTAAATCAAAGTTAGATATATATATATTACTTTCAAAACATACCTATTTATTTTAGATATAGGTTTATTATTTATAAGATTTTTGATGATTAATAACTTATTCCCATCCATTGTACGAAAATCCAATTGAATAAAATCCAATTCTTTTGTTATTCAAATTTTATTAATCTCAGAATTTCTATTTAATATTTACTAGTTCAAAGTGAGTATTAAAATCGTGCTATTTTATATTACTGAAGTAATTATTAAATAATCCTTGTTCTCTGCATGGTTTAGAGCAATGTTGAAGTGACAGACTTTGGAACTTAAATCTACAGAACATGCCCAGTTCTGTCACTGTGGATATTTGAACTTAACACAGAGGCAAAACACTCCATACAGTATCGCCATTAAGTGTAAGCCAGAGTAATCAATGGATGCGAAAAAGGTTTGTGCATAAAATCCCTCTCTAGTGCCTACTCATCCAATATGACTAGTCAGGGATATTGGATGGCTAGGCACTAGATAGGGATTTTATGCACAAACCTTTCTGCAGCCATTGATTACCCTGGCATGCACAGAATGGTGTTACTTTATGAAAAGTTACCAGTTTGTGTAAGCATAAAGAATGGTGATCATATGATGCTTAAACTTCTTATGAATACCCAAGCAATAAAGTGGATTTTATTATTATTTTACTTTGTAATGTTGATTATAAAATTCACATTTCCTCATTTAAAAAACAAAATATAAAATCTGTTCTCCTCTTAGCATGTATTTTTTAAAGATTTTTATATAACAATTATTTGCATAAAATTGCTTCCATATTAGTAACTGTTTATGTTGAACTTTTATCTTACTTTTAAGGAGGTTGTCAAGCAACATATTATGGAGAAACCAAAGCAAACATACCCACTAGGGTATCACAGCAATGATACATATATAATAAAATGCGAACTAAGGCTGAAGGAAACTCAATATTTGTAGAGTATGAGAGAGTCACTGGTCAAACCTTCCAGCTGACATCAGCTGAGATAATTTGCACTGAGCGCAACGATGTGAAGTCCAAGGTGAAGGAGGCATATTTCATCACAGAAGACTCTAAAGCAATCAATAGAAGAGATACCTGCTTTTCAATCTCTAAAAAGTGGGTTATTTAAATATTATTACATAAATTTGCATACATTACTGTGATATCTACTAACTATTAATGAAAAGAGCTATGAATATAGCAACATAGAATTCCCAAAAGCACTCAGCTTATTTATTGTTATACAGCTTCATTAATTGTGTATAAAATGCAAGCTTAGAATTAATTTTAATGTATTACTGAACAGTTTCCCTATAAATTTCTTCCATAAATACATTATCAAATTCAATGGAAAATAATGTTTATACTTGGAGCATTTTAACTTAAAATAGTGGTGACAGATGAACTCTAGAACCAAATAGACTTGAGTCAAAGTTAATTCTACCACACCTGGTGTTTTAACATTTTTGTATGGTCTTGTTGGAAACTAACTATATTGCAAAGACTCAAAATGCTAAAAATTCTTAGGTCATTTCCAAGTAATTGAATGAAGGTGCTGTGTTTTGTTGACTATCTTGGTGCTTGAAAATCACATGACCACCAGAATAATTGAACATACAACTTATTTTATCTTAGTTTATCAATTCATATTATTAACAAAATTATATTATCTGTTTTTTATTTTATTTAATTGATATTGTTTTAAATATTCCTACTAAAATAATTAAATTTGACTATTTTTTTTTCATTTTGTTTAAGTTTTATTCTTACCTCATGGGCATTAGATATTTTCATAATTATACAACTAGTTGCATTTCTATTAATTATTGTATTATTAATGAATCAATAACACATTTTTAATTAAAGAAGAAAACTAAAATTTAAAAAATACACATGATTTTTATTTTTTTATTTTTGATGTTCTTTCAGAAGCATTTTCTCTTCTCATTACAGAACTATTTATTGCAAGCTTGGGAAATATAAATTGCTTCTGAAATTGTATATTTAATGCAAGAAGAGTACGTCATGTGGTGTCATAATGGAGATACAATTTTAGACCAAGATTAAAAGATGCTATTATAGCTAACATATAATTAAGATCATTATAATATATAATTACTATCTAATTTCAGATTTAGATAACAATATAAGCAACTTGGTTTGGATTTAAACTCTTAAGAGTTTATTTGAATTTCAGACTCTTAGTTTGATAGCATAAATGTATTAATAATGATTGTTGACAGTGAGGAGTAATACATTACTCCAAACTTCTCACTGATTCTGACACTACTCTGAGATGTCTATAATAATAGTATTACTATCTAGAGTTAATTAATTACTCAAGCTTACCAATAGATAGTTCTGGATTAGAGTAAAGGGATCTGAATAATTGATTAAATAATATATAATGAGAAATATAATACAAGTATATAAAAGAATTAAAATTTCAATTGCACAGAAAACTTAATTTTTTGTTAAAAAATCAATAATTTAATTTTCAAATAAAATAAATATCTGAAAATTACAATTTTTTATGCATGCAAATTGCTTCTAAATGAAACACAATTTCGAAGCTGCAGTTTTCTTATCTATAGTAAACATTGAAAAAATACTATTTATAAGTACATAATATTGCAATTTCTTAATAAAAATATTCCGCAAAAAAAAAAAAAAAAATGAAAAGCTATTTCTCAAATCAAAAAATAAAATTGCTCAAGTAATAGGCATGAATAGTTTTGGAAAGGAAGAAAAACACATTTAGAAAATAAAATTCTTCCAACCTCTTGTCTCTTAATATATTATTCTCTCAGATGATAATCTTGCAATACTTTTAAAATAAAAGTGAAAAATATTTTCGAATTTTTTTTTTTTAAAAACCCACAGACTCTTATATTTCGTTCATCTACTTACTTACAAGTTAGTATAGAACACACATTGCAAATAGTATTTCCTTCTCTCTTCTTTTACTGACCTCACCAGTAATCTTTAGCATGGTAATTGAACCAATTGGCTTAGATTAATGGTTAGTGAAGTTAATGTGAGAGCCCTGCCAAGGCCATGTCTATAAAAGAGGGTGAATCCAGATACAACTGAATTTTTTTTGGTAGGTAAATGTTTTCATAAAAGCATAGAGGTTTTGATGGCAAACCCATATAGCCATGCAACTATTGGTCAGTAAATTAGTATCTATTTATTTTTAGATAGGAAATAAAAATAATGAAGTAGTATATAATAAGATAAAATTCCTATCACTCTCCATGTTTAGTACATTCTAATTGAGAGACTATTTATTAAGATATTTTTACTTTATGTTTTATCAAAACTTATTTACTTACTACATAAAAGACTTATCAGTTGGCCAGTTATATTGCCAAAGAGCAGCATTATAAAAAAGATTATTTTAATCTTAATTAGAAATTTCCAACTCTTGAAAATTTCGATCATGATCATGCTTGAAGGTAATATGCATGGTGTAACAATACTTCAACATGCTTATACCAATGCATAATAATTCAACACTATGTTAAAAGCAAGTATGAAAACAATTAGGTTAATTTACAATACTCTCTAACTGCACTTCATAATCTTGTAAGCTACCAATCACTGAAAGAATAACATAATATATATAATGTTTAACCATCATTGATCTTCTTTAGAAGGAATGTTTAAAATCAATTCATTTTCTTCAATCCATAACCTATCTGTTCCACTTTGATTCAGCCAATTGCCTTATTTTATCCATCCATCTTACATGTGGTCTCCTTCTAGATCTTGTACAACTCATATATATATATATATATATATATATATATATATATATATATATATATATATATAATAGAATAACATTACAATGTTATGAGTAAAAATACCTAATCTCTATTCAGGAAGGTCTCTGTTCCAAGGTTTGGAGTAAAAAATAGTTTGATATAATGTCACATATTATATTTAATAACTTTTGTCAAATCATACAGAAATGAGAGTAATAAATTGTTTATGGTTTGTAAGGTCATATGATGTTCGAGTACTGGAAAAGTCAGAGTTGAACTGTGTTTCATGGGTCTTAAATCTTAATTATCAAATTTGTGACTCTTCCACAGCAGCAAACCATACAAACCAGAGATCTCTTTCTGCATGAACAATAGCAGTTACATGTGGCTAATAAAACTCATTGAACATTACAAAACACAAGCAAAGCCGTATTTATATATATATGTCAAATTGTCAGTTAATAATGAACTTTTAAAATCATTACCCAAATGAATTAAAATTATAAAACAAAATCATTAACAATTTATGACTCTAACTTAACACCAATAACTCTGTAATTTTTCAGCATAATCATTTACAAATTACGCTTTTTTTAAAGTACATAACGCATTTAACAGACATATATAACTTTTAAATCGACGGTTATTTGTTAAAATTGCCATAACATTTTGTTATGCTTATAAATATTCATAAAATTATAAATACAACAGAAAACATAATTTACTTCTTTTTTTTAAAAAAAATTTCATTTGAAAATTTTATTACTACTATTTTTATTGGCATATCGATCAAATTAATTATCATCTTCAGAATTAATTTTTTAGATTTATTTTCAAAAACAATAATATCAAAAAAAAAAAAAAATGGTGTTTTTTATCATCTTTATAATTCTATAATTATTTAAAAAACAGTAAGGTGATTATATTTTGATTAATTTCTAATTAAAATAAACAGAAATCATTTTTGTTTAAACATCAGCATTTTATTTCGTTATATATAGATAGCTAATTAGAATGCAATTCATTTAAAAAAAAAAAATTAGAATGCAATTATGTATAAGTCTAAGTGATATCCCTCAAGCACTGTAAATATAAACATTTGACCTGCCGTCTAATTGATATAATTCATTCAACTTTTTACAATAAGAAAATGGCCATTTTTTATTGCATATCCAAGATTGTATATGAAAATTTTTTTTGATCAACATAAACCAGAGGAACAGTATCTTCTCAGATGTAATATTCTGTCTCTGGCTGTTATTTTTCAAGCTTTCTATATAAAATTTTGAATATGCAATAAAAAATTGTCATTTTCTTTTTTTCTAGAGGACAACTCAATTATCTATTGACAATGCTTGAAATGTATTATTTTGACTGATATTTATGTATAGATAAATACTAATAAAATAAAGTTGTAAGCATAATATTAGCCATATTATACACCACCACCATCTACAATCCTTGGTATAAAAAAAAATTGAATAAAAAAGTCAAGCGTTGGTGGTCGAGTGGTCAGCACAGCTGTCTTACAAGCAGTTGTCCCAGGTTTGCGGGTTCGCTTCCCACTTTGACACATAAAAAAAGTTTTTTAAAAAATATAAATTACAAAAATTGAATTCATAAATTGCATATGTGTTCTTGCTTTTCTATATGAATTTTTCCATGAATCATCTTTCAATCAGTTGATTTATCAATTTTGCATATTTATCCAATTCATATTATTGCTCATAATCTCTTAGTTTATTGTTGTATTGATAATTGCATTATTCTATGTTTCTATTAATTATTTTTGTTGATGTCTAAATATGTGGCAATTTTTAATTAAAATTGTATTATTAGTGTGCATTTATGTCTGTTAAAATATATGCAAAACAATTAGTCCTAAAACCTTGTCATGATAATTCACAAATTAGATTTCTAAAGATTCATTTAAATAAACATGCAAATAATCAATGTCATGATTTGTCAGATAATGACCTTCTCATATGTACCTCACCACTAGATTAACATAGATACAAGAAACTAGGCATTATTTGCAAGTTTATTTAAATAATTATTTGAAAATCTGATTTGTCAATTATAAAAGTAATGTTTTTAAAACTTAGTTATTTTATGAATAGCTTTATATTATCAGCCTTACGTATTTAATAAACCATAATTTATTTATGAGCTTGTTATAATTGAAACACAGGCTTATTATATACCTGTGTCTATATATGTAATATATTGAGTATATGAGCACGTTAAAATTATTAGAATGTGTTAAAAATGTAATCTGCTATTACCCATGGAAAAGCTTACAGTTACTTGTAATGGAGACCACTCTACAAATATGTTGCTAAAACTTTTTTCACTATATTGATGGTGTGGAAATTTACTGTTAATAGTATATAAATAGTATTGTATGTTTGTTACTTTTGGCTATTGGTTGAAGATGACTTTTTGATTAAAATAGCAAAAATAACATCCAAATAATACAGATAGGATAAGTAGATAGAATAAAGTCAAACAACTCTTCTAATAAATAACATCCTGGAAGGTAAAGATCTCTCTAACATAGGCAAACAGTAAAACAAAATATATACCCGCTTTCCAACTGCTAGATCGTTAGAACTTTAGCTCGTTTTCTAATTTGGTTTTATCCTCTAACAAAGAATAGCCAAATACCCACTTACTGACCAAATGTTGGATAATTATCTGGGTTGTCTGTAGATCAGTTTTCCAAAAAAAAAAAAAAAAACATGTAAGAATTTTGGAAGTAACTTCATCTGTCTCAGATTTGAACCCTGAAAATTTTTTACTTAACCTATATTTTGATTCCAAAACATAGAAAGAGTAAAATGATGCGCTATCGTTTCATTTAAATAAGAATTCTTTTTTTATCTCTAACTTATTTTGTTTTTATTACTATTTGCGATCTACTTTCTGACTTTATTTTGTATATATGTAATAAGCTATCAACCAGATAAGTTGTCGACAAGTTCAGTTTGTTGTCATATTTGTTAATTGTCTGTCAACTCCCTAAGAACATTTAAGAATGAAAAACGATTTAAACGCTGTTGAAAAAATGTTTAGACAATAAAAATATCCCTCAACTCTTTAGAGAAATCATCATAGCAGTTTAAAACAAACTAAAATTAGTTGTCAAGCTGAAAAACTTTTAATAATCATGAATTATTTCATTTTTATAATTGTCGGATGCTTAACATTTGATTAAATAAAACATATTTTTGTTTTTAATCCAGAACGTTATGATTATATTATATACAAGCATATATATAATGATCAAAAAATATTATTAAAGTTTGTATTGCTTGGGAAGATAGAAGTAATAATAAAAATAAAATCGAGACCTGCAACAGTTTAACAAACATGTAATAAGAATACATGATATGAATTCGTTTTAAAGAATACACTCCTGATTAGATCGGATTCATAAAAGTTTCACCATAAACAGCAATAATGTAAACATATAGTCAGTGACTTAAGCAGCTCAATGATAAAATTGGGTTAGCAAAATTGATTTTCAAAGTAACTAGGGAAGTTGGCTATGATACAGAGGTCTGTTTATTTATTTAGTGTATAAACTTTTTTAGAACAACTTGACTATTAACAAAATATCACAAAAGCATCATCAGAAATTCCAACAAGGAAATAGATTCACGAGTGATTTTATTACTTCCTTCAATTCTGCCAGGGTAACCATCAATTTAGCAGTTACTTGTCTTTCTCACATTTACAAAGATTGGTGACTGATTAATATTTATGAAGCAGATTATACTGAATCTGTTGATGAAACTCCAATTTATCTAGAAAAATCAAATTTAGCTACTTTTATTATTGGATCTGGAAAAAAATTTTTGTTTGCAATTATTGTAAGAATTCCATTTTTTACACCATAATATTTCGATTGCAGATTCTTGGTCAAATATATAAAAAGAGGATTTTGATTTGAGACTAGTCTTAGATAATGAACTAGTCTTAAATAGTGGAATTATATCTTGAATTATTGGAAAGTCTCATCTGTTTAACAGTTTCTTACCTCTTTTCTGTAAAACAATGTCTCTTCTGATATGTGGTAGAGCAATAAATAAAAGAATGAGAGTCTACTCTTGGCTCAACCTACAAGTAATTTCTCTTAGTACTTAAAACCAATAATCTTCACATGGAAATCAGATTTCATCTTCATAAACTCATGATTAATGACAGCAAATAATGAAAGTATACTATAGAAATCTATTTGAGATGTAAAAAGACAAGAATTACTGAGTAAATTTCAGAACATTAATTCATATTCTCGAATTATTCTGATAGTAACATATCTTGTTTACTACTTTCTAGGAATATCCAGATATGTTCAGTCTAATGATGGGAAGTTGCTAATGGCAACTATCATTATACTTTCCACATGATAAGCCAATGTAGATGGAAGTGTTTGGCTTACTAGAAGAGGTCACAATATTTCTGACACTGACAGTTACTATAATAACCACACATTTGTAATTCCACCAATTACATCAGGTATTATTGTAAATACTTTATCACCATAAGCAGACGAAATACACGTTTTGACATTACTTTATTCGTATCTTATTTATTTGTTAACCAGAAAATCTTATTTTTTTGGTAAAAAAGCATATAAAGAAAAGAGTAGATTATTTGGGGTTATATGTAAATACTAGATTTACAAATAAAATGTATTAGAATAAAACAATTGAAGATTTTTTAAAATGTGAATTTGGAAGATAAAATTATTTGGATGAGTTGAAAATATTAGCAATAGAAAAATGTTAAAAAGAGCTAATAAAAGAAATTAATTATTAAGAAAAGTATAAGGAAAGGAAAAAAATTAATTACATATGTATTTCAAAAGAAAATTACAAACATATAAAAGGGAATAAAAATAAAGAAAAGTAAAAAGGTTTCGACTATTTTACACATCTCTATTTCTAAAGAAATAGAAACAGGATAGAAACTCCTAGAGAAGGTAGTCTAATGAAAACATAGTCGAGTTTTGTATATGACACTTATCTTTTAGAATTAAATAGTAGTGGGGATAACTTTTCTCAAAATAACAAGATGCTAGGATAAATTTCATTATAAAAATAAAAATCAATAATCAAATGGCTTTATTGTTCAAAAGGAATTTGAGCACAGGAAGTTCCAAAATTAGAATCAACCCTATGGACCTTAGGTTTCATAGTCTGCCACTCTGCCAATGCAGTAGGCCAGGCAGAAAATAATAAGTAATAAGAAACTAATTATGATGACCATTAAAGTATTGTCACATGTTTATTAACAAGTTACATATTGACTTTCATGCCATGTTTGCTTTGATGCAGTGGTAAGAATGGCATACCCTAGAGTTCAAGGTCCTCAATCATGGCCCAAGTCTGCCACTTCCAAGGTTCAAACTTCTCTTGAACAGTAAAACACTTAATTAATTTTGTTGATACAAATAATGCTTATTAATAATTCTTAGGTCGCAATGCAAGGTAATGAAATCTTGAAAAGTGCTTCTAAAGATATTCCACACTGTCAAAAATAAAACATGTATTATAAATTCTACAGCTATCATTAACTCTATTACAATTAAAGTTTAGATGCCAAAGATAAATTATACAAAACATTCTGAGATCATTTGCTCTCTTTTTCAGGTCCCTCACTAATTTATTTATCAAGTTTTTTGTTATTCGCTTTACTTCATTTTTTAATATATGTGCCATAATTCTAAGTCAAAATTATTCACTCATTATCTATTACTGTCATTCCCAGTATATTACTGTTTTGTGTTACTCTTATTTCTTTATATACTTTGCATATGTGTATAATAAGAACTGCTCTCCATTGCTGAGTCATCTACTTTACACTTCATTGATAAAGGCAAAAGCAGAAAATAATCTGTGGAAGACAATTTAAATATATCTGGTAATAACTGATTACTCAATTTTATAATAGATGGCAATACAATAGACAGTTGCTCTTGTTTTAGTAATATATGAGGTGATTGGTTAAGTAATTTATTGATATTATATACATTGCTTTGCATGGTTTAATGCAGTGGTAGAGTGTCAGATTTGAAGCATATAGTTCTTGTATTGATGCCAGTTTTGGCACTTCTGTCATTGAGACCTCATGAATTTCTAAACAATAAAGCTATTCAATTTTATTTTGCTTACATGTTTAGTGCAGTGGAAGAATAACAAAATTTTAGAGCAAAAGATCTTTGAACCAATTCTAATTCTTGCATTTAAAATAGGCAAAACTCTCCATACAGTAGTGCCAGTCAGTGCAAGCCAGAGGAATCAATGAATGCCAGAAGGCTTATGCATAAAATCCCTATCTAGTGTCTACTCATCCAATAAACTCACTGACAAAAGCCACAAGCTAGAAACTAGTCTGGGGATATTGGATGAGTAGACACTAGATAGGGATTTTATGCACAAGCTTTCTGGCATCCATTGATTACTCTGGCTTGCACTGAGTGGCTACTGTATGGAGAGTTCTGCCTGTTTTAATAATAGTTATGGGCAAGCATAAGAAATGGTGGTCATGTGATATTTAGTGGTTTAATTCTTGCATTTCCAATGTTCAAACTTCTTATGAACTTCTGATCAATAAAAAATATTTTTATTATACATATTTATAGATCATTAATTACTTTAAATTTTATAAAGTTCTTTTAGAAATACATAATAAAAATTAATAAATAATAAATATAATAAAATTATATATTTTGCCAATATATTTAATTCACATTTGCAAATATTTGTCATCTGCATTTCCTTTTTATAACCTAATGCTAAGTGCTATTTCAGTGAAATTCACGATAATTGTACCTTCCTTAAATTTAGCTTTCTTATATTTAATGTGATATTTGACCATAATGTGACTCAAAGATTTTGGTAACTTTAAGTAAATTACTGAAAAAAACGTTTTCATTTCTTCATCAAGTAATCTCATCTTCATATTTTGTTAATAATTGCTAATGTAGGAAGGTCTAATTTAAATAAATATTAAAAAATTGAACAGCATCACTAAAGCTTTTCATGCAATATGAGGTTATTCATATTTTATAACAATTCATAATGTATTGATTTCAATGAATTACTGTCATGTCTCTGATTCACATAACTTCCATTATTCTAACAGACATTTTTTTGTATTTTTAATAATCCATGTAAATAATATATGATACTGCTTATCATTAACTTTGCATTGATCCCTAGGTGTTATTCTAACATCCTAGAGTGGTACATGACCCCACTTGTAAATTGCAATTGTATGTTGATCAAACTTACTATTAACTTAAGATATTTTATCATCTAAAATACATATCAAATCAGTTCTTCTTTTTAAATTCTCAAATAAGAATTCTAATAAAAAGTTGATTTTTTAAAAAATCCCAAGCAATTTCTCCCTCTTAAATCTAACAGTTTTCTTAGATGTTACAGTTTCATCAATTTGAGATCCACAAATAGTCGTTATACTTATATGCTGCAGCAATGAAATTTATCTTCTGTGATGTGTTGCTGTGGTCAGGTATATAGGTAGAGGATTTCAAGTGCATATAGAAATCCTGAATTAAAGCCTTAATAGATCCATTCTATTTCCCTGGATGGGAATTATTACATTTTTACAAGTATGCTGTTTTAAAAAAAACTATATCAAAGAGATAAATTCTAGTCCGAGGGTATATCCAATCCAGTTTATTTTATTTTTAAATTTTTAGAATGAATAATATTTGGTCATACATTCTGTATAATATGTTAATGTGTCGGCATTTCTATTTGCCTATCTCACTATATCCTCCCCCTCACACTTTTCTAAACAATCAGATGTCAAAAGCTTTTGACTTTCCAGTCATAACTGATCAACATTCTGCTCCATTAAACTGTACTTCTGAGAATTTTATTTTAATTAGAAATTTCATTGAGCATATGATGTATTTGTTAATTTATTTTTTTGTTACTTTCGTATTAGTCCTTAACGCATTTTGTAAGTGTATAAACAAACATTAACCTCTTAAACTCTTTTTCACCAACACATTTTTTTTATCTGTACTATCTATCAAAATAGCATTACTTTATTCGCGTTTATTTTTGTCTTAGTATAAAATACACACTCGCATTTTATCATACTACTGCGCAATTAAACTGAAATAATGATGTGTTTCATATTATTTAATTATTAGGAAATAATTAAAAATTTAATTTAATTAATTACTAATTAATTAATTTAATTACTAATATATTTACACCGCACACTTTTATCTAAGTTGGACTCTAAGAACAGAAAAATATAAATAAATATATATAGAAGTACAAATAGTCAAAATAAAAGTCATAGATCACATAACCCTATACTCTTAAGCTTGTAAGTTATAAACAATGGGGATTGCCAATTCCTCAACAAGCTTTGTGATAAATGCTTAGCTAGAGAAAGCATTTAAAATATCTCTGTCAGGACCCCCCCCCAAACCTCTGACCATGGTTTTGTGCTCTGGCACTCCTCAGAGAGGTGCTAGAATAAGTTCAGACACTAGATCTAAAAACACTAACCCAAAGCCAAACATTTAACTAAAAGTTATCTATTGAGAAGTACATCTTTATTTTTTACTTAGCGGGGCTCATAGCTAATCTAGTTACCTAAATGCAACTGGTTAAATTAATATTCTTTTCTAAATTATAGTGTAAATAAGAAAAGAAAAAAAAATGCTGATAATTAACTAACCTAGAAAAATTAGAGTCTTCTTTTTTAGCATCTAATAGTAATATTACTGCTGTGTTGCTCTGTGTAATTTAGCACAATGGTTGAGTATCAGCTTCTGGAATATGGGAATCGAATTAAAGGCTGGCACGTCTGACACGCAAACTTCGTATGAAGTCTTGAGCAGTTAGGCCATTTGAATATTTTTATACTACTGCATTCTTTCAACGTTTGGTACACAATTATCATTTAGATATTCGGTATATAGATTATTAACATTTTTTCTACTTCTTTACCTTATCTTTCAAAATATCAATAATAATCCCATCATTTCATGGAATATTTTTTTAATTCACAGATTTCATTATTTACCGCATTTTTTGATTTTAAATACTTGGCAATTCAGAAATCTTAGTAAATGTAGATGGCCCTTTGTTTTCTTGTTCTTTATTACTATATAATTCATTATAGAACTCTAGTACACATTCATGATATCTCTTTTTTAGTAATAGTTACACTTTTACTTCTCTTCCAATGCCAAGATGTTATTTCACACTTTTTGAGATTTTTATTTTTTTCTATTGCTTTTCTTGACAATTCACAATCATATTGTCTTATATATATACTGTATATCAATTAATAAAAACCTCTTTTCATTCTTATCAAATTTTTCTATTAATCATTTCACGTATTTTTGGAATGTACGACATTGATTGATGTAGTGTTATTCACTGTTTAAAAAAATCACTGGTATTTGAAAATGATAGTGGACTATTAAAGAGCTTATTTTTTATTCAATATCTCTTAGCTATTATTTTCAAAGAAAATAAAAGATTTAAACAAAAACGTGATTAATGCAAAGAAATTTTTTATATTTTATTTTGCAATTATTATTATGGAAACTATCACTAGCGTTGATTCAGCTTTAATTAATTTATCAGATTATAATTATACTAAGGGTAATAATTATAAATATTAAATATAAATATTTTTTTTACATTTCGACTAATTATAAAATAATACACAAGATAGCAAGCACATATACATATCATAGTTGCTTATGATATGTGTTAATGTGTTAAGGAACGATTTATTTTAATAAAATATTAAATTATTATTTAACTTATTTATATTATTACTACAACTCAAAGTTTTGCCTATTTTTTTGTAAGAAAAATAGAATAAATCTAAGTAACTCCATTCTATTTTCTTCTTTTGTTTTTATTTTCTGATGAAGGAATCGTAGCCCAAACTGATTGTAGGTCTTGTTTCTTAATTTGTTTTTTTTTTTTGCTTTACAAAAATGTACAAAACTATATTTATTTAGTAATTTAATATTTACCCGTAATATTATATGTATATATTAAATCATAAGTGCCAACAGATAACTAGTCATTATATTAAATCTCATAAATGAATATATCATTTATGTTCTTTATTACTTTTTACAATGCTTTTTACAACCCACTATTGATGGTTTTGATTGCCCCAGCAATCGTCTTCAGAAGTATAACAAACGCAATACCAGAAATCATTTTCTGAACTATAACAGACGCAATACAAATACATTTGTATTGTTTTTGTTATAGTTCTGAAGATAATTGCTGGGGCAGTCGAAACCATCAATAGAGAGATGTAAAAAGCATTGTAAAAAGTAATAAAGAACATAAATGATATTAATATTATATGGATTCGGTAATGCAATAAGAAAGACAAAGTTATAAATGAATATAATTGGATGGCTTTATTGCTTGAGGATTTATAGGAAGTGTGAGTTCTGGAACTTGAATAAGTGTAAAGGACCTTACACTTAAGAGTCTGATGGTGATCATGTGTTGCTTAATGGTTATATCACTGCACTAACCCATTCAGGACATATAAACTATATGACAATAATATTCATGCTTAAATAAAACAACTAGGTAGTAAGAGGAATCCTTTTATTATCTAATTGTTGGGTTGCCTTCAAATTAGGTAGTTGATATTTTATTGGTTTATTTAAGATTGAGGTCTGTTTGGTGTGATATATTTATGTATGTAAAAGCTAGTGCAGTTGGTAAAACTTTAACTTACCATGAGCTAAATTTGAATCCAGATTGAAGAAACTTGAATGTTTCCCCAATAAACTTGAATTTTTACTTTTGTACAGTTTTACAGTACGTAACTATCTAATATAAGTTGATGAATGGGCATCCATTATTCTTAGATAGAGTGTAAAACAAAGATGAAAAAATCTCAAATACATTCTAATCATCAAACAATTGGCATACCTAGTGTGTTGTGGTTTTTTATACTGTTTATTTATGAGGGTCTGAAAGAAAGGCCTATTTTTGCATTGGACTACTTAGACATCATTTTACCCTATCTTTCTTTTTATCTATATGCATATATATAATTTAATTTTTACTTCAGTGTTATAATTTCAGGAATTTTACAGAAAGTATTGTAATCAAATTAAAAAAAAAAATACATAATTACTATAAATTGTCTTTTATTTTTACTTAATTTACAAAATTATCAAAGACTCTCATTAAAATCATATTATTTTATATGCAAATTTGTTGCAGGCATTGTAATAATGGAAGACAGAACCATTCATTATTTTACAATGTTGAAACAACTATCTTAGATTTAAACTTAAGATGTTATAATGATTTTGTTAATAATCATTTGGAAGTCAAAAATTTAAATTGCAACCAATATTTTATATTGTATGATCATAAATAAATATTTTTTAATGTAAGATCACATTTCCATTGCAAAAAAGTTTTTAGAACTGTAATATTTGCTAATATTATTCTAAAAGCCAATCCAAGGCAGTATAAGCACAAGAGAATATAAGTATACAATCATCAATCCAAATTACATGAATTCAAACCTTTATTTTTTCTGAACATTTTTAAATCAGTCAACATGCTGTCACAAAATATATACAGACTACAATTTCTGCAGTGCATATAATTTAATGAAAACATTGAATTGTAAAAAAAAATCAGGTTAAAATCTGATAGTGTTAGCATACATGGAATGTTAACATATTCTCAACTGTAGATGATCTACAAAGACACCCCCCCCCCATTTCAAATCTATGTAAAAAATTTATTTTCAGTAATAAATATATACAAATAAAAAATATAGCAGTTTGAATTCCAAATTGAATTTGACATTTTTTTTTTGTTTTATCTGGTGAAAGTTTTTGAAAATGTTTACCTTTATTACTGTATAAAACTCAGCTGGACTTTATTTCTTTTTAATTAAACTTTATAAATTAATAGTATTCTAAAAAATTACATTTGACATTCTTAAATATTTAAAATCTGACGTGAAAATTAAACAATGTACCAAACACATCATCAACATCAATCAAGTTAGGATAAATACCTTTTCAGAAAATGAACAAAATATTTTTTTTATTTTAAGCTTTTTTTAATGTAAATGAAAGAAGGTGGATTTATGATATATCTATCAAGCTCTATTTAAAATCTGATATTTTCTTTATAAAAATCATAATATTGGAAAAAATTTAACATTATGTTGATTCTGACAGATAATGATGTAATAAGTCATTTATTTCTTTACGTTATGGTTAAGTTTATTAAGGCACACATTTAAATTTCTTAATTGTCTGCATAATCCAGAAACAATGCAATTTACAATTTTATGCTAAACTTTTTTTCAATAATAAACCAAACATGAATTTTACACAGTGGTGACTTCTTTTTTTTTTTTTATTAAGAAAAAATTTACAGTGTCAGGTAGCTACATTTGATAATTATAATAGTTTCATATAGAAGTTAAAGTTTTGCAATCAATCTGTGTGGTATTGTCATAACATTTACTGCAGTAGTCTGAGATATTGTCTCATCATCACAAATGATAATCTGTGCTCATGTGTCTACAAAGAGATGCTCTGGCACAAGGAGTTGATCTCTGTTCTTCATGCTTGTTATTATTGTTTTAAAAGTTCTCCAAGAAGCAATATGTCCTTGTCTGAAGGTATGCTGGCACCTGGTGATCCATAAGGCATGTAGTAGGCATGCCACTAGCCTGATAGTTGCATAGTTTCCTTCTTTAATTGCCTGATCAATTGACAGGACATTGCCACAGCCAGAGGAAATGCTTGCGATAATTTTGTTTCTAGTGCAACTCAGGTATGAGCAGGCATAGAAGATGTGCTCCAGTGTTTCATCATGCATATTATAGAGTTTACACATGGGGCTTAATTGACGAAATCTTCTTTGCATCACCAAAAAGTGACTGGCGGGCAAGGAGGACAAGTTAAACTTGATTATTAAATCGACCAGCTTTGGTCTTATCCACCAGTGTTTTGACTTCCTGAGCATTTGTTTTACAGACAATCTTAATCGGGTAGATAGTGGGTTTTGATTTGGGAAAAGGATTTCATACACTTCCCAATATGTTTGCTTAGCTTTCTCTACTTGCTCAGAAACTGAAAATAGAGTCCCCAGTTGTTCTTGTAGTTCTTTGACCCATTTACTGGGTATGGGTGGTGGTGTATCTGTGGGCCTCACAGTGTCTTCACTCTGATCCTTTTCTTTTTTATTGTGGATTTTCCTGAGCACTGAAAGAACTCTTTGAACAAAAAACACCTTGACGGCATGGAGACCAAGTCCATTCAGGTCACATGATCTCTGCACCTTGGCCAGACTGATGCATACAGTTTTTATCTTCCACATCATCTTGGTGCAGGCTGAATTTATAGCATTATGAAAACCCTTGGTCGGTTTGAAGATGGGCAGGTAGTAGTTTATACGTGGAAACACCATCATATTTAACAATGCCACCTTGCCTGGGAGTGACAGGGAGATCATTGAGAGAGAGTTTGTTACCTTCTTGGTTTTGTCCAAAAGATCCTGCTGGGTGGCCCTCCTCATTGCTGTTTTGGAGAGGGCAATTGGGAACCCAAGGAATTTCTGTGGATTTCCTGTATATCTTAATGGTACTGTAACACCCCTACTGATTTTCCAGACAACAGATTTGTCTGGGTTGACGGCCAGATTGAATCTGTCAGCAAATCTGTCCAGCAGTTGGTATAGCCTTGGAAGGTATTTCTCAGAAGAGAGGAAAATGGTAACATCATCCACATATGAAATGTGGTGGAGTTCCTCCTTTAGTGCTGGCACAAAGACTCCTGGTAATTCTTTTTCCATATCTTTTAGTAGGGGATTCAGGTAGGTAATGAAACAAAGGGTGCTTAGTGGGGACCGCTGGGGGATTGATAGATGTGGTCTGAAACCAGGGGCCAGGGAGCCATCAAGTGATGTGTGAATTGACCTGTTTAGCAACAAGTTAGCAATGATTTTAACATAGACAATAGGAACTCCATATTTCCTTAATAAGAATAGTAGTTTTGCTGGCATCACGGAGTAAAAGGCAGCCACAAAGTCTATCTGAACAGCAACAGGTCCTGATTTTTGATGTGATCTTACATTCTCCACCAGCAGCATGAAGCACTGCACTGCCTCAATGGTGGATGAGCCTTTGCATGCAAACTGGTGTACAGAGATCCTGGTAAGTAACTGCTGCTGGATCCTATCCTTAACCAATGATTCAATTGACTTGATGATTAGTGGAGACATTGAGATAGGTCTAATGTTAGATAAACTGGATGGATTGGTGAATTTTTTCATGTATGGTACAAGAGCAATTGGATACAGGTCAGGAACACTTTGAAAGTCCCCAGACAGCATATCAACCACTCTCCGTACTATTGGAGCTGTGAAATGGCTAAGGTGCAACAATACAAATTGGGGAATGCCATGTAAACCAGGATGCACATGTTCAGGATAGGATTGAAGCATTTGGATGATTTGTTCCTCTGTTATATTGTGATCACCAACTTCTTGTTTACCATCAGATGTTACTGATGTCAAACTTTTGACTTTGGAGTTTTCTCTTGAATTTCTCATGGATCTTATCTAGCATTGCAGCCCCAGAGTAGTTATGGTTGTCTATGTTGATTAATGATGGGGTAGGCCTTTTTGTAGCACCAATGGCCCATCTCAGGTAGCTCCGCATCCAATTTTGTTGTGTTGCCAAATAGATCTTGGCCCTTTTTGTCGCAACATATTGTGCAAGCACCCTCTGTTTCTCCCTGTACTGTTTCTTTAACAACATGATCTCCCCAATTTCAGCATCAATTGATAATTCACTGACTCTCTTGCCAATGAAATCCAGCTCCCCAAGCAACCTGTTTGGACCTTTGTTTTTTTGGGTGAAATTGTTTATAAGGGAACTAAGTACCCCTACAAAGACTGAAAAAGCCTCAAGAGGTGACAATGAGAGAAGCTGGATCTTGTGGAAGAGGATATAAGCTTCTGAGAAGATCCATTCAGGTGTTCTGGCCTTGTTAAGCATTCTTATTGTTTTGATTTGGCATGAGGGGGTTAGTGATATGGTATCCAGTTGAAGGGAAATCAACATGGCCAGATGATCTGAGAATGGAACAATTTGCAATGAGGCATGTAGCTCATGGTAAAGTTCTGGACTATAATAAAGTAAATCAATTAGGGTTTTGTGCAGCCTGTGTGTAAAATGAGTATGCATTGGTGGGTTAAACTGTTCATAGGTCATGTTGAAGTCCCCAAACAAAATGACAGGTGACACTGCTGATGCAAGAATAGAGTTGATCCTGCCTATTGTGAAGTCGATCGGCCTGATGTCCTTCTGCATGTAGACATAAATTAGACTTAATGACATTCCAGAGATTGTGATTTCTATTATAATTATATCAATGTTGAGGTATAGAGTTCTGCTTCTTTCTATGTCCAGTTGTTTATTAATGAGAATAGCAGCACCTGAGGTGGCTGTGATTGATGGGTAGAACTGAAAGACCCCAAACTGATCGAGGATTTGTATTATTTTACTGTTGGTATTCAAATGAAACTTTGTTTCACTCAGGCATACTATATGCATCTGACTATTCTTGAACCATCATTCCAGGGCATATGCTCTATCCAAGGAGTTTAATCCTCTGACATTCATGTCATCAATGTTAAGTTGCATGATGATGGTGTTTTGGCTAGTCTCCTAATCCGCGCATCAATCTTTTTGCAATTCAATTTGTTCCTGAGGTTCTGGTGAGCTCCTACACTGAGGAGGGTCCATCAAATTCCAGGACATCACTTGTCTCAAGTCCTCTGAGGTAGCTTGTGAGTTTTGATGATCCTTGACTGGTCCTCCAATCTGGATGTTACAAGGGTGTGTCTGCTGCAACTCTTCCTGTTGTAATTCTTTGTCTGTGTCTGCCATTCTAGATCTCTTTTTATCATACTTTTTCCTTGGACTCCTGGAACTACCACCCACCAGCTGAGCTATTGCTTCCTCAATGTCAGAATCAGACCACAAATTTACAGACTCTTCACCTTGAGAGCCAGAGGAGTCCTGTCTTTTCCTCTTGCCTGTGTGATTCATAGGACAGTCTACAGGACTGGGTGCTGAAGCTTTACTTTGACTAATGACAGTGGTTATATCTGATATTTCATTTATAAGACAATTGTTCTCTTGGGGTAAAGTGTCTGGCCCTAGCTTGAGCATTGTTTTGCTAGAGCTGTAATCAACCAACATGAGATTCTCTGGTGTCAGCTTCTTTTCAATTGCATCAATTATGGTACCACTGGGTTCTATTTGTGGCTTTTGGTTTTCAGCTAGATCATCAGACCAATTATAATGATGACTTCTTAAATTACTAAATTTTAATGCAGACAAAATTTTAAAAATATCATATTAATACACACTTTTATGAAGTTATCAATAAATTGTGTAATGTTTAAAAGCAAAACAATTGTGATCTTCTAAATAAAAAAAAATTGAAAAAAAAAATTGACAAAATGTGTTCATAGTTTTAAAAGCTGAACAATATGTAGCAAATACATATATGCACACAAGAAGTACAATTTCTACAAGGAACTTTTTGAATTATTAAAAAAACACAGGTTAGTTTATTTATTGATTTTAAAAATATACAAAATAGCTTGATAAATGAATTAGTGATAAATTCCAATTATAAATAGTGTGTAATTGAGATTGAAGGACAATAAAATTATAGGATTTGCTTTCATATATTGCACCAATTATAGGTTTACTCTTTAAGTTTATAAACAAGAACAGTAGTGTCATCTATTTTAAATTTGAAAAATCCATATTTATTATGGTAATAAGAAAAAAATTAAAAGTTGCTAATAGATGTATATCTATGCTGGTTAGCTTTGAATTCCATATACTTATTCCTAAAGATAAAAGTCAGAAACTGATCTGAGAATGGAAAATAAATTGTACCGCCATTTGTATCAACTGATTATTTAAGCTTACCATAGATGGTGCTACAGTAGAGAGAGGAGAACAGCTTTCTTGTTTTATATACAAAAATATGGACTAAATAAGCATGAGAAAGAAAAGTTTTATGTCAAAATAATAAAGTTCAATGTTTTTTTATTTTTATACTCAAATTTCAATTACACAATAAAAAAAAATATTTCAATAAACATTTGTTATCAAAAAGATTTTCTACATTAACAATTTCGGTAAATAAATTATTATTTTTACATCCACCAACATGATGTGATAAATATAAGAATAAACTAACATTTTATGCAGGGAAATGTATTTATAAAAAACTTGGAATATGAAAAATCATATGAGTTTATCCAATTTTTAATTCTGTACACCAGTGGTCTTCAACCTTTTCACACCTGCAGACCAGTAAAAATAAAGATAAAGTTTTGTAGACTGGCAAAAATAAGGATAAGATTTGATGGATTGGCAGAAGTCTATAGATAAATTTTCTTAAAGATATAAACTGCTTAGCCTTAGATGAGCATAATTGTTATAACTGATCAAAATAACAAAGTTAAATATACAAGATGATGTTATATATATATATATATGAAGTTTGTATAATAAAAAACTTTTTTTTTAATTTAGAATTTTTTTAGAAAAGTAATAAAAAATTTAATTCTACACCCCCCCTATAAACATCTGTGATAACTAGAAAAACAAATTAATTTATGTATGATTGATTAGATTTTGTTTTTGTTCTGTTTCTTTTTTTTTAATTGGGTAAAAATGATATGCAAAAATAAATAAAAATTGTTTATGTTAATTAAAAGTTTAAACTCTTATTATTTTGTTATTACA